>OZ038379.1:1735655-2233655 GCA_964036045.1 Eutreptiella sp. 'Long Island Sound 2002' | reverse complement strand
GTTCCCGTTACGTGCCCTCACAGGGGGTGCTGAGCTATGATGGTGCGGCAACGAGGTCTCACGTGCACACAAAACCTGGGCTGAGCCTTCTGTGGACCAGACGGGATCGCGAAACGGCAATCAGCCATCACCCAAGCGGCACTTGCGGTACAACCTTCAACAGAATCTGAACCCTTCCAGATAACCCTCACCCGGTAAAAATGTTCTTCTGTACATGGCCCTCGCTGTGTGCTCCCTGTATGCAGCATCCGCTACACTAAGTGCTATGGCAAGGGCAACCGACAGCGATGGGAGGCTATTCGACAGCGGTTGGAGGCTCACCGGCGGCGGTTGGGGGGCAGCCGACGGCAGGGAGAGGATAAATGACGGCATTCGAAAGCAACAGGGGGATACTTAAGGGCAAGACAAAAAATCAGGTCCTTTAAAGACCACCCTTTCCACAGTCCCCCTCCTTCCTCTTCGCAACTGCGCCTTTACGGCCACACCCCTCCCTGTCCCTCTCAGACCAACCCAGTACAGGTGGGGTACCTTCATGACATTAAGGCAGCCATAACGCTCTGCCCGGGATTCTAGCTTCACCATAGCGGGTGAGCAGGACCCAGGAGGGCCTTCAGGTGCGCCCAAGTACGTATTATTGGCCAGCCACTGGCCACAGCAGCCAGCCACAAACCCAGGCAAAGGCCCCAGGCAGATATGACCATGTGCTGAGCACGGCGCCCCCGAGTGGGCAGTCAAGGAGCCCCCCTCAAGGAGCTCTCCTTTACTCCCAGTCACTACTCCTTGTACCTGGGCTGTCCCTCTTGTAAACAAAGACCCACACCACTCCCATTCAGCGACTGGAGGCTGTGGGCTGTGTCACCCACATGCCCCCTCAGTGTGACCTCAGTGTAGGACTCCTCCCAAATGTCCGCTTGTCATGCACATATTGCACCTTCCGCTCCTCTTCAGCTTTCTGCGCCTTCTCCTCCGCAATCTCTTTCTGCAGCTCATCCTCCTGTTGCTTGGCCTGCCGCGCAAACTCTTCTCTCTCCTTTTCCATCCGCTCCTTCTGCGCCTGAAGTGATTCACCAACCAAACACCACACTGCTGCACGAGGGATCAGGAATCATGTGGCAATGGATGCATAATGCATGATGCAATCGCACACATCATCACGGCAGCCCAGTGTTCCCAAAGTCCAAAGTTGCCTCACAATATGCGTCCTCCTAGTAAACGATGTTTGGCCCTTTGGTTGTGCAGCACTCGCACACAGACACACACACACACACACACACACACACACACGCACATGCACACACGCATTACCTCTCTCTCTCTCTCTCTGTGTGTGTGTGTGTGTGCGTGTGTGTGCTTTTGAAAGTGTGGGGGATGGGGCAGTTATTGTTTTGAAGTGATGTAACCCATCCATGAAAGAATCCCAAATGTGTTTGTCGGACCCCGCTCCCTGGGACAGGAGGAGTCATCAGCTGCAGCAGTCCCTCCCAAATTCCACCCTGGAACATTGCGGCGGTCATAGAAAAAATTGGAGGGTTGAAGAGGAGTAGTAGAGGGTTGTGGAGGGTTGCAGAGGATGTGCAGTCTTGTTCAAGGCTGAACGAAGTCAGAGGAGCGTCGTGGAGTATTTTAGCTGTCCCTGAAGAAGAAACGTGTGCCTCATGGATAGCCCTGAGGGGTCAGTGTGGAGTTGAACCATCAAATTACAGGTCCAGTGTATCTGGCACAGAGTTCTTACACTCGTTCTGTGCTATGTATGCAGGGATACTCTCGGACAGCAGAGAATGTTTGTTTGTGCCACCCGTCTGCATGTGGCCCATTCCCTTTAACGGCAGGGAGAGACTGGTGGGAATACATCAGCCTTGTTGATGCAAACACGCGACAGTGGAGCGGGACAGGCTCCATACAGATGCATGCCGTGAGTTAGCCGAGCAGGGTCCCTAGCACCCCCACCATTACTCAATACTTGAGTGTGAGACAGGAGGAGGAAGGAAAAAAGACATGGGGGATCACGAAAGGAAAAGCAGTGAGGGGAATGGGACGGCGACGGTGGAAAAGGAGTTGGGGGGGAGGCTCAGGGGCCTCCACAAATCCATACAGTGCTTTGCAACCCTCTGCAACGCCGCCCTTGGAGCAGTGGGAACATGGTGAATGTTCACGTTCAATTGGTCAGTGATGCAGTCACCGAGGTTCATGCGGTTACTGATTCAACAGCCTGTTGGGCTGCCTATTGATGATGAATATGGGGGCAGACCTAAATTCACAGGGGGAGAGGGGGGTTGGGAGGTCATGCACCTGCCTGCAACCAGGCCCCAACCTTGCATCCCTAGCTTTTTGTGACTTCCGGTGTTCTGGGCTGCTTCAACACTGATTGATTGCTTTGGTACTTTTCAGTACTACGTTGCTTTGAACAGTGTTACCTGGACAGCATGCCATTGCAATGAGCAACAACGCAATTTGCAGCTACCCATGCAGGGATGAACTGATGGAGGTCTTGAGGGGGGAAAGCTCCTCCAAGTGTTGCCCATGCCTCGCGCTGTCGCTCATACAGGAGGCTATTGTTTGTACAGGGTGTTACAGGTGTAGGGGCGTCGCTAGTGGAGGGGGGGGGTTGCTCATATGTGGGGCTGTTGCTTGTACAGGGGGGTCCTGCCTTTGGGGGGGGGGGGGGCGGGTCGTTTGTACTGCAGGTCTATGTCCCAATAATACATAGAGCATCTGCGATAGTGGTCATGGCTGAAAGTCAACACATATCCTGCAACAAATACCTTGAGGTCCGGTCTGTGCGGGGGCTTGACCGCCACTGTAATGGTGAGGACCTTTTTGGTCTTATCAAATTTGGCGCTTGCCGCGTCATCATCCACCGGAAAAGGAAGTTCAAGCTGTGGAACAGAGCCGTGGGAGGTGCAAACACGATCAGATGGACGAGCATCCAAAACCAAGTCACAGATGCACACGAATGCAGGCCGGCACTTCCTTGCCCTCTGACATTGACGAAGCAGAGCCCCTCCAGCAGCCACATACATCCAAGTAGTAACTTCGCTTGTCCGACTTCAAGAATATCTTCTTCTCTGTTATTTCCAGAGTATCAGCTTCTGATGCTGCGTTCTGTATGTATCGACACAACAGCAAACACAAAGACGCACGTGACTGCCAAGCGTCAGGCAAACCAAGCCCTTCCACCTACCCCGCAGGCACCATATTTGCCAGTCTTCTTTTGGCACTATCACAGGGGGTGTTCAATTCATTTCCAGACTACAACCCCCGCAGCGTGGGCAGGGGGTCCAGAGGGGGGGCTAAGGGGTAAATTTATTTCAGGTTTTGCAGGCATTCTTGAATTCCCTGTTTCATTCCGAGCATTTTGAATATGTACAAGTCCAGAGGGGTCAAAGCCCCTTTTTCCATTCACTATAAATGGGGAAAAAGGGGGGGGACGGGAAAATTGGGACTGGAAATTCTGTGACCCGGTCCATAAAGGCGGAAAAAAAATTTTCCGGGCGCCACTGGCACCCAAGTTGATTGTTCATCATTGTTCACCGTCGGTGTGGTGGTTTGCCGTTACACCACCAGGACCACTAAATTTCAAAATCCAGGGGGGAGGGGGGGGGCTGGGGGAGTTCGCATACAAGGACGGGGCTTCCCCCCCCCCCCTCACACACACGGGGCCCCGTCACAACACCCTACACTGCACTGCCAACACCCCTCAATTTCGCCAGGGGAAAATTGCGCCACGTTCCGTAAAAACCAAAGTATCCCACGAAATTACCCCCCCACGAAATCCCCCCCCCCCTGTGGGCACTGCCTTCATAGCACACACACCCGTGTTCCTACGTACCGGGATCGCCTTACGTTTCATGCAAGCGCCCATTGCTGTGGGTATGTGGTGTTGCTCGCGGATCTTTGCAGCGACGTCCGATGGAATCACCCACACGCCTGACGCAAGTGCCGCACAGCCAATATCAGATCCTCCCAGCTCCTGCCCGGGCAGGTGGTGGCGTCTGAGGGAGATACCATGTTCGGCAGCTCGATCCGCACCACAAGCTCCTTCGGAAGGCGGCGCTTTGTGTCTTCCCTTTCATTCCAGGCATCCCCCAATGAAATTTCCCCTGGAGAGGAAAGAAGCGGGCTGCAATCCAAATGCTTGCATTTCCAAGGCAACCCTTGAGGGGGTGCCTGGGTGCGCCTTCATGGTGCAGGCCGGGATGCAGGGTGCAGGCCGTGAATGATACACAGACGACCTCTATCAAACAAGGCACAGCAGCAGCGCCAGGGCACGTCTGGGTCCCCAGGGCACCCATAGGTGCACTTTGCCCAGACACCTGCTCTGCAAGGCAGGAGGTCCCTGCCCTCGTGCTGCGGGGGCGGTTCAGTTTGCTGCCGGGGCCTAGGACTTGGGTCATTTTGCAGCGCTCCTGCGTGTGGCAAGCGCAACCTCAAGGGTTGGGGTGCTGGAGCGTGGTGGCTGGTGCTGGTGTGTGCCCCCACTCATCCTGTCCTCCGTGCCCTCGCCCCCGATATACGTGTTGCCACTGCGCTAGTCGTCCCAATCGACCCGGAGCACCGGCCCGGCCCACCATCGCACAAGCATGCGTGCGCATGCGTGCTTACTCGTGGCAGCCATCCTCAACTTGCCGCCTTCACTGGCAAACGAGCGGGGGACGTGGTGGTTCATGGGGCAGGCACCACTGGGGACTGAGCGGCGCAGGTCACGGATGGATGCACCAACGCAATGCGCTGGAATATTCCAGCAGTGGTCATCTGTGGCACTCCCATGCCCGGTGATAGTGTGTGGCGGTGCTCAACATCACCCCTGCAACACGCCACCACAGGACAACAAGGGTCAGCAGTTGCAGTGCAAAGCACTGCCATTGTGCAGCAGGGCTCACCAGTGACCGCCATAACGCAGCAACCCACCGGGGGGGTGCAGCGAAACCCGCCGCGGGGGTCCATCATGACTACTGTAGCGCAGCAATGTTCAGCAGTAACGAAGCAATGCAGTGCCATCGTACAGTCAACTTCATCAGCAGCAAAACAATGCACTGCTATGGTGCAGCAATGCCACTAGTAGCACCGCAATGCAGTGCGCTGTCATGGTGCAGCGGCGCTCGGCCATGGCGCAGCAATGTGCTGCACGAGTGCAGCCATGCTCGGCAACTCTACAATGCTACCACAGTGCAGCAATATCCAGAACAAGCAAGAGAATGCCTGCAACCCCAAAATGCACGGCGACAGTGCAGCAAACCCTCACTCCCCCATGGCATCAGCGCAGCAGACCTCTGTGCACTATGGTATAATTCGGCTGCTTCCACTGCGGGGCTGGAGGCGCTTTGGCGGCCTCCTTTGTCCCTTTGGATGTTGGCTTGGGCTTGGGCTTGGGCTTGGACTTTTCCTCGGGGATTGGAGGATGCATCGGGGACGCTGAGGATTTGGGCTTTGGTTTGGGTGTCCGCGACGGCATCATGTTGACGGTGGACAGGTTGCTATTGGGCTGCAGGCCAGGGATACTGACTGGGCTGGCATTGGGATCGTCAGTCTTGACGCGGATGGACTGCGCAGCAGGTTTGCCTTTTGACTGGACCTTCCCGATGCGCTTGAACTCTGGAGCAATGCAAAGCGCATGGGATAAATGTGTTGGGCCTGTTCCCCACCTTTGAGCGACACCACGGACATGTGGGAGTAACCCACCCCCCTGCGAGAACAACAGTACAAGCACTGGAAATGAAGGAAATAACATCACCTGTTGTTCCAATGGGGGTGCTGCTTGCTTGCACCGTGAAAGGACGCAAGCAGCAAAGCAATGAGTGTCTCGCCGGAGTTGTGTGCCTCGTTACACGAGGCGCGAGGTGCAAACCACCCTGCGAGCGTGCATCATGCGTGCCAAACCCCCCAGCGCCTCATCTGCGTCTGCGTCAACCCCCCCCCCAGCCCCCCTGTGTGCCTCGTCCGCGCCAACCTCCCTCCCCCCTCAGTGCACTTCACCTGTACCAACCTCCCCATGCTCCTCACGCTCACCAAAATGTGTCAACCCGCCCCCTCTCCCACTCCTGTGCGCCTTCCTCGCTCGCTTTGCTCGCTCAAGAGACATGCCCATGTGCATGGGCAAACGACCTTAGCAGATCGTATTTTGGGGAAAGAGGCGTTCAGCCCCCATCCCAAACATTGTCACTTTGTGTCTACAACATGCTGATAGTGTCTACAAGTAGCAGATCACGTCTACTTGGGGCAGAGAGTGTCTACAGACCACAGACCGCCATGCCGGTGTGCCCCGCGCACGTTACTCATGCCAGACCCCCTGCACCAAACAACCCCCGGCATGCCTCGTGCACACCAACCCCCCCGCCCCTGCACCTCGTCTGCGCCAAAGCCCCCCATGCACCTCGTGAAACGAGGAGCGCAGATCCGGCAGATCTATAAAAGCAATGCATCATTGAGGCCCACACAGCAATATCTGTGCAGGTGCATTGAAGTCACCTGCTGAAGGGACAGGCAACAAATAGCAGGACATCCCTGAAATACCATCCCCGGCCCCAAATCACAGAAAAACTTCACAGACCAACAGCAAATGGAACTGCCAAATACCATGGCTCCAAAAATTGCATAAGCAACACCTCCTGTTGTTCTGACGAGGGTGTTGTTCTCACAAGGGAAGGGGCGCGGGGCCACATAAAAGGAGCGAGTCAACCAGCAAGCCTGAGGGCAGCTCTGAGGGTACGTACAGTCGCGGCACACGCATGAGGGACATAAACCGTGGGCATGCCCATGCAAATCCTGGTGTGTGCACGTCCAGCGTCAAAGCAACACAGACACATGCACATGCAAAGGCATGCACCGGACAGGAGGGGAGAAACCCACACGGACCACGGGAGAAACCCACAGGACCACGAAATGCGTCAGTAGGAGGGTACCATGGGGAGGAGGTTGCAGGACCCTTAATGTAAGGCTGGTTCTGGCTTGCTCGGGACGGGTAGACCTGGAATATCCTTGTCTCTCTGTCTGCTCATGTGCGTCGCACAAGGCAGGTACGCCGGCCCTTTAAAAGAAAGTGGAAGCTCCTTTCCCACCCCAGAATGACGCCGGCCCCCTTCTAGTGAGGCGTTCGTTACTTTGTAGTACTTGGTCCAACATACCATTTGCGGGATACAAATGCACTCAAGCATTCGATAACCTTTCTCATCCAAGGGCAACTTCTACCCCTGCACATGCTCTCGTTCCTGTCCAGACCCAACACGTCTCAGGCATATGCACCGAAATTTCAATGCACAGACAAAACCTCAATTTCCAGACAGACAGACAGACAGAGAGAGAGGCAGACGGAGAGACAGACAGACAGACAGACAGACGGACGGACGGACGGACAGACGGACGGACGGACGGACAGACACAAGAATCAGGCTACAAAATCTACCACCAGGATAAAAGAGCGCATTTTGTGCATTGCAAACATTCAGTTGACACATCTGCGAGTGCACTGCGGCTTCAGAGGACACCGGTGGACAAAAGATCAACACCTGGCACCAAAGACTTCTCGTAACCTTCATTGATGTGCTCCACACAGATCTCCACAAGGAAGCACATGAATTTATTTGAATCGTTGGCCAATTGAACGGTCTTCGGATTAAACACGGCATCGTACGTTTCAATTTCTTTGCCATCTGCACAAATACAGAGCACGTGTTCTGCCGTTGGCGCAACTTCAGAGCGTGGTCAGGAGCCATTGGTGCACCGTGTATATGCCATCGGCACAGATACGGTGCTACGCATTTGTTTGCTAAGCATAACTTCAGAGCACACATCTATGCCATCGGCATAAACGTACCCACTGTTTAAAGCTTCAACACGCATCCAGAGTGCACGAAGCATTGTGCAGGAATACAGGGCCCAATCCCTACGCATATACTTGCACGGTGCTTCTTAGAATTGGTACTTGAGGACGGTCCTGGTCGACCAGGGGCAGGCAATCGGTTGTTTGTTTAGCCGGTACTTTCGTTTTGTTGGATGCGAACTGAGGGCACTGACAGTGGGCAACGACCCACTGATAGTTTTCAATGATTCGCTGACGGCAGTTTATGGTTCACTGACGGCAGTTGAGTGAGGCAGTGGGGTTTAGGGCTCATGCCGCGTCTGATTTCCCCTACCATCAGCCTCTGGTCGGACTGGTGCCCAGACAGGCATGCGCCAGCTTTGTGGCACTCCCTACCTTACAGTGCCCCTTACAGTGTGATCTCACTGTGAAATCGACTGAAAGCCGGAAACCCATCGATGACCATGTCGGCGGAGTCAGACCAACCGAGCGATTTTGTCATTGCAGCGGTGCTAAACGGCTCTAAATTCGGTGCATGAAAGCTCAACTAGGCTTGGCTGCTGTCCCTCTAGCTATTGGCAGTGTGTTGCCAAGTTGCGTTTGTTGTATTGATCTTGTAATGTTGGGTCACCCCGAACGACCTCCCAAATCACGATCAGCGAATGTGACCCATGTTACTCCGTGACACCCTGGCGCCTCCCGTCCCAGACATACGCTTGTCCATTTCTGGCCTCGGTTTGCCAACGCTCAGCGGCACATGCCACATCGCACCTGGGGGAAAGCAGAACGCGCAACAGTTGTCACAACAAGAGGCAAACAGTAAAGTGTCCATGTAATCGGGCCGGGGCAACCGTCAGACTGGGTGCGTCCAAGTCTGGAAAGGGACCCAGTCAGATTTCCTTTGAGCAGAACACATGCTGTCAGAGGGGGGGGGATGAGTGCCAGCAATGGACTGGACAGGGATGGACCACTTGTGTTTGTTTTCTTCACACGCCTTTGGGCGCCGCTCACTTGGTATGCTCGAATACCATAATTAGCGGTCAAGTGCGCTTTGCTCAGCACAGAGGCCAGGAGGCACCTGACTGCACACTGTACTGTAGGAGATGGTAGCAGGCAGAAGGCAGAGCACTTACAACCTCTAGAATTCCCAGTGTAGTCTTCCCGAAACACTTCAACCTTGTCTGAACTGCAAATGTTGATGTAGACTTTCTCTCGGGCTGCATTGCGACACTTGACACAGAAAGCCTGTCAACAGTCGAGCACATGGTCACTGCATCGTTGCTCCATCCTCACAGACACACACAAGCGTCCCATCCACACTATGCTGAAGAGGTAATGCGAGCCACGTCGGGACAGAAGCCACAAACCGGTTCGGGGATCAATATCTGCATTGTGTAATTGCCTTCCTCTGCCTCACGCTCCAATTGCTTCAAATATTCTTCCTCCTCCTGCACACAAAAAAAGCATAGCCCATGACCATGCAGCCCCCTCACATGTGATATGATGGGGACAGAAAGGCAATAGAGGGAAACACAGGCAGGGGGACGGGGGCTCAATCGTCAGAGGATGGTTTCGAACAACACACACACATACACACGCAACCCATTGCTTGTCCCAAAATGTGGCACAAGGAGAACACATGTGCCCGAGTGGCCTATTAGCCTGCTCGCACCCAAGGGCCCTAAACACGAGGTCCGGGGTGAGGAGCAGAGGCGTCTGTATTGCTGGTTGTCTGTTGTCGGTTGGATGTCGGTCAGAAAGTCTGTCAGCTCGCCCGGCCGTTGATCCGTCTGTCCGTCAGTCGGTCCGTCTTCTGGTCGGACGGTCCATCTGTTTATTCATGTGTCCATGGGCGGGACGGACTCCACCAGGGCTGGGGAAGTCTTTTGTTTCCGGGCTCCTGCAGCCATGAGGGGCGCCGTCCTCCCCAAATTGTGGGGCAGGTTGGGGTTGGCGACATCCCCCCGCCCAACTGGGGGCAATAGGTGGTGGGGAACAGGGGGTGCTGCCTTAAACTGGGGGGCAAACCCCAGACGATCCCAGAACAATTGATCGGTCTGCCTGTCAGTGATCGGCATCATCTGCGTCGCAGGTGTCGCACTTGTCAACTTGTGAGTGTGTCATGTTTGGAAGGAGCTGTACTGCCAAATGGAACGATTCTTGCCATCCCTCTCAGCCTACCCACACGCTTCTGTCTAACAAGATGACAGTGCCACGTCTTGACGTCTTTCTCTACGTCGATGCCAGGGCAGCACCTGAACCACCGAAATCAACCATGAGCCGATCCTAACGTCCCCCGGAGGACGTTATCCCCAGTGTGTGGTTGCCATATGTCGCCTCCCATGTTGGTGCAGCCCACGGTGGTTGCCATATGTGGTCCGCGCCGGCACTCCCCTTGGCAACACACGGATAGGCAACAGTGCAGCCATGCATTCCCCCCACCAACTCTACCTGCCCTAGAGTAAGACCCATCAATGGGCCACTAGACGCATGTGATGTACCAATTGTGATGGGTGATGGGGTCGTCTGATCGTTTGATAGACGCCTTGGGGGGACACCGCCTTGCAGCCAGAGCCACAACCAGGCCGAATCTCCTGTCCCACAACACAAAAACAAACAGGCAGAACAAACAACAACACAAAAATATAGACCAACAAACAAGCAGAGGTGGGACGAAGGGAGCGAACACGATTGAGAAGATGCACACAAAACCACGATGCATCGATTACACACAAACACCTGACCGAAGGACAAGCACAGGTGGTGCCAACAAACACGGAACAAAGGACGCATGCAAAACCACAACATTTATCAAGAACGAGGCACCCAACCAGCATCATGGATTCATGTGGAATACCTTTTTCGTCTCAGGGTCCTGCATGGCAGTTAAGTATTCATTGAGCAGTTCTCGGAACTCCTGCTTCTCCATACATTTGGCAATCCGCTCCAGCTCCTCCTTCGTGGGTGGCGAATCATCAGGCATTTTGTGCAAGTTACACTCTGCAAAAGGGATGGCGTTCTATCATGCCTGCACCATTTCAATGGAAAGAGACTGAACCAAGCAAAGCAGCATGGGGGGAGTTCATGGTAATTTTGGACCACAACACCCACAGCTTGAGGGTCGTAAGCAGGTCACAATGCGCTCTACACATGCACGTCCTGGTATGCATATGCAGCAATGTTCGGCAGTTCCTTCTCATTGGCCAAGGCCACACACAAATGCTATGCTACAAATGGACACAAGCCATTGCTATGCTACACACTTCGTCCTGTGGTGACGTTGTGCTGCTTGACCGTGTTTTGTCGACCGCAACGCGATATTCATGGTACAGTACACTCCTGGTAGGCACACTCCTGGTATCTGATTGATCTGGTATAGCTTCGCATGTAGCTGATCCCGGTTGATCAAGCCATACAAGAAATCTGACACCCGAAGCGGAAGACTTTAGGGATCATAGTACACTGAAGAGAGTGAGGCATTGCTGAGGCGTCCGGAGTCCAGTGTGCCAGAGCTGGCTTCCGTACTGGGTGTGTGTGAGCAGCACCGCATGCGTTTTGCTGGTGGTACCATGGTGGATAGCCCTAGTTGTCAACAGGCATCCAAATAGTCAAGGGAGTTTGTGGTGTTACTGTTAAGGGCCATTGGAGATGTCCGCTATGCTGGGCCATTGCAGATGTCTACTATGCACTGAATATGCGATTTGTGCTTGCTCTGTATCACTGCAACCTCCTTGGGAAACAGCACTCTTTGGCCTGACAATGAACATTCCAAAATTTCAAAAACTCACCCCCACTTATGTGCAGTCAACCTGCTCATTTTTCCTCAGAAATTCAAGTATGCGCCCACCCCCATTCCTTAAAAAAAGCTGAAATGCCCCCGTCCCAATTGTTGGAATTATGCGAAAGTGTTCGAAAATTCATCCCGACTTATGTGCATTCAAAATGTAGAATCTTAATGGGGAATTCAGATGTCACCCCCCAAATGAACCCCCCCCCCTGGAAACCCCCCCCCTTTCAAGATGTACAAGGGGGCGCACAGGCCCCATGTGCGATGAAATGGATGAAGATGAACCCCAGAACAGGGGGGGTCCAGTCGCACTCACTTTTTCTGATTGTGACTCGCTGACGAGTAGAAGCAACAGTCCTTCAAGTGGCAGTTCTGTCCAGATGTCATCTGAACCTTGCAGTCTGTATAGCCACGATGGCACAAGTGACTGCACCACAATTTCGTGGGCAGGCTCGTCAGGGTGGGTGGGTGCTCCCGCATGGACGCCCTGGCATCGTCTAAGCTCGAGGACGACCCATCTCCATGGTCGGGATTGCTGATCGACCGCAGCCACAACTTGGTGGCTTTCGTACTCTGGATCGCGAAGAATCACACCGTTAGATCGGGAACTCGCTGGGGCTGCGGCAGCCTAGCCTCCTCCCATTGTAGGTCCTCCCATGTGGCCACATATCATCTAGCCACTCTTGCCGATCGCCACCTAGCCCACACCATGACCTCGAGGGCGTCGTGCCGGCCCGCACCAACCATGTGGCGCCCGCTCGGCGCCACGCATGCCACTGCATACCTTCATGCTCTTTCACCACCAACAGCCCGGCCATGATGGTCTGCAATTTTGCTGCATCCCGGGGTAGTAAAGGTACCGCCGGGTCTCACCCCATTCGCGGCGCAATGAGGCAGGACAGGCCCATGACTTTCTGGATGTAGTCGCTTGCTAAGCGTGCTACCTATCTCCTCTTTTTTTTTGTTGTGGAAGGTCACTCTCCCCTTCTGCTGGTCCAAGTCCTTGGGCCGGATTGATGTTGCCTCGCCCACCCTAAGGCACAAAGATCGGGAGAGGACGGCCAAACAAACGCACTACAGCTCCTCCTTGGTGTGCGCCTGTTGTGCCATGGCGTCCATGGTGCCCATGCCCGCCCACTGTTGACGCTCCGACTTGCTGACCTTGTCCTTCGCCCTAATAAATCAGTGGACTCCATCCATGAGTCGAGCATGAAGGCCTGCCAGACCCCTTCCTCTGCTGCCTCCTGAAATTGCAGTAACTGTATGTGCCACTCCGTAAACTATGGCATACTGGCGAGATGGGACGGAACCTTGGTGACCAGCATCCCTAGTCCGTCTTCATCCTCCCGCCAAGTTCCACTCCCAGTGCTGGCCTCCGCAATAGTCACAATCCCTTTGCGGGGGGCGGTCACTTTGCCACTCCCGGCCATTGCCTGCGACTTAATACTCCACCCTGTTGTGTACTACAAATCTGTGCTTCCCCCTCCAGAACATGTCCGCGTTGGACGAGTCGGAATCGGTGGACCCGGAGCTGGACATGCTTGATTATTCCTTGGAAGAACCCTTCTTTTTGTGTTTGCCCTTGGAAGACTTGCTGTTGGACCTTTTGCCGTTGCCTTTCGACCCTATGCCCTTGCGGTAGCACTCATACTTTTTGTTATATTCCATTGTGAGGTGCAGCCAGATAGGATGAGGCCGACAACCCCCCCCCCCCCCAAAGTGGTGTATTCCTCCACCATACCCCCTCACATCCTATGACTTTTAGGTACTAAAACATGTTCCCTATGCCAATGGGACCCCGTGGACACCAGTTCCGCCATGTGCACACGCGCAGCGCGCATTTCGTAAAATCCCACGATAGCCCCAAGACAGCCCTTGTCTTCACGACAGCCCCCCTGTCTTGGTTCAGCTGTCTTACGACACCCCGCTGTCTTGACACCTGTCACGACCCCCTGTCCTAAGACAGCCCCCTGTCTCGGCACCTGTCCCACAGCACTGTCGCAAAGCAGCATTTTGGATTTCATTTGTGTCCTTAGGCCTTTCGTCGTCCGATGCGTCACTTCTTGTCCTTCGTGTCATGCAACGCATGCCACGTCTGCAAGCCCACCTCAAGAGCATCAAGCTCCTGTACGTGGGTGAATGCCCGTGCAGTAAAATACGGGCGCGATATTGTATAACCTAGAAATGAATGGCGGATGTCCATCTTGAACTCCACATTCTGCCTTTTGGTGGGGATGCTGGAAAAAATATAAAAATTGCGGTACTCAACCACAAACCACCCAGAATGGACACATGTCCAATGCACCCACACTGTGGGTTGCCACTGCAACGCACGCCAATCATTGGCAAATTGTCCCACAGCCCGCCTATACGACTCCACCTCCTTATTGGTCAAACCAATCTTGTTCGACCAACACTTTTCCATTTCCCACAAACTAAGGAGCATGCGCTGGATCACGGCATGCAGGGGGATGCTTGTCCCGCCTACAGCCACACGCTCTTGAGGCCCCACATGTTGTTGAATAAGCTGCACAACTTTTGCGTGCTTCGCCTAATCTCGGGCAAACCACCTTCCCCCCGCTAAATCAAAATTACCGTCCTTAGTGGGCCGCGGTGTGTCCCTGGTTTCGGACAAGATGTGGGCAGCCGCTTGCATCACGGATTGCACTACACTCCGCAACAAAGGGGCGAGGGCACGGGCCTGTGAAATCCGGCCACCCGAGCATAAACTTTTGAAAATTTCATTTACTATTCTACAACAGCAATGCACCATGTGTCCAACACGACGTGTTGAGGGTATGGAACGGAGGAAAGCCCCCCATCGAATGGAAATTCTAAAATCACTAGGATGGAGGTTGTCACCTCCAAAGTCCTCAAATGCGAGGTCGCAATGCCAACAACGGCATTCAAGTTTCGTGTGCCCAGATCACATCCCTTTCCCATCTCCCGTTAAGAAACATTCCACCTCAACGGTCACGGTGGGGGTGGCAATCCCATAGCGTTGTAGCTCGACCACCTAGGCATCTAGCTGCCCCAATTTGTCAGCTAGGCACAAGGGGTCGGCATCATCTGATCCATCAGACGTAAACCACGTGGGCCACAAACTAGGCCTCCCCGCGCTGCGTGTACTATCTGCTAAGTCGATGTACATGTCCCCACATGTGGCACTTGCCTTCCAAAAAGGGGTGGCATCCACACAAATGACAATACGAAACTTTGGAGGTACGCGGCCCTGGGGTTGTTGCATGTATTGTAACTTCACACGTTGCTCCACCACGTCCTAGAGGTTGAAGAGGGCCCCGCAACGAGCCCGTCCCACACTGGGCTTGAACACCACCGGCTTCGACCGGTGGGGGATGAGGGCTTGGCGGACCCGTCGTAGGGTGGCCCTCCTACATGTCCTCGGGAGTTTGTCCAAATTGCGGACAGAAATTTTCATCCTTCGGAACTGGCCCACCAACAAAACAGCGTCCTCCTCACTCTCATCGCAGCCCTCAAACCGCCCCTCTAGCCGCAGGCGGTGATGCCCCTTGGTGTCTGTAATGATCTGGGTGGGTTCCCGCAGAATGGCCGTAGTGGCTTTCTCCAGCATGCGCAAGCGCTCACGGCGCCATCAGTTGGACAAAGTCCAACTAGGTGCCAAGTGGAGCTTGGCCACACTACAGCACATGGGGTCAAGAATCTCGGACAGGCTGCTAGAGGCCATTTTTCCTATCAACAAACAATGCAACACAATGCAGCAGTCAACCACACCCATAGTTGTCTCACGAACGGTGTTCAAGACAGGCTAATAAGACAGGGGTCATGACAGGGGTCTGTCTCAAGACAGCTTACCAAGACAGGCCCTCGGACAGGGGTGCTGTCGCCGGACAGCCCCCCTGTCTTAGTACCTGTCTTGGAAACCGGTCTTGAGACAGACCCTTGTCATGACCCCTGTCTTGGTATCCTGTTGTGCTATCCCATCACCTTCGTTCTCGGTTGATGTTGCGCAACCACACCTCCGCCCCCCGCCCCATGCATTACGGTGGCATACATCCTTCCTCCATTGTGATCAGGGCAGGCATCAATGCTGCGGACATTCCATTGCAAGGCGCAACAATTGTGACATTGCAATACCGTGCTTCACTTGCACATTGCAACTCAGGACAGAGGTTCAGTTCATATTGCTTCTATGGTCTTGAAAAGAAACTGAGCACCGTGGCACAATGAATTCTGCTATCAACTGGCCATCAAGCCACGTCTACAACAAAAGGAAGAAAATGAATATCAGGCTCACGCAGGGGAGCCATGTGATGACCGAGTGATGCAAATTAAAATCACGCCCACACATGGACAGTGGTGCACACTTGGTGCAACTCATTTATACTGCGACCGATGCATTGACACCCCCCCCCCCCCAGGTACAGGGAGAGGGTTGGTCAACTCCCCGTAGTGTAAAGAGTCTGCCAGGACTCCCAAAAAGGGGGTGAGGGCAAGTGTTCTTGGGGGAAAGGGGACAGTGCCAATGCTGAAAACCCCCGAAAGGGACAACCTTGCATCGGAGTGGATTGGCCTTATTGGGACTGTGACTGGGACTGGGTCGAACTGCCCCTCGCTGCCATGGACTGCTACAGCTCCCGCCACTGTGTTGTCATCTCCTTTTGTGCCTTGAGTTGCGTTTTTAGGCTGTCACCCTAGCTCTATCCCTGGGCCAACCGGCCTTCGAGCTCCACACGGAGAGCCTTCTCCTGGTTGACTTGCACCTTGAGGTCCAGGTCCTCCACCTGGGCCTCCGCGGGCTCTTCTTGGCCTGCTCGAGCGCTTCCTTCAAAGGGCTAGTGGCCTCCTGCTGCTTGTGTTGATGCTTCCGGTGCTCTTCAAAAATTGCCTCGTTCAGGGTAGTTTAGTGCTCCTTCTTGAGCGCACGGACCTCCGTGGACGCAGGCCCCTTTGCGGGGCGTGGTGATTGCTCTGCCCTTGCGTCGCTCCTCGCCGACAACACGAGCTCCTCCAAGAGGCCCCTGGTGGTTTTCCGCTTTTGGGGGGGACGTACGTCCGAGTCCGAATCCCCTGTGTCTTGGGCCTCCGACTTCTCCGACTTGACTTGCACCGCCTCTCGTTCCCGTGACCGGAACTCATTCTCCAACGACGTGCGCACGTGGTCCACGCCTGGTTGCCCCCCAATGGTCGTGAACTTCCACAAGCAGATCCAACGGCCGTGGTTCCATGTGTAGTTCAGAGGGGCCTGCACGAGGAATCGCTCCTTGATCTACGTCTTGCCCCCTCCGCGAGGCTGAGTTGTGCACCACACCACTGCTCCGAGTGTACCGGTTCCATCCCGGGCAGGGCTGTTGATCGCAATGGGCATCTTCACGCCGCGCGGCTTGAGATGGCCCTCGCTATCGCACAAGTTGATGACTGCTCTCTTGTAGTACACGGTCGCCCCCTTCGAGTCCCATGCGGCATCCGACGGTGTCCAGACCACTGCACTGCCGCACAGCACCGGGTCCGTCGTCTCCTCGCCCGACATGAGCGGGAATTCCTGTGACAGGGCGGGCTGTGGCACCCCATCCTTCTGCCCCACATCCTTGTGCCCCGCATCCTTCTCCCCCTGATCCTTGTTCCCAACGAACGGAACGAAACGGCGAACTCTAGGGGCGACAGGGATTGTCGCGTCCATGGCCGGAAGAACATCCACTGAGGCCTGAAGTGAGAGCACGTAAGGACAGGGGGGCATGAGCACCAGACAGGGGGGCTGTCGTGGGACAAGGCATGAAGACAGGGTACAAAACAGGGTCCGTCATCAGACACAGGGGTTGTCGGCAGGGCTGTCGTGGGGGGCTATCACGGGACAGGGGACTATCTTGATGCTTGTCGTAGGCAGCTGTCGCAACACACGGATCGCAAACAAAATTAGCAAACACGCGTCGTGCGCAGCGTGGGAGTTGATTGGGTAGTGCACCTGTTGAGAGGCACACATCCACTGCACTGCATCCTCCGGGCCGTTGTCATCGCTGACAGACTAGGCCCGGTTCCCCTTCTTTGGTGTTGCCGCCTTGGAAACCCTTGAGGATTGTTTTTCCCGTGGGGTGATCCGGTCGTAGTACCGCGCCATACGACAATCCAAGAGGGGCGTTTGCGGGGGAACAAGCGCGCACCACAAGACACAACCGTGTGTGGCTGAGAACTGCAGATCAGGAGGAGACCGAACAGTAAAGCCCCCAAACTGTACGTTGCGAAGAATGATACCCACACCGGGGGGGACGTGAACAGTGGCGAGGACCGTGTCGGAAACGGTGGAAACGATGCAGTTGCCACAGCAAGAGTGACGCCATGGGCAATGCTCAGGGCTAGGTGCAGCACCCCCCATGCTCCGCACTTCCGTGACCGCCCAAGGCATGTCAACCGCCGTGACGTACGTGTGGGTATTCTCGTCGCACAACATGCTTGCCGTGGTAGACCAGGGATGTCGGTGACCGTCTTCGCCTTGAATTCCAAGTGCCAACCTAGGTTGGTGCGGCATGCCCCACAACATGTACCAGCCTGGGAGCGGCTCCGGCACACCAGCTCTTCTTGACACAGCGTGCAAGGGGACCTTTTGCTGGCGCTTTGCTTCTTGTTGCAACCTGTGCATGGTCCAACTTGACCAAGATTGTCAGGCAGAGGGGCCATGGTGCAATCAAGGGGCGGCAAAAATCGATATCCGGCATGGTGGGTCACACGATGTGTCCCAAAGCCCATAACAATGAGGACCAACGGCTCATGCATACCCAATTCCCAGGAAGGCGAACAATGCAGTCGGATGGGCAAACCAATGACTCGCCGGGCACCGTGGGGAATGGCAACGTGTTCCGAGGCTGCGGCAAACCTCCAGAACTCAATGGGACGAAGTACCCGTTCGTTGTACTATCCGCCGTATGTGACCCAACAACCAGAGCGTAGGAAGTGAGGAAGATCCCGTCGTCAGGAACAAGGCGTCTTTGAACTGCGCGATGAACCGGCCCCGGTGATTCATTGGGAAGACGCACCAACTTGACAAACAAAAGGTGGTGCTGCTTTTGGTCACCCGCAAAGGACGTTCGCACCCTGTCAAGTTGCTTCATGGCAAACCCGCAAACTTGTGGTAAAAGAGCCGTGTAACCATGCGAAAGCATTGTCACTTCCTCTGCCGAAAGACCACGCACGTGCTCAAGGTACAGATCTTGATGAGGGGGCTTCCCCGCGACAGTCTCCCAGTGAAACTTGTTTTGGGCCGCCCTGACCTCTTGTCGTAGCTCATCGATGATGTCGATTGATTGTTGCGCGAAAACGCACGACCAGCGTCAATGTGAGTCGTCCCCATGTGTCTCTAGCGGTGTGGTACCGTCTGCCCCCTTGAGATGGTCGTCGGACACCCCAACGTCGTGGTGGTAGAGAGGGGATGGTAATGGGGTCATTGTTGTGTGTCACCCATAGCCCAGCGGACGTTGTTCCCGGCCCATGTTCACTGCATTGGTGAGGGGAGTCACTTCGGAGGGAGTACACGGGACTTGACAAACTTGGATGCTTTTCCATGGACGGGCAAAGGCGGTGCTGCAAAGGTCCTTGCCATGATGTGTTTTTCTGAGAGGCCCCTTGGGGGGCATCTACTCGGATGTCCAGGCACCCGTCGTCGTCCAGGTTCTCGAGGTACACCGTCTCTTGGCGGCCATCCCCATCGACGGTAGCTTGGGCGTACTCAAACAGGTGATCCAGGTCTTCGCCACTGGGCCGTACCACCACAAGCTGCAGATGTGGGTTCCCTTCCAAAATATTGTGTAGCACATCATTGAAGCACCCTGGGGATCGCTTGGAGGTGAACGCGGGCAACATCTTGACATCCGCCATGGTACCATCGCATTGCACCTGCATACTCTCCCTCGCAAAGATGTATTGTGTGGGCATTTTGGTGGCACGAACCACCACTGCCCCCGTCTTGGTCCCCACACTGCCAATCCACCCCTTTGCAAAGTTGTCCACTTTTGCAATAGAAGAGAGAAGAGCCAACACAGGTGCTAATACAAGATAGGTGCCGTAGACAGGTTTCAAGACAGGGGGCTGTCCGTAGACAGGGGGTGCAGACAGGTTTCAAGACAAGCAGCTGTCGTAAGACAGGTGGTACAAGACAGGGGCGCTGACGTCCGACAGAACCCCTGTCTTGTGCAAAGACGGGGGCTGTCGTGGAAAAAAAAAAGTTGACCGATACGCAAGCGCAAAATGCAACCACTTGTATATGCGGGCTATTTTCACCTGTGTGAGCGCACAGAAACCCCAAGAACATGCACGCGTGCGGGGTATGGGGTGCCAAAAATAGGCTGCGACAGTGGGGGGCTGTCGGCTGCATTCCGTTTGGCTACACCTCATGGCATGGTGTGACCAATTTCCATCCCTCGACGGCAGGAATGGCGGACACAGAGTCTTCAATGTCCACAATCGCTTGCACAATGAGGCTGCGACATCCACTCCGGGACCCCATCCTCCTCGTTGATGAACACATGCAAGGTCTCCTCTTTCACGGCCCTGTCCTCCCACATCAACTACTTGCGCTTGCTCTTGTCCTTGCTGGCCTTAGCCTTGGCGAGCTCTGACTCGATCAATTGCATCTTGTCCCGCATCTCCTTCCAACTCGGCTCCTCCCATTTCACTGCCACCATCGACAGAGTCACCTTTCACCCAGGAATACCTCAAACTTGTTTGGCCGCGTGTTCATACTCCACGTCATTAGCGCCCTCGTAGGCCACCACGAGTTCCATCACAATCCCATGGTCAATGTCCAACTTCAGTTCCTCTTGGCCACGTGTGGCCCTGTTGGGACATGCGCATCATCGGCGCTTTATGTGGACATCATCCAGTGCTGGGGATAGTGTGTATCACTGCTGGTGGTGTCAAAGCGCTTTGTGATTTTTTGAAGCGTTCACGGTATCAGACGTCGTCCCTAGTCCACGAACTTCTAGAGGTCCTCTGGAGTTCCATTCACCTTCAAGCCTTTGTACTTGCCATGCTGCAGGACAACATCCACAATGATATGTTCTATGATGCCTGTCAATTTCTGTACACGGCGCTCCGCAATGATGACCGTGTGGTACAATGTTGGCAGCAATGCCCAGTTTGCTTGTGTGCACCGTGACAAAGTGGATAACACTGCATCCCAAGCCTTGCACATTTGCATGCCGCCAATGATGAATAGCTCTTGGAAGCGGTAGAGCAGAGCCTGCGCTTGCTTGCGAGTTGTCTTGGTGGTGAAGAGGGAGGTATCCTGCAAGAAGCGCTGCAAAGTTGGGCAATTATTCAACCGAATGTAGGCAACCCGCCCCTTCCATTTCACAAAGCAGGTTTTTTGAAGGCAACGGTACTTTGATAACCGGTAAGCCTTGTCACCTGCTAGTGTCCTCGTGGTTTGTCCATGATTGATGTGGAAACTGATTTTTTTGCCAACCTTCCTCATTCCTGCCCACCTCTTCATGGAGACATTGAAGAATTTGGCCGTGCGGGCCAAGATGTTGTTGAGCCTCTTGGCACCCTTCCGGACAGTATCAGTGTCAACGTTCAACCTTCTCCACCTGTGGCACATTCAAATCCACACATTCTGTCCTGTAAAGAGCACAATACCAAAATAATGCATGCAGGGCTTGCTGTTGCAACCAGTCAGGAAGGCCAGGTAGCAAAACTGGTGCTCCATCAACCGTGACACAAATTGATGCAGCATCAAGCCAAGGGTGTATGTCACTTTTCGAGAACACGTCACGCAGAGCGTCCTCCAAAGCCTTGGCATCACGATCATCAACGGGTAATGCACCACAGCCAATTGGCACTGTGATGCACTTGTTGTTGACGTATAGCATGGCAGCAGTTGACAGCCACGGTGTGTTCGCCACCTTGATTTCATCAGTCATCACTGCCCGGAAAGTAGACGCAACCCACAATATTTGTAGGTACCTCCATGCCACCATGGCTAAATACTTCAAGACGATCGGCACATACTTACGGTCATACCGCAACTCGTACTGTACACCATTGCACACTTGAAGAAGAAGGAGAGCGCGAAGCTGGTTGTGCGCCGTACCTGTGCGCACCAGGTCCACCACTATGCGGAATAAGGTCTTCATTTGGGGCAAGATTGATGAAGGAATTGGTATCGGCAGATTTGCTAGTGTTGTACTCAAGGGCTCTGATAGGTCCACTATTGTCAAATGGTAAAGGCCATCTGCATGATCCTTCACATTGCCATACGTGAATAGTGTGGTTGGATTTACCAAAGCATTCTGTCGTGATGGGGGACAAGCAACAGCAAGATTATCATGGTGTGCATGGCATATGATGCACCACATGCCCTTCTCTTTGTCATAACACAGCCAAGGTCTGCCCTTTTTCCACTTTGCACAGAATACCCGCTTGGTTTTGCGCATGTGCTCAGGCTCCCCCTTGGATATCCACCTCTTCTTTCGAGCTAGGGCCGAGGACTTGGAGCCGGAAGAGGAGTGGTCATTCCATGTAGGGGGTGTTGCAAGATGCATCTTCAAAATTGATTGCTTCATCGTGTCTAGGGAATAGCGGTACGGGATTGGGAACGAGGTCGTAGGTCTTGAGGTCCTCCAGAGAACACAGAGAACACAGTGTCAGTTAACACCGTGCCTCATCTCTATGTTGCGCATTCACACTGCATGCATGCGGCACACCAAAAACCCTCCGTGCAGCCCGTGTAATGCCCATGCACTTGAAAGTGAAAGGGTGACACACGTGTGATACACACTGTTGAAAGTTGGGATACACACATGATACACAACCTCGAAGCTTGGGATACAATGATACAGAAATTTCTGTTTTTGGGATACACTCTATCTCCAAGACTACCATCATCGCTCAATATCTCCATTAAACATTGGCATTTTTGTTACGCGGCAATTTGTATTTGGCAGACCATGGAGGTATTTTGTATCCATGTTACCTGCAAAAACTAAAGCTACATTCCACCCCACCAGAAGTTACAAGAAGATGAATCAAGAAGCAGGCAAGCTTTGCCAGCTCACAACCCGGCTAGCCCAAAATGCAGCAAAAGCCATTGGGCTGTGAATGGCATTATTCACCACCCTACAATTGATGCCACTCATCTGATTGAATGACTTTCTCCTTCACCTTGTCTGACAATCGTTTGATATGCAAGTCAGCAATCACCCCCCCCCCCCACCACCACTTCAGCCCCGCACTTAAGCCCCCACCCACCCAAAGTACCGCCCCCTCCCCTGGGACCCAAAGTGCACCGCTTTGGTGAAACAAAGCATGGCAATGCGCTGTGGAACAAGGAAAGTGCCACGCTGACTGGTGTGTCCCAGTGTTGCTGCAAAGAACCCTAACCCCTTCAGTTCTGGAAGGTACCAAAGGGTACCTTCAGGGGAAGGCAGAGTCTACTCTCCTTTGTGACAGATTGGCTTTTGGCATGCAAAACACGACATGCCGTCAAAAAAATGCAAAAAATGGCCACCACCCTGAGATGCAAAAGACTGCACAAAAAATGCATCCCCCCCCCCCCCCCCCGCACAGAGCCTACCCCCAGGGGGGCTGAAACCCAAAAAGCACCCCACCCACCCACCCACCAACACCTGCTCCCGCATGACTTTGTCATGGTCACAAAGCACCATACGGCCATGCCTTGCAGCCCACATCACTAACCACCCCGGGGGTGGGCGGGTACCTGCTTTTTGAAAATGGTGGGCGGCTCCTTTTGATAGGACTCCTCAACCCCCGGGGGGGCCAATGGTGGGTTGGCTGGCTTTTGGGCCATTCATGATTCCTTTTAGTTTCATCTTTCTTTTCTATGTCTCGTTGTATCACCAGGCTCATCATTAAATTGGGCAGCTTGTTGCAAAATTGACACAACCTGATAAGAGGAGCTGTGGCTTGCATCAGGATGAATATTTGTTTGACCTTGTTGACAGGCAACTACGGCAGAATGTTCGCTTGACAGTGAGCACATGAGGGACAAATTTGATAGGAACACAACTGAGCCAGGAACAAGAACGTGCGCATGTTCTCATGGTGCCTCCCCCAAGTACCCCCCCCCCCTGCCGCCTGCGCTGGAACATCGAGGCATGGTTCTGTCCAGAAGCGAACTCACGTCGTTTGGGTCACCCCATCTCTGTGGAATAAACGTAGGAATGCGCCTATGCTCCAGCACATACTGCCCAAGGGTTAGAGGTCAACGGGCAGCAGGAGATTTCAGACTAGGGTGATGGGATGGCCAGGGCTGGCAGTACATCTCCATAAATCTTCACATGAGATCGTTGGGCAGTGGTCTTGCCCTTTCTGTCTTCCAATTGGCCCTCTGGGTGTTTGATTCCCTTCCTGCAAACCACAGGAAACTCTTGCCTGCAGCCCATGTTGCCCAAAATTCAATTTTCTGTCCAGGTGTTTGGGGGGCGCATGGGTCAGGACCCATTCTGCAGCTGCACTGTGGACCGTAGCCTGCTGCACCTGTTGAATACAATTTTACAAACCTGCCCCCAAAGTCTCAAGCCCAAGCACGAGCACAAGCCCATGCCCAATGCCACCCTACCCAACAGTAGCGTCCTCATGTCCCTATGTCAAAGCAAAGACGCTTTTGTTGTTTGCATCGCCCCACATCCCTTGGCTGCCAACCTTTCAATGGCCCTAATAATACGAGCAGCAGCAGCAGCAGCAGCAGCAGCTGTAGTTGTTGCAGGACCAGTAGCTGTGCCAATGCTAGTGGTAGTAGCCCCAGTAGTAGTCCTTCGCTACAGAAATTGTAAGACGCCCAAAAATACGAGACCACGAAAAACTCCAGCGGGCAAGTGGGGGACAGAAGAAATCTGAACCAGATTGGGTCGAAGTCGGTTAGGGTTATGGATGATCTACGGTTGGTGCAAAAACCGCCATATGTGACTTGAAACCGCAGGAACTGCACATCAGCGCAGTGCCTTTGCAATCTTTTTTGGTGTGCTCCGCTCCTTCTCTTCCTTCTTCCGTTTCTTTTGCGTCAGCTCCTCCTCAATCTGACGTCGCCTGAAGCGTGCACGCAATGACGACTGCTGCGGCTGCACGCAACTCTACCAACAAAGAGGGAGATGAAAGGAAGACACAACCACGCGTCCATTTGCGAAATGAACGCATTCGTGTTGAAACCTGCACAAGTGCACCAACACTCCACCGGCGTGTCTTTCAGCCCTGGTGCAAGTACACAACCAAAAATTGTGCGACGCAAAATGGTTCTAGACAAGGCCCAGCAATGAATGGGTGTGAGGTTTGTGTCACACCATGAACGCTATCAGGCAGGGACGGGGGCACCCAGGTGCGTGTTTCAGCTACTATGGTTCGGGCTGTGCTGTGCTTAAGGGCATATTCAGAGGGAAAGCTAAGGGTAGGTGTTTGGCTCCTGATGCGTACACCTACATAAACACCCGCCCCACCCACCCACCCACACATACACACATACACACACACAAAATGCAGAAGCACCCCAACACCAACCCTGGAGACGGGCACAGGCATTGGTCGACAGTACATGCACAGAGCTCTGAGTGCCAACAGCCCCAATGGCTTCACCGTGGCACATTGAGGGGCAAGAAGGAGAAGATACCACCCTGGTTTCAGCGCCTGCCACACCCCAGCAAAGGTTCATTCGTGGTGGGAGAGAAGCGTTGCATCCACCACATGAACAGGAATGCATGATCAACGGAAAATTGCGTCCCCTGTGCATGTTGGAACGCATGCTTAATGGGCCATGGCAACGAAACAACAAACATCTGCTGCTCAAGGTACTGGAAATGATCTCTCCAAGAGTCAAGAATGTGGACGAACGAGGAGACTTGCGGACGCACTCAGGAAGATGCGGAACAATATTCCGCATGCGAGCAGGATTTGTATGCGGATGCCACACAAAATGACCGGCAGTTGCTACAAGCATGGGCGTATGGGAGTGCGTGGCACGGGCCATCAGTTTGGCTGAGGTGGTGGCAGAACATCGGCGTATTATGATGGTATTATGATGGCATACGTACACCCTGCACGACACTACACTTAGTCACCACAATTAATACTCGTCAGTACCGCAGCACCGCAGGACACCAAATGGAAATCTTTTTTGCAAGGACGACACCAATTCTGAAACTACATCCACAAAGACACACAAGCCGGTGTTCCAACACCTACTAAATCAGTGGTAAGAACGAAGACCTCTGCTGTTCCTGCGCGGTGGCAGTCTCCGTGGACTCTCTGCGTATTAGCTCGGGTGGTGCCTTCTCATGATGATTGGGTGCAAACATTTCCAGGGCCCTGTGGTGCGTCTGAAGGAGAGAGATGCGTGGCCGTCCACGGCACCGACAAACCATGGCACCCACATGGAGGTCGCACAACAAAAAGCAACAGCAAGTTTCATGTGCATGATCCGAGCCGAAACCAGAAGGCTTCAAACCAGCAAAACGAGAAGACAAGGGGGAATGCCGCAATGTGGGTCAACATCAATGCCTGCTGATCCAACGAATCCCCAGTCGCACCCACAGCCCGATGATGAATCCCTTGAGGCAGCAAACCAACAACCGGACCACACCATGCCCATCCCTGCAAGAGGGAGTGAGGTCCACCTCCAGTCGTTGTGGTGACGGCGGTACTGCTGTCTGTAAGCCTTGCAGACTGTGCCGCACGTAGGCGGTGTAAAGGGTGGCCAGGTGCGGGTTCGATGCCACCGACAAAGTGCTGGTGTCGAACGTGCGGACCATGTGGTCACTCAGAAACTCCTGCTCAAACTCGCTAGGCCAGAACGTGTCCCTGTCCCTAAACGCCATGAGGCACGAGGAGAGCCCCAAAACAGATCAGCAGGTCAACACCAATGACGGGGGCAACGGGGCTAATGGAGGGTCGGAGAAAGGAAGGGAGTGTGGGAGGCGTGACCAAATCCAGCCCCAGGGGAACATGAAAAGCCCCACCCCGATCCTTCTCGACAGGTAGGTAGATAGGCCATGCACTGTTTACACTCTTTGTGCAAATCACCTGACCAAAAAGTAACTGCTTGGACCTTGCCATCACAAAGCGCCCGCAAGACAACTACAGGGGGAAGGGGAGATTCAGCTGTCTGGAAAAACTTTGCACAGCCAATTGTGGTGCAAGTTTTTCCATCAGGATTGTGGCGCAATTTTTCTGGTACACCGGGGGATTTCATCAGGGGATAAGGGGCTACTGGTGCCATTTGCTTTTTTTTTTTTTGCGAGAGTGTGTTGATATTTATGTGACACGAGACATGAATGTTGTACAATTGCACGATGGAATCCACACCCACCCAGAACAACAATCCATTCCTGGGTAGAGAAGTTGGCTAAAGGAGTTGCAGTCACCAATCCAGCGGGCCAACCATTTTTCTTGCGTACTGAAGAAAAAGCGGAGCTTCGTAAATATTTTGATGAGGTGTGCGATAGGGGGGGGGGGGTCTGTGGATTGTGTTGGCTGGCACTGTTGTTGACAAAATGCGACCACACACCCCGAAAGACACGAACACCTGCACGTTTCCACTGATTGGGGCAACAAATGGTTGCAAAAGGAAAACCTCAGCTGGCAAAAGCCAACCATGGACTGCCCACCCATCACTATTGAGGATTTGTCCACACCTCCTGGTGGATGAGGCCAAACGGTCTGGCTGCACAGAGCGTCCACCTGGTGGCACACTTCCACTGGCCAAGAGACGGTGGACATGAGCTTTGCTTGTTTTTTTTTTTGAAGTGCAATTTGCCAACGATTATCTGTGTCTGTAGGAGCAGAGCTGTGAAAATATTGTATTTGATGTCTTTTGCTGAGCAATATTGGCTATCTATATTGTCCATGTTTCAATGAAGTTCTTGGGGGGCCACAGCCAAAAGTACCCAAATGGAATGGGGCGCAATCAGTAATTTTGACTTAAACCGCATTGCAGGGAACTGTGTGGACCTGAGAAAACACAACCCTCATCACTTTCCTTCAGGTTGTGTGCCACTGACTAAGAAGAGCTAACCTTGGGCTTTGCTGTTCACCATGCAAAAAGTGTGGCACAATTTGTCCCATGCATCTTGAGGATTGTGGCGCAATTGTACTAAACCCCCCCACCCTATATCACGTACGAGCACCACAGCGCCAGACAATGAGCGCGCGGGCGCCCTTCTTGGGCACATCCTTGCGAGCAATTATGCAGGCACCACACCAAACACATGACGGGACCCGGCTGGTAATAGCCACGTGAAAACGACCACAGAGGCCAGGGGACCACACACGACGCAGCCAGGACAGGTGCTGTACATTGAAGGGGTTGGGGGGCGGGGGCAAGGAACCTGGTACACAGACTATGCGGAATCCTCACCAGACTTGCCATCGGTGTCCGCCAGACCAGACAGAATTCGGCGGGGCTGGGTCCTACTGAGCTGCTACTGAGCTCCTACCGAGCTGCAGAATGGATGCAGCAAGTTCCAACTGAATTCTGAACATGAGAGGGGGGGGGGGGGTATTACCGAGCCGCCCGTGGGACGGGGCCAAATCCCAACCACACCCGGTTTTCCCGCCGGACACCAATGGCAACTCCGCTCCTCGCAGGCACACGTGTTCATTTGTGCGACGCCCGAACTCCTGTCCCCATGCCTGTAATGGGCCAGCAATCTGCCCATCAATGGGTGTGAGCACATCATTCTCGACACTTCAATGCTCGTGTGCGCGGAAAATCATGATTTGTGGCTCTGAACCCGCTTTGTGGGCTGCGCTCGCACCACATGCCACAACCCTGCCCTTCACCTCACAAACTGGACGCAGTGGTACGCTCAGGCTACGTTGCCAGGCTACGGAGCCAGATGCACTCAACCCATGGCACCAACCACCCACGCAAGGTAGTACGAAGCAGCACTTTTAACGAGGGTGGCACCCCTGCGGCGCGACCGGCTGTGCCCCGGCATCGCGCGAGAGGAGCACATCAGGGGATTGAGCAAGTATTGCTTGAGGGATGGGGGATGTTTCAACACCCGCCTTTGAGCAGTCGCTCCCCTTTTTCACTGTGACAGGTCTGGTGCGTGTGTGTCAAGACCAGTTGTCTTACGAGCGGACCAATACTGCGCAAACTTGAAACTTCCGGGCCAATCCCACACAACTTTGCGCAAAAGTATCTGGGCATCAGGAGCCCCCATCAGCCAAGGCCCATTGGATGGAGCCCGCGCCAAGGGTTCGCAACCACCACTTTTCCATCGCGGCTGCAACCCAGTCTTCGCGTTGCCAATCGAACCCTCGCCAACACATCTTCAGGCGCAAAACAACAAAGCACGTCTGTCTAGAACAAATGACAAAGCACTGTACTTGCTGTGAGCAAAGGTAGGGCACACTGGTACTCAGGCCCCGCGGTGACATGGTGATCAGGGAACCGAATCACTTTTCGGCTGGAACATCAGCAAAATACGTACGTACGGGGGGTTGCCATAAAAGCTGACTGAGTATGCCGGTTGATACTTCCAGGATACATTCGCCTTTAAATGGGGGATCCTCCACGTTTGGTGGTTGTCCGCTGGGTTGGGGATGAAGGGGGAGGGTTCCAAATGAAAAAATGCAAGAGGTGGGGAGGGGAATGCAAAAGGGAGGGGGTGGCATGACGCCTGAGTGGATTGCTGCCAGCAGCTGGCGGCCGATAGTATGCACGAAGTCGCCCCCCCCTACCTCCCCCCCCTACCCCCCCCCCCTACCTACCCCCCCCCCTACCCCCCCCCCCCCCCCTACCCCCCCCCTACCTCCCCCCCCTACCTTCGGCTCGCTTCGCTCGACCCTAACCTCGACGCGGGGGCCAGCCCCCGCACCCCCCTTAAATAACATGACTCCTGCGGTGGCCACAGACCGCCGTTTCTGTGCACCGCCTTGTGTGTGCACCGCCTTCTGTGTGTACCGCCTTGCCTGTGGCCCCTTAAATAACAAGACTCCTGCGGTGGCCACAGACCGCCGTTTCTGTGCACCGCCTTGTGTGTGCACCGCCTTCGATGTGCACCGCCTTGCCTGTGGCCCCTTCAATAACATGACTCCTGCGGTGGCCACAGACCGCCTTTTGTGTGTTCCGCTTTGTGTGTGCACCGCCTTCTGTGTGCACCGCCTTGCCTGTGGCCCCTTAAATAAGATGACTCCTACGGTGGCCACAGGCCGCCTTTTGTGTGTTCCGCCTTGTGTGTGCACCGCCTTTTGTGTGTACCGCCTTGCATGTGGCCCCTTAAATAACATGACTCCTGCAGTGGCCACAGACCGCCTTGTGTGTGCACCGCTTTGTGTATGCCCCGCCTTGTGTGTGCACCGCCTTCTGTGTGTATGATCCTACCCCCCCCCTCCCCCCCAACCCACCCCATCCCCCCCCTACCCCCCCCCCTACCTTCTCGACCCCCCCCTACCTCCCCCCCCTACCCCACCCTACCTCCAAGGTAGGGGGGGGGGGGCGATTTCATGCGATATATGGGCGGCCCATTGGCCTCTCGCCACTTGCCCTCGCTCTTTCCTTGAACCCTTTCCCTCCATAGGTAACAGTGCCCATTGGCCTCTCACCCCGCCCCCTAGTGCCTGGGGGGTCGGGGGATGTCCGGAGAAAATTGTACTTCCAGTAATGATGTAATGATGACCAACCCTTCAAAATCTCTCGGGGACGTGCACAATTGTGCCAACTCGGTGGGTTTTAGGGGGTTGGTGCCCTTGTTCCCTCATTTGTGCCCGCTGGGTGTTCCGGAGGGGGGGGTATGTGGGGTATATTCGGAAAGCCCTTGAAGAGGGCTATTTGGAACACCTGGGTCTGCATGCTAGACTGACGACATGTTTGAGATTTTCGTCCGTTTTGGACGATGCCTGTGTTGCTTGCTGCCTGTTTTTGTCAACAGGCAGCCACCATGTCTGTTTTGATCAGAGATGACAAAATAAAGTGGCTGGATTTTGGTATAACACCTGACCCTGAGAACCTGCACCCTGAGAACCTGCAGGCCCATCCTGGCTTTGTCTGGGTAAAATCAGGGTACAGTGTGACCATTGCCTGGCGCAAGGTCCGGCTGACTAAACAGCGCAATGTGGACCTGACAACTGACGGTCTATGGGCCATGCCTCTCCACACGGGGTGGGTGCCAGCCAAGGCACGCAGGCTGCAGGATTGGGAAAAACTGAAAAATATGTTCCAATTCACAAGCAGGGGGATGTGTGCCCCAATGGGGTCCCTGCCCTTGTGGAAGGGGGGCAACAATGGGGACGATTCGGATTCAGAATAATCAGTGGTCCCTCGAGCATTGCCCTGTCCTGTGCATCGTCCACTTTGCAGCTCCATTTGCTCAAAAATGTGATCATCTACCCCGCCCCAACCCATACATTTCTGAAACGGCCTTTTCTCACAGATTTCAAAAAGTATACACATACCCCCCCCCCAACAGGACGAAATTTTGGCTCATTGTACCAAAAGTTCATAAAACCCAGGAAAAGTGCTAAAACCCACCGCGTTGGCGCACAACAAATGTCCCCGAGAGAAATGCTTTTTCTAATTATGTCCGTTTTCTGGAAATTTTGGTTGCCACATTGCCAGAGTTGAGACAACGCTGCAGGCACACTTTCCTGGTGAGCCCAGCAGTTGCACAATGCAGTTGCACAATGTTGCGCAATGTACTGATCGACCCCCCAGCTCCACAGTCCATGACAACATTGGCATAGAGCTGTTGCGATGGTGGCTGTATCAAGCACGCTGTTGGGGCTTGAGTCAATGAAACTGCCACGTTGCCACTCTCTTCAACCATTGTGGCTGAAGAAAAAACATGCAAAACGTCTTTAAAATGGGTGTGCGGATTGCGTCAGGTATTTGCAGTCAGAATTTGTGCAACAGACACACCCCCTCCCCGGGTGCTGCACACTGCTACATGCACAGTGCCCATGGTGCCCATCAACAATGGAGGGGGAGTGCAATCAAAAAGTCCACGTACCGCTCAGATCCTGCGCCCAGTCGCGTTCTCAACGTTTTCAACTCCTTGTCCTTTGCAATCAAGCGCTGCTTGAGGAGCTCCGTCTGGGCGGCCAATGCCTGCACCATTCCGCAAAATGGCCGCACCATTTGTTGAATCAAAACGCTGGTGACGTCCACCACTGGGGCGCACTCGATCTGCAAATCGAAGCAGTAGCGTATCACTAGTCGTCTCGAACATCGAAGGGCAGGAGAGGAGGGGGCACACACACACACACACACACACACACACACACACAGAGAGAGAGAGAGAGAGGGAGGGGGGGGGGGGGGAGGAGCGCGCACACGTGGCAATGAGAGAGAGAGAGAGAGAGAGAGAGAGAGAGAGACAGCGAGAGAGAAAGTGTGTGTATGTGTGTGTATGTGTGTGTGTGTGTGTGTGTGTGTGGTCATTCCGGGTAATCCGTAATTCCCTGGGGTCAGCCACATTCGCCGTCCTCATCAGCTCAGCGTGGGACCTGCCACACGTGGCACGGAGCGACAATGCGCATGGGGTGTGTCCTGAAGTATTGCACCCAGCCACGGTGCAAGACATGGATGCAGGATTTCTCGACTGGTGCAGCAGAGCGCCACAGAGACCGTACTGCCCCATGGCAAGTCCACCACCACATTCCTACCCAAGCGAACGGGGCACATCAAAATTTGAACTTTTCCCATCTAGAAATACGAAACATGACCGTTTAACCAACACATGAAGTCAGGGGAGAACCGACCGTGCTTGTGGTGCAGGGGTGTTTCAGGTGCAAACTGGTGGAGACGACATGGTGAGAGCCATTCGAAAGTAGGATCTTGGGAGTCCCCCCCTCCCTCCCCTAATATTGCACAACATTGTTCGCCCACATGACACAGAAGCTCTGGATGGTTGCACTTATTTCATGGCAGTATCTGGCTGTGACGCCGCATGACATTCTCGCGGACCTACTAGTAACTCTGAGAATAAACACCGATATCGTACTACTTTCGGCATCATTTATTGCGTTGCAGGTACAAAATGGACATGATCAGGGAGGGGGCAAAAGGGGAGACAATGGCTCAACAAGCATGGGAAAAAGAAAGGGAACTAATGCCCAAAGGGGCAGACAATGTAGATGGCAAAATGCACAGCCCTGATTCAATCCATTGACACATTTTGCTTCCTTCATCCTCAGCAAAAAGGCATCTTGCCTTCAACACACCCTCTTTCAGTCTCAATAAATTGATTTGGAGCTTTGTGGCTCTAGGCGGAGAGCACTAATATTCCTTGGCTACCATACGCGCAAATTTTGAAGACCGGTCCATCGATCTTTGCAAACCGACCGTTTCGGGATAGCAAAATCACCAACTGTTCAATTTAGACAGCTTCGCATCACTTTACTGTTCTGGTTCAAAACGGTCACTTTAGGAAGACCGGTCGGACCAGTCGGACCGGTCTTTGTAAAGTGCACCGGACTGCTTCACTGTAGCGCACTTTGTAACACTTTGTAACACACTTTGCACTTCAAACAGACCAGTCAGTCTGACCAAACCGGTCTTTGGAAACTGTTCGGTCCGCTTCACTTCAGTTCACTTTACGACACTTTGGAGCACTTTGTGTGTGTGTGTGTGTGTGTGTGTGTGTGTGTGTGTGTGTGTGTGTGTGTGTGTGTCCGCGCCTCTAGTCGTCTACATGGCACGTACAAAGCAAATGCATGGCATCCAACACTGTCAAATCACAACATCATGGCTACACTTCGTGATAGTCCGCAAAGCATTCCGGGTGTAGGTAACATCCACACCCTTTGCAAACGTATTGGGTTCTACCGGTACCACATTGTGCACACCGACCCCGTTTGTTCACCACCATGGGTAAATGTCTCTCACTCACCACAATCTGCCGAACTGGGTACATGTACCGCATCAAGCACCACTGCCAATCAAACATTGTTTCACCCCGCAGGCATAGTCGTAGTGCTTTGCACGATGTAAAGGCATTTGTTGCCGCTATCAGTAACACCATCCCCCCAAATGCTTTCCACCACGACTGGAACCGATGCTCCTCCCGATGTTGTAAGCACATTTGGTTAAAAGAATCCACCCCGGGTGAAAACTTACGATAGTTCGCAATGATGCCGGGCAATTGGTAACCCTTTCGATGCATGCGTGGTGGCCCGGCCAAACAATTGGTTAGAAGTGGTATAACTTTTGCCACTTTGCGGCCCACTTTGGAATTTTTGTATACCGACAATGCATACCCATGTTTCTCATGCACCACCGTGTTCACACATCCTGGATTCAACCCAATGTTACCATCTTGAACTAGAGGACTAGTGGCGGTTAGCATCAAGAAGGGACACCCCATAGATCATAGCATTGCCGCTGCATCGTGAGACCCGAAGAATGAATCCCCCACAAGCACTCTCCCCCTTGGTGCTTCATAATTCCACAGTTGCACAATTTCAAAAGCATTGTAGTGTCCGGCGAACCGTCCCCGGGGCTCAGGTCCAACACGAGGGGCGGCACCATGGTACAGGCGCCACGTTTGGACAGTCGAACAGCAGCTGCGCGGCGCGGCCAACACGGTCTTCAACCCCAGCTGCCCGCGCAAGCATTGGCGGACGTGGCGCAAGAGGTGATGCACCGAGGTGCCGTACTCCTCAAGCGCCGCATTCATGCGGCACACCTCCTTTGTCTCCTCATCCTCCGGCTCCTTCTCCTTCCTGGACTTCTTGCTTGCTTGCCCCTGCCCCTCCCCACCACCCCCCTAGCCCTCATGTACCTCTAGAAAATACCGCACCGGCAACCGCTTCTTCTGTTGGGGAGGTTTAGGCTTTGGGGTTTTGCCTTCACCTTCCCCTTCACCTCCACCACCTCCTCTACCCCCCCCCCTCCTCCTCATCCTCCTCACCCCCTTCGGGTTCCGGGTCTTCCTCGTCCACGTCCAGCTCAACCTTCCTTTTCGTGGAGCGGGCCGACGCGCTTTGTGCTGCGCTTGCACTAGGGGCGGGAGTAATTACCCAACAAGACATGACATCATCCTTTTCAAACTCACAATCCCCCTTCGACACGTTCCTCTTAAGCCCACCCTTTTTATCCTCGGTGTAGTAGATGGTCAACATACCGACCCCCATAGGACCATCGGAGGAGGAGAACAACACGGTCTCCAACCTTCACCTTGTTGAATTGGATAGGGATGATGTTCTCCCCGGCCCCCATGCCAGGAATGTTGCTGCCCGGACGGTGATGGGCATTGGCAATAAAAAAAAAAAGCTAAAGCGGTGAACAACACAATAGGACCGGTCTCACCGGTCCTAGTGAAGTTGAGAGGAATAATAGTTGACCCGGGGCTAGTAACAGAAGACAAATCTGACCGGTGTTTGCAAACCGTTCGGAACACGTCACTTCATCTATGTTTTGTGTGTTTCACGCATGCAACACCTTTACAACCATTGAGGACAAACCCAAAGCCCATTGTCAGTTTGTGTTTGGTGTTTGAGTGTGGTGTGTGGTGGTGTGCATGCACGAATGGGCGGAGAGAGGGAGGTATGGGAGGAAAGTGTAACGAAGTGCTCCAAAGTGCTCCAAAGTGAACTGAAGTGATGCGGAAAACAGAGACCGGTCTAGCCGGTCTTTCAAATTGGTCTTACTGCCTTTCTTTAAAATACCATCGAATCTAAGAAAACCACCAAAACCATCATTTCCGCCACCTTCAAAAACCCTTGACTCAATAAACTCCCAAAAAGTGATGATTCTGCACACAAGACCAGACTGGTCCTCCATCCATGGTGGTAGCCAAAGGAATATATTGCTGGGTAATTCTGTACCTCCACAAAAGGCTACAGCACACAACATGCAGATTTCATGTTTCCAGAAGTTAGTGTTGCACAGGGTATTGGCCACTACTTGGGTAAATGTGGGCAGAAAACCACCGCGCATGACCCAGAGAGAGAGAGAGAGAGAGAGAGAGAGAGATCGTACACTCTTGAGGAGGTTTAGGGGGCTACATGAAGTATTGTCAGTAATACATCATACGGCTGCAGCAGGACATGGTCCTCGCAAAGAGCATGGAGTATGGGGACTGGGTCATGGATGGTGCGTCAGACAGGGGGCGTGGTTCGGCCGTTTTTGGCACTTCACATTTGCCACATACTCTCCCCCCCGTGACTGTAGACCCACCCCGAACCCCCCATTTATAAGACCCACCCCTTTTTTGAGCCCCTCCTCGGCAAAGACAGCTATAAGACCCACGTCAAAAAGACCTCTATATAAGACCCACCCGGGAAAATTTTGCGGAGCACAAGGAAATGAAGCAAAATTGTCCTCAACCTCACCCCCAACCCAAAAAAATGACAAAAAACATTCATTGGATGCTTTGCACACACTGGCTTGGCCGTGCACGTGCATGTGCATGCGTACGCGCTCTGCTGTCATTGTCCCTGACATGCTGGGACCTCTCTGCCCCGGTTGTTTTCCACTTTGGGCGTGCCTCCCTTGGCCCTAGCCCTGCTCACCCCCACCTTGGAGAAACGATTTTTGCCTCGTTCATGTGCCTGATGCTGCCACCCATACCCCTTCTGCTCTTTTGCCCACCACCACGCGTGTGAGGCGCACATTGCCAGACACAAGCCCACCCCCTCCAGCCACACGCCATTGCAAAAATGTGGGGCACCTCAAAATAGTTTGGTATGCAGCATAGGTGCTCTGGTCACACGTTTGCAACCCCCCCCCCCCCATCGCCTTGGGTATATCACGCTATGGCTATTGGAAACCTCATGGGTGGCCCAAGCCCATGAGGTGGCAGGCGATGCTCACAATCACAACGCTTTTCAAGACTTTGTGCAACACACCCTTTTGCCCAAGCTTTGTGTCGTAGGCTGCCATATTTCAGGCACAAACTCAAAGGATGAAAGGGCAATGGAGGTTAATGCTGAAAAGGTCCCCACAGCAGTTGCAACTCCCGAGGTGGACATGGCATCCCACATACCCCCTCTGCCCAAGCCTGGCTGTCACAATCCAAGCCTGTGTTGCAACTAAACATCAACGCCATGACACGTGATAGGTGGGACACTGTGGAAACCCTTCGAAACATGACCCCCCCTCTCAAAAAACAGTTTGTGCCTCTGATTGTGGTTTGCTTTTATGGGGAGGGGGTGAGGCACCCGCAACAATTTTCCACCACTTGCAACCACCATCGCTACATGGCTTGGCGCCCTATCCCGCAACCACGGTAGCAGACGAGCTCACTTGGGAGGTTTTATGCCGGTGAGGTGCACTAAAGCACAAGGGGCAGAAAAGAAATCCAACGCTCATAGTCGCCAGACACGCTAGCCCATCTCCTCGCCAAACGTCGGCAGACGCACACCCACTCCTCTACCAAATGCAAACCCTACCACCTGCCACACACTAGCACCAAAACTGCGAGAGAGCGAGAGAGCGAGAAAGACGAAACAAAGACAAAGACAAAGACAAACAGGGAGACAAGGTCGCGCGCTCTATCACAATGGTCACAGCAATTTACGACACTTCGCAACAATTACAAGATGAGCGGATGTAAGCATTTCTCTAATCATTTCAATGGGTACATTAATTTCCGAGGCAACTGCCCCAGAAATCGCGACCATTTCCGCAGCCCTTAATCTCGTCCCACAGGAATGGAGAATTGACGTTCTTTTATTTATCAACAAACTCATAGCGAAACACACCGCACATACCAGACTCTGTCCTTACCAGAACAACTGCCGCTTTCAAAAACACTGCTGGTACAAACACCAAACACCAAACACTCACAACCCATATGCGCCGTCACCTCGCTTTTCTCTAAGGAACAATGTTCAGCGCAATGGCGAATTCACGCTTCAAGGCAACAGCGATACCAAAACCATAGCGCACGATTTATCCCAGACAGGTACTCTCTTCCCTTCAGCGAGCACAGCACCTGGACCAAGTATATATCGTTCCCACTATTCACCACCACCACCACTCACTCCCTCCGCAGCGCCCCAAGTCAAGAAAACAAGCCGCGCAAGCTCGCCAGAGAACAGCTCAAGATCACAATCCAATCTGATCACTGAAGCAAATGACGACGACCAGGTCATCTGCACTTCACCTACTCAAAAACCGGCTTCCGGAATATTCGCTTCGCAAGAAAACAGCACGTCAAGTGAAACAAGCTGTTCGTCTGGCAAATCTGGAAGCTGGACTTCAGTTAACAATCAACGCCATCGCCTTTCGCTTCGAGCCCGCCGCCCAAGCGTCCAAGGAGAACCGAACTCTACTTGCAAAGACTGCTGCACGAGTTTCGCACTGACAGAGGCAACAAAGAACTGGTATCTTACCCGTGACCTTCACGTACCACTTCGCTGCGAGGACTGCAGACTCAAACGCAAACAGGCAGCCGCTCAAAAGGACAAAAAATCAACACCGGCGAAAATCATTCTCTATCAGTCCATCCCGCCAACACGGAAAAAATGGGCCACAGGCCCTACTGCCCTCGCCCACCACGCAATCTCAAACATCACCAAGTCGGCCGTTGATCCTCACAACCGTGACCAAGAGACATCTACCTCGCACCGCACAGAAACAAGCACCATGGATGCGCCAGATATGGAAGACGACCTCCAATAACAAAGCTCAGGCTCTATTGGCAGCAATACACCTAAAACCGAAGCTGATGACCTAGAAAAAGGGGAAACCTCCTCATCCAGGTCTACCGCCAAAACCTCAAGGTCGGCGTCATTTGATGAGCACGAGTCACAGGTCCAAGATGAAACAACGAGCAATTCTTCCGCCCCTCCTTCATTGCAAGAGGACTCCAGCGACACCACCGAGTGCGACACGCCTTCAATTCACGATTGGCACTTCAAAGACCCTCGCCTCCGTCAAAAACTTCAAACTACATTGAGGAGCCCCCATAAAGCAACTCTCTTAAGTGCTTTCGAATATACCAATGATCAGATGAAAGAAACCATCCCGTATTCAGCCAGACATGCAGACCTACTACTTCGAAGATTCAACCTCACTTTGCCAAAGTAAGGAATCACCAACTTCACTGTTCTTGGTCCAGTGCCTCGCTTGCCGCAGGGTTTAGAGGTCAGAATTTTTGTACGCCATTTTTCCTTTTATTTTTTATTTTTAGACAGCTCTGAGCAACCAATCCCAATCAATCAAGCAGTCTGCATCACTCGAACACACAGCAATCACCTCAATAAGCACTGAAACAGCTTCAGTGACCATAACTCCACATTCTTTACACAACTTACATGGACACAATCATTTTCACTCCTGAGCAGCAGGTTTGTTTCTGACTGAGATTTCAGGTCCCTGCAGCCAGCCACCATGTGGCCTCCTAGAATTTTTGCAAGCCTCTGGTGCCATTAGGGCAGTGCATTGCACCTTCGACTCTTCAGGGCAGGATTTCAGATACTCAGTCTCTTCATCCTGCACTTCAGTGTTCATTTACTCTGTAAATTAGGGAAATGGCGGATTTGCATGGGAGACCCCTATGTCACTGCCACCCACCCAGCACTGAACTCAGTTTGTTGCTACACTTTGGGCGGGAAACCGCCATGCCCAAAAAAAAATAAAAGACAAACAGGGAGAGATAGAGAGGGAGGGAGGGCGACAGGGAGCGCACACGCAAGAGAGAAAGAGAGAGAGCTAGAGAGAGGCAGTGCAAGCGAGCGAAGGAGATAAAGAGACAAAGACGTAATTTAATTAATTAAGACGTAATTTAAAAGAGGTAGTGCTTGCTATATTCTCCCTGGGAGCTGGGCACGACACACATGCTCGGAGCAACATGGACATGTATCATGTGGGGCAAGCCGCAACCTTCCAACAAAAAGGAATGACCATCGATGAATCCAATTGCAGCCGGCTTTTCAGCGACAAGAACAATTTCCGACCACTTCGGGGCCTCTGTAGAGGAGGCATGAAGGATCGCAACAGCCCCATCCATGCAAGCGACCAGTAGTGGGCTGGAGATTGCGCCCACACGAAATTCCAAAATTCTCACGTCTCAACATGGACAAATTTAAGATACAAGAATCTGGTTCACATCCCTCATCACGCCCATCAGCCGCTAGCCGACCCATTAACCGCTAACCTAGGATGTGGGCATCTTTTGTATGATGGGCTAACCTCGTGAGCACTCCTTCGGTTGGACATAGGACTTGTTTATAAAAAAAACAATCCGGTTCACGGGAGTATGTGGGGTTTAGCATGTAAACACAAACCAGCTTCAACAACTTTCTGATTATTTGACGAAAGACATATATTGCAAATTGGAGCAACCTCAGTTTGCCAAGCGTTTCCAGAGGCCTCCTCCACTTGAAGCTCAACACCAATATCCGATTTTTGATCACCCTGCACACACAAAGCACAGGGCATAACAAATGGAATTGAGGTGTGCACCAAGCACAAGAGGCGTGCCACTCCATGGCGTGGCATTCGAGGCATTCTAAATGCCCCGCCACCGTCCGAAGGGGAACATCATCACATCGTTTAGGGGGCATAAGACCAGGTGGAATGCCTATGCACAAAATTGAAAGATGATGTAACACATGAACATCTTCACCAACCGACAATACCTTGCCGTCGCCATGGCGAAAAGAGGCAAGATTGACCATGCACCTCTTAGTCGAAGGGTCAACGCGATTGGCTTTGAAGCCATATGATTGCGTCACTTGCTCCTTCGATGATCTCACTTTGGGGGTGCAAAGGTCACCAGCTGGCGCACAACAACCCAGTTCAATAGTCCTTGCCAAAGATTTGTATAAGTACCCCATTTGACATGGGAGGCGGTTGTGCGGTATCTAATAAGCACGCAATTGCATCGAGTTCATCTGCAATCGCCAATGTTCAACGGGGATGCAAATAAGCAGAAACTTAGATGCAACCTCCGCCATGAGCCCCGCTTTCACGGCACACGGTACACGGTACACGGTCTATTTATATGTATCGGTCATCCGTAGCAATTCAATTCCGTCATCTCCAAGTGAACGTGGGACGGGAGTGGTTTGGTGTTCCAAGCATCCGAAATTCCCGTCCACGACAAGCCGTCAAAAGTCGGGGACCATCGTAAAACCGCAAGATGATCTTCTTTCTTCCGAAATGTTCGGATCATTTGGGGACTTCCGGGTTGCCTGCGCGTGGATCGCATGCCATTGCCGTCCTTGAGGCCGCTCCAACCCCTAAGATAGGCTCGTGCTCCTCCAAAGGACTCTTTATCCATTTTATCATCAATCAACTTTTCCAAAAAAACGAGTTCCCAATGCATCAACTGGTGCTTGGTTTCCCTCTCGGCACGGGCACAACAAGGAAAGAAAAACACGGAAAGAAATCCACTTTCTTCAAATCAAAGCTAAGCGCAAACAATTGACACTTAAGTTCTCGGGATGAAAACGCTCGAAAGATGGAATGGTGAGTGGGGCAGCATCTAGCATTTGGGAGGGCATAAGCTACCGTAAAGCTTGGCGGAAGCACGGGACGAAGACTTACCTGCATTTCGAAATCCTTCTTCAACAGAAGGCAAACGGTCTCCACGTTGTCCAATTGTGGGCACAATTGATCCTTTTTCATGAGCTGCTCAATGGCATCTTTGTCACTCTCGTTCCTTTTCAAATGTATTGTCCATAAAACAAGGTGGTACCCTTTGGAAGCAATTATTTTTGTACTCAGTCAAGTGTTCGTGCCGTTCGGGGCAAAGATGACTTGGTATTTATCGGTCGACAAGTCATGACTCCACTCGAATGTGGTGGGTTTGCCAACAAACTGGGGCTTCTACTCGTTGGTTTTTTTTGGAGTGGGGCACCTGATTTCGTCGTACCCACAATCAATAGGACATTTTGTGCAGTATGTTGAGATATGATGACATGATTCAACTTAATGGTTAACATTTGATAATCGTGTGAGCCATAAACACAAAGCAATGAATGCGTATGTTTGGGGTTAAACCTTCAAAGGCCACTTGGGCTATGTTTTGCTTGCACATGCTTTTTTTCGGCTATTTGCACGCTAGTACAAGCACGGTGGCAACGTGAGCCTCCGTTGGCGCAGCGACGGGTCAGCGACTACCCAAGACGGTTTGGTGACTACTTGACCTCGAGGGATCCCGATATCCCTCACATAGAAGCCACAAAGAAGCCCTTCAAGAACCGTGCCTTTGGTTACCTTGGAGAAGACGACCATCCAACCTCATCTCGATCATCTATTTTCCGCGCATCCAAAAAAAGTGGAGCAAACAACTCGGTGGGAACCGAGGACCGTTAGGGTAGCACACGGAAGGGGACAAGTCGGCTTGCGTTCAACGTGAGTGGGAAAACCGAAGAAGGAAGTGCCTCGTGTTGTGTTGGCTCTCTACGCCCCTTTGCATCCGAATGTTTGCCAAATTGCACGACACCTCCAAAAGTTCTTCAATTGTGAGTCAGCCACCAAAAAGGCATAGGATGACAATGTGAAGTGGCACTTCATGAACCATTCGCCCCCCAACGAATGTTCTTGGCGTGGAATGCTCCTCCATGGTGCTGCCTCCAAGGCGGGGTTCATCATTCGCCCACGACCATGGCTTCGGCCCTACGTTGCCATTTTGAAACCTAAATGAAAAGAGGCCCAAAGGATAACTAATTCCTTGGTGAAAATTGGAACGAAATTCACCTCTTCATGAACCCACACTTGAAAGAGGAGACAAAAGGAAAAAGCGAAAGGCGCCACGAAGAGGACACAAGCCCCTCGCCAAGGTTCAAGACTCGAAAACCTCATTCTTCGGAACCCCGTGCGTGTAAATCCCATCAATTCCCGTAACATAAGACCCTCCTTACGGAAAGCGAGCTCATGGATGCAATGCGCATCTCATATGTTTGCAACACGCGTCACCGAATGTGTTGCAATGAGTGGCTTGAAACCCCTTAACTACGGCCGGTTTCTCCACGGGCGGTGGAGTGACTTATACCAACACGGTAAGGGAGGGAATGTCACAGGCTTTCTGTTTGCTGTAGGTGAGACGATAGCAAATATTCCTAGATTTGGAGGGACGTGAGCAGATAACAGGTGTGCGGCTTGAGAGTCTGAGAGCTGAGATTACGTACCACGACTCACCGAATTGAACTTTGTCGCCCGGCGGAACGCGGCACGCGGATTTCCGGCCAGAGTAACGGAAGCGCAACGGTGGGCAAAGAAACGAAGAATTATGCCCTTGTTTGATGTAACCAATCAGACAGCGCAACCAGCCATGACGAAGTCGATTGAACAAACATATCAGAAGAAGACCCAACTAGAACATGTACTTGCACGACCTGACATGTATATTGGGTATGTAGTCGTTGCTGCATCACCCTTGCTTGTTGTAGCTTGAGTCCCTCTGTCCATACCAAAAACTTTGCAGGTCTGTTGAGCGGGATACAACCAAACTGTGGCTTTTGAACGAGGAAACCAGCAAGATGGAGCTCAGGACCATTACTTATGTTCCCGGGCTGTACAAGATATTCGACGAAATCCTCGTCAACGCCGCAGATAACAAGCAGAGGGACTCAAGCATGAATCTTATCAAGGTATTATTTCGTTTGCCGCTTTGAAACGTGTAACAACCAACTTCTTCTGAAGGGCCCTGACGTCTGCCCCCTGCTGTCGAAACTAACATGTCTTACTGGCAGGTTGACATCAACCAGGAGGAAGGAACAATTTCCGTTTGGAACAACGGCACCGGCATCCCAGTTGAAGTTCACCAGGAGCATAAGATGTACGTGCCAGAGCTTGTTTTTGGGCACCTTCTCACCAGCTCCAACTATGATGACAACGAGAAAAAGACGACCGGTGGGAGGAATGGTTTTGGAGCGAAGCTGACGAACATTTTCTCCACAGGTACTGCCGGTACTCCTTGGCTGTGGTACTGCCATGCATGGCACAACAACCCCCTTTCTTTCTCTCACACACTTCTCTCTCTCTAGAGTTCACCGTCAAGACGTACGACAGCAAAAGTGGCAGATTCTTCAAAAAAACCTGGACGAATAGCATGCAGAGCAGCTCGCCGGCAGCTATTCAGGAGGGTAAAAGTAGTGATTTCACTCAAGTGACTTTCAAGGTATGCATCCTTGTTTCCTGAGGCCACTTCGACATTCTCGCTCTTTAATCCTTCTCCTTCGCCACTGCTTTCTCTTGTTCCACAGCCTGACCTCTCAAAGTTCGGCATGACAGAACTGGAGAATGACATCGTTGCGTTGATGAAGAAACGTGTTTGGGACGTTGCCGGCTGCAACGACAAGACTTTGAAGGTCGGTTTCGCGATAGGTGCTGGGTCTCAAAAATTGCGCACTTCGTGTTTGGGAACATGAAAGCCTGGCTCTCTGAACTTGAACTTGAACTCAGGTGGTTATTTGCACGTCTTGCCACCGCTTGTGCATACTTCCAGATCAAGCTGAATGGGACCCTGCTGCCGATCAACGATTTCAAAGACTACGTGAATCTGTACCCCGTGGGAGAGGCAATAAAAAATCAACAGTTCGAAACCGTGGGGCCTTGGACTGTCTGTGTCACTACCAGCAACTACGGAGTATGCGCTTCCGTTTGGTCGGCTTGGGCCTCTGTTGACCCGACTCCGTATGGTCGTGACATTTGCGCACGTGTGACATAACAGTTCACTTCGGCGGCGCATTCAAAGCCTGGGTCTCTGCACCGCCGGCATGCACGACTTTTCCTTCGCAGTTTCAGCACTGCAGCTTCGTCAACAGCATTTGGACGTTCAAGGGCGGAAAGCACGTGCAGTACATCGTCGACCAGATAACTGACAAGATCGGTGAAAAATTGAAGAGGAAGGTATTGCAGCGGGGGGGGCAAACCTGTGCGCCCTTCGATGCGTTTTGATCTTTTTTGTGTAGTTTTCGATCATTGGTTTCTTGTCGTAGTCTGGGAGTAGTTGCGTGGATTTCAAGTTGTGCAAGATCCACTGCACAAGTTGTGCGCTGTGCACAACAAATGCACAGATGCTTGGCGACACAGCGGTGAGGCGCTGCCAACTCTCCTCCCCTTTTGGCTGCAGAAAATCGATGCAAAGCCCCACATCATCAGAAATCATTTGTGGGTTTTCGTCAATTGTCTGATTGGTATGTCCTACACTGCACAATTGCTCCCGCAAAAATCTGCGCTACGTGCCCTCACTGGCAAAAGTGCTCGCTGACGGAAAGCGTTGCACCAAGCGCTGCAGAGGACACTCCATCATAATGCACGCCACTCCTGCAGTAAATCCTCAATTCGATTCCCAAACGAAGGAGAATATGACCCTTGTGAAAACCAAGTTTGGCTCCGAGTGCAAGATCAGTGACAAGATGATCGATGCTATCTGCAAAGGTGACTGCCCAACCGTGGCAACTGAACGTGATACTGCTTTTGTACTGAATGGTACCGCCTGAGGCTGCGTTCAACAGTGCATCCGGTTGTGGGCAAGGTAGGCAAGGTGGGCAAGGTAGGTTGCATAGTGACCAGGGCCCGTTGACGCGCACCTGAACACACTTTGTAGGGGATTTGTTGATGAAGATCCAGGATGCGCACAATTCCAAGACAGAGAGCGCACTGAATCGGTATGCCCGACCCCTGAAAGAAGGAAGCCCCGGGTGTTCACGCGACGAGGACGTTTGGTTGTTCCCTTCTGTGTTTCACAGGAAGGCGGGAGGTCGCCGAAGCAACCGCGTTACGGGTATCGCAAAGTTGGAGGAGGCGAACGAGGCGGGGGGCTCACGTTCAAAAGATTGCACTCTAGTCCTCACTGAGGGAGATTCAGCCAAGGTTGTGTATGCTGGTGCGTCGTCTGGCGCCAACGGACGTGTCCAAGTAGGCTCATTTTTTTTGGCAAATATCTGGTGCCTTTTGCTGCGACGTTCTGTCTCACGCTTCAGACACTGGCCATTTCCGGGTTCTCGGTGGTGGGCCGCGACTTCTGGGGGGTATTCCCGTTGCGAGGTAAATTGTTGAACGTGCGAGAAGCCGCCGGGAGCACAATCTTGAAGAATCAAGAGATCCAGAACATTATGAAGGTCTGTGTTTGTTGTGCCGTGTCCAATATTGGCAGTGCCAATCCTTGTGGCGCGGTTGGTTTGTAGTGATGCGGGTCGGTCAGCTGCCCTTGCGCGCCCGTGCGCCCGAACCCCCGCGGGGATGCCGGAAGCCTTGAAAATGGGCCATTTCGGGACCAAAAACAGGTCAGAGATGGGTCAAAACCCCCCACATGCCCCACACCTCACAATTTCAAAATAGAGGTGTCATCGCCTGGAGAGTGTAAGTGTTCTCCTACTGTTCAGATTTTACGTCTTCAAGTCGGGGAGAAGTACACGGACACTTCAAAGTATGATGTGCATTGCAGTGTTTTTAAGGCAAATATGCATGCCCGGAACAACATAGATAAGTTCGTTTCGGCTCATGGCACTTCACTTCCCTTTGCAAGTGATTGGGCGTGCGTCGGTTGTTTCGGAACCGGTCAGATGGACCTGCTGTGTCTTGGAATGTGTATGCAGCAGTGGTGGTCATTAAATGGAGTTTTTGGTGGTGCTCTGACTGCCAGAATTCTCCCCTGCGCTCACCAGTCATTCTGCGCTGTGTTCAGATTGCGCTACGGGCATGTGATGATTATGGCCGACCAAGACTACGATGGTTCTCATATTAAAGGGTTGCTGGTCAATTTCATTCACCACTTCTGGCCGGAGCTGCTAATTCATTGTCCAGGGTTTTTGGTGCAGTTTATTACTCCAATTGTGAAGGTTTGTTGCTGCTGTTACGATATCATCAGACGTTTGATTTTTTGGTGGCCGGAAAGTGAGGTCAAGCGATTCCTCTCTGGTGACATGCCATCATCTTCTAGTGATGCAATGGTGGCAAACCATACATCCAAATGGCGTTTACAGCCTCTGTTTGACCGACAAGGGCTTGTTGGTCCACGAAGTGAGAGCTGAGGATAGCCATGAATTTGGGATGCGGTTGCCCTCTAGAGGAGACCTTGGGCAAGCTGTTGTGTTCCGAGATGCTGTTGTTATCCTTCCCCCTCTAGTGTATGTTTGTTCCCCGCGTTGCTCAGCCGGCTGCCGGTCGGTACTTCCGCGGCAGAGATGGGGTAGTGGACCCTGGAGCCCGAGTGCTGAGCAGAGAGCCATGAGCCAGCAAGGGCGGTCTGATTCCTCAGCTGACCCGTGTGTGTTTGCGGAGGTGGCAGACACACGGGAGGTGTTCACTTCAGTTCCGGACCCCAACCCCTACAACAAGTATCATGCCACTTCAATTCCAGACCCCGACCCCCACGACAAGTATCATGCAGCGGATTTTTTGGTTTTTTGAGGTAGTCAGGCATTTCATGGATTTGCAGCGCTGAAATTAGGTCAATTTCTTGGTCCCCTGACGGATCGATACAGGTTACCAAGAAGGACGTGGTGAAGTCTTTCTACAGCATTCCTGAGTACCGAAATTGGCAAGACAACACTCGTGATTACAAAGACTGGAAGGCGAAATATTATAAGGTGTGGTGGTGCGGCTTGGAATTTCATTCTATTCTTCTCCTGATGCCTGCCTTGCACTGTCCTCACGCATGCCACATACCTGAAACGGTTTCAAGAACCTGGGCCAACAGCTCCGGTGCGAGTTGTGTGTTTTTCTCTCTCCACATCCGTTCGCCTCTCACAGGGTTTGGGGACCAGTAAACCGCAGGAGGCCAAGGAGTATTTCCAGCAGCTTGCCAGGCACAGGATTGTCTTTGATTACCGAGGAGAAGAGGATAAGGAGGCAATCCTGTTGGCCTTTGACAAGGCCAAGGTTGAGGACCGTAAGGCCTGGGTGACCCGTCAACGGGTATGCTGAGATGTGCGAGGGTTTTTTGGTTACTTCGTGGAGCCCGTCTTTGCTGCATGACCAGTTTTAGCCTCGGACGCATCGATGTCAATGATGGATGTCAAAAGCCCTCCTCCAAAATATGTCCGCCTACCGGGGTTGGAGGGGGCTTGCGTGTCGGGTCAGACCCCCCCCCCCCCCAATCCACACTCTTTAAGTAGGTTTTACCCCCCCACAAATTTTCAACCTTTGTGGCCTCAGTGGCCTGGTTACGGGGTTGTTGGTGGAAGTGAGATATTGGAAGGTTTGGTCAGATGGGATGCACCTAAAGGAAACGATGAATCTGCGCACATTGAACGAAGTACACCAAGAACCCAACCCCCGGAGTTGAGAACACGCTCCCTCCATTTGTCCCACCCCAGAAACGTACATTCCCCAAGATGTCACCGTCTCACCTTGGGGTCACATGACATGCACTTTGTATTCACAAAACACATGAACTATATTTTCATGCTCACAGAGTGGTGTTATGGGCGCAAGCCACCCGTTTTGCTGCCATGTTGCTTGCCTAATCTGCACCAAGGAGTTGACATCACAGCGAGGAAAACATCATTAAAAAATGTCACCGTCTCACAAGGTGATAATTTGGTCAGAATATATGTGGGGGCCCACAACGCTGATATGCTGAGGAGGAGATTTGAAGATATTTTGGGTCTTGACCTGCAGGTCAAAGAGTTTGGTCCAGATTGGGTTTCACTAGAGGCGCATTTAATGGATCCCAATGGGCGAAACTGCGCCCGCCACCATGAGTAAGCCCAATTGATATGAACTGCACAAAGACCTGAGTCCTTCATTGCATACAAACAACAAGTTCAACCACAAAGAGAAACAACATTTTTCGTGCACTGCAACCAATGTGTGACCAGATACCAAGCGTCGGCGTTAGCCGAAAATCGGCTAGTATCGGCGAGTCAGAAATTTTCCATTTTTCCAGTCGGCTAGTTCGGCTAACAAATTTCATCAAAGGCACTTGAGGGAGGGAAAGGTGGCAAGGCTGTGGAAAAATGGGGGAAATGGGACAGGGCAAAATGTTAAATTTGTCCAAAGTTGTCCTGATTTTCCTTCCATTTCCTACGAATTTCACACATTGTTTCTACATTTCCCACCATGTTTTTTTGGCAATTTCTCACATTTTCCCATTTCCCCCCATTTTTCTCCATTTCCCCCCATTTCCTCACCATGTTTCCATTTTCCCCATTTTTCTTCACCCCTGCGGCTAGTCGGCAAATTCGGCTGCGGCTAACGCCTGAGATACATAGTAGATGGTGGGTCATCAAGGAGGAGAATGCAAAATTGAAGTGGGTGCAACCCCATTACGTTGTTTTGGTTCAGTGGTGCATGTACGTGCTAAATTGACCCTACATTTTATTCTTGCGCTCAAGCTACAAATGAATTGTAGACGCAATGAAGTCAATGTCATGTGGTCAAATGAGCCTTCAAAAATGTCTTGTGCCGTTGTTTGTGGTTGAACTCGGAAGTATGTATTTGGACTATCACTGCTTCATTGAATACATCAACCATCGATGCACCCAACCCCCACCAAAACTGAACAATGGGGATTTACTGATTATGCGCTGGCGACGCAAAGAAATTTCTGCGCCTCTGCGGACCAGCGCACAGAATTTGCCTCCCCATTTCCCCCCTTTGAGGTGAATAGTTTTAGGGGATCCCCCCCCCCCGGGTTTGTGTACATTTTAAATGCTCAGAATGAAAGCGGGAATTCAAAAATGCCTGCGAAACCCAAAAAAAATTGTTTCCCCTCTGGAGCCCCCCTGCCCACGCTGTGGCCCCCAAAACCGAAGAAAAATATTGGACCTGCCCTCCCCAGCCCTCCGTCTGGTACCCCCTGCTCACGCCGCAAAATGCCCCACGTAACAGCATCAGTCAAATTGCTGATTATTTGCTTCAAATGCCATTTGGTCAAGGCGCAGCAATCACAGATTGAAGGAGACTCACCAACAACCATCTATACAACAATTTTCCCATTGGGCGCAGTACGTTCCCCTGGGAAATTCAGTTTTCAGAAAATTCAACCAAGTATTTTGCCGGGTTCAAGATGACCTGTGTGCTTGTGTGGCGCAGCTAGTCTTAACATCATGGTCCCAGCTCTTGATTCCAGCATTCTTGAAAACGCTTTTCTTCGTGCTTTTGCTGCCGCTTGGACCAACCAAAGTTTGCAGCTGGATTCAGCCTGATCCTGGTGAGCAGCAACCTTCTGCAGACTGACAAGCCACGTGGTTTGCACAACAACAAAGGCTTTTCCATGTGTATGGTGAATTGCAGCATGGCGAGCAGCAGCCTCCAAATTGAGCCCATCCTGCAGGGGTGCAACATTCCTGCACAGTTCATGGTGGAACCAATACTGCCAGTTCTGGCCAAAAATTGCACATTGTCATTCAGGCAGTTGTGTGCCCGGTGACATGTGGTGCTGCAGCAGAGGATGGGATCTGCATCCTGTGTTGAGTTGATGTAGATCCTCTGTGTCCATTTTAATTTGCAGTCCGATGACGTGGATTTCACCCAGAGCCACATGACAATCTCAGATTTCATCCACAAGGAATTGGTTTTGTTTTCACGTGCCGATTGTGAACGCAGCATTCCCAGCATGGTGTGTTCCATTTTCTGCCTCTCCATGTGCTTGTTTGCGGGCTACATCCATATTACTTGGAATGTATTTATGGCTTGTTGACAAAGGTGACGTGATGTGGTGAAATGGTTGGGCGAATCATGGCTTACATATGACTTTCGTGCATTATTTTGCATACAAAGCAGCCTTCTTCTCTGCAAATCCACTGACCAATTTGTTGTTGGCAACATCCCCACATGCACAAGCATATCGCTTTCAGTAACAGTGCACCGTCCTTTACAAGAATTGGCACTCAGTTTGCAGGCATCAGTATGGGCTCAATTCGGAGCTGCTCGTCGAGGAACCCTACTGTACATGTGTGCATCTGGCTGCCGAAGTTCGTGGAAGCTGGTACAAGAGCATGTGTCATCGGTGTTGAATCTCCGAGTATCTTTAGATGTTCCAACCCATTTCTTGTTCACAGATGGATGGATTCAAACCCAGTCAACGGAAAATTTTGTTCTGTTGTTTCAAGAAGAAGGGGATGGAGAAGAATGAGATCAAGGTGTTTCTGTCTGCCAAATCATTGCCATGCGGTTGCGCACAGATATCTACCGATTTGAACTCTGAAATTGGCAAGGGTTGAGCAGTTGGGGTGCTCAAACAAGTGGTTAAAGGCTATTTTGAGTCGTATTTGACCCATTTTAGGCCATGCAAATTCCCGAAAACCTTTAAAATGGGCAATTTTGAGGCCCAGACTTCGTCGGGGGGGGGGGGGGGGAGGGCTTGTGTCTCGAGCGAGCAAAGAAAGCAAGCAACAAAGGGTTTGGGCGGGGGTGGTTGGGGGCTGCTGGGGGACATGCGTCTCGAGCGAGCGAACCGAGCGAGGTTTTGGGGGGCGTGGACTGAATCGTTCGGAGTGTCCCTCAACCTGCGTTTTTATTCGGCCACTTGTACTAGTGTACCTGATGTTCCACCCCCAACCATCTCGGTCCCAATATTCAGTCTTGGCTAGGGTTAGGGTTGGGAAATTTTTTTCAGAGCTTCATGTCAAATTTCTCGCGCCTGTGAACCCTGGTGCGCATGCTCACATTGAGCAGCACCTGCACAATTTTCATCTGTTGTTAGGGGCCTACTGGTCTGCAGAAGGGCTGTTCACTTTCAGTTGAAGCCACTGCAACCTCTCACCAGCCTACATCCCCCCCACCAGTGTGTGTCTTGAGGTTTAACCAGGTTTGGCATAGAGAATAAAGATGCACTTATGCCTGACTGTGGAGTGCATTACCTCTGGTTTGCATTTGTCTGTTTTTTAATTAGGTCACCCCTCCCCCACCACGGAGAGGCCAATAGGTGCAGACCGCAATTGACGCAGGCGTCATGGCAACCCCACTGCCCCTCCCCGACAAGCCCACCCTTTCCTTTCGCACAGCCCTGCCCGCATGGTTGGACCATCCAGAGGAGGGAGCTGGGGAAGACAGGGAGGGAAGGCAGGGGCAGACCAAGACAACCAGCCCATCCCCTCCAGTATGTCGTCGTCTGGATAAGGTGCTGTTTGTCTTTCCGTTTCTGAGGTTGACCAGATTCTGCTTTCCCAGGTGGCTCAGTTGTCAGGCTACGTTTCGGAACACAGTGCATACCACCACGGAGAAGCAAGTTTGCAGGGCACAATCATCGGAATGGCCCAAGATTTCTGCGGATCAAACAACATGAATTTGTTGGAGCCAATCGGACAATTTGGTACTCGCATTGCGGTATGCTGCTGGTGCTTGAATGTTTTCAGTGCTGTTGGTGTACATGTGGAATTTTGCAAGAATACAGTGTTCAATCATGGACAAACTAGGACCATTTAGTCACACTCTGTCTGACGTCCCTGTTTCTGATGGTGGGGTGCCCTCTGCTCTGTCTAGTAAGACCAAGATTTTGAAAGCAGAGCCTTCGTTGAAGGAAACGAAATGTGCGGAAAGCACAGCGTCCATCCAAGTGAATGCCACTCAGAGGACGAGTGTTCCAGTTTACTCCAGGGGACCACCCTGTCATCCGGCACCACCACTGCGGGAAGAAAAGTGTGTTTTCCTCCTTGTACATGCATGTTGTATGAGCCTCCAGCGCTCAGCATTTGAGCTGTAGACCCCCCTCCGCCCAAGAGACCCCTGCTCATGGATGCCCAGGGATGCAGGGATGAGGCTGACAGCCAACATTTTGCTTCGGCGCCTTCGGCGTAAATTTTTTTGGCCCACCTTCGGCGGGGACCCTAGGAGGAGGGGGGTCCCAGCCAAACCCCCCCCCCCCCAATACATCCCTGGTCACCCCACCCCCCTCGGTCCTAAAAAAAATTCCTCAATGCAAGAATAATTGTTTGGGCGATTTTTGGTGCACAAACCCATGGGTCTCAGACCCCCCCTCCCCCCCCCCCCCATGCGTCCCTGCTCCTGCCCAGGGTTAAGTTTAGGTCAAAACAGATGGGTTTCCAGCTGGAGCCGTGTGTGCAGCAGGGACAAGCATATGCCACAACATCACCACCATACCACCCAGCATACAACATGCGTCCCATGCGTCCCTGCTCCTGCCCAGGGTTAAGTTTAGGTCAAAACAGATGGGTTTCCAGCTGGAGCCGTGTGTGCAGCAGGGACAAGCATATGCCACAACATCACCACCATACCACCCAGCATACAACAGAGGAGCTACTGGTCATGGCCCAAGATCCCTTACAATCTCCCTCATTCGCCACCCCGCCACCGTTCTAGAGCACCAATCCCAAAAGGCAGCACCACTGCTGACACAATCGGTGCCACCCATCAAGAAGGCCGACAGTGCACCCAAAAGCCTCAAATACACGGTATACGCCAAGAAAGTTCCAAAGAGAGCGCAGCTTGAAACAATGAACCGCACGGCAAAACCTGTTTTAAGCGTAACTGAAAGCACTGGCAGGTGATTGGAATTGCAATTCCGGTGAATCTTTGTGTGTCAAAATTGAGATTTTCGATGATATGTCCATGTGCCATGTGCGAATCCTCATGTCGACAATTCCTCTGGAGCAGAAGTCAGACTGGGTTAAGTGTGAAACATTGTTGCAAGGTTTAGAGGCTGGGGCCATTGAAAATGCAATGGCAAATGCACGAACTGAAGGCAAGTGCGTGTTCAGAACTGAAGAATCAGATGGTGCTACATTGGCGCGTGTAACTTGTTAGTCAGTATTTCCGCCAATGCATGCTTTATTTTGCTCAGGGTGGCAAAGATGCTTCCCAGGCTCGTTATTTGTTCACAAAGCTGACTCCCTTGGCCCGTGCTTTATTTCCCCACACTGATGATGAGTTGCTTGCATACAGAGAGGATGATGGCCAATCCGTGGAACCATATTGGTATGCTCAGGGTGCCTGTGGGCAAGGTGGAAGAGGACGCTACAGCAAGGGCGCTGGAAATCCGCATGCCGGCCACCCACTGAATCCGTGAATCCCGCAGCCCAAATTGTGTTTACAACCTGCTTGTGTTCGTCTATTTCTTGTTTCTGGATTCAGGTATGCCCCAGTGATCCCGACGGTTTTGGTGAATGGCTCAAGGGGGATCGGAACCGGGTATGCTACGTACATTCCTAATTACAACCCGGAGACTTTGGTTGAATGGGTCCGCTGCAAATTGAACGGCAAGGAGGTGCCTGCCCTCCACCCATGGTACCGTGACTTCACCAACAACGATGCCCTGATCCCAGAAGGCAAAGGGTACCGCTGCGTTGGTACTATTCGAGAAGTTGGTAACAACGGAACGGTTGTGAACATCACGGAGCTCCCAATCGGCGTATGGACTGAGGTGTTTTATTTGCTGCCACAGTGTTTGCCGTTTGATGCGACGAGACAGCACCGCAAGGCTGCTTATTGTGCGAGCGTTCTGTCAGGGTGCAGCCCAGCATTTGGTGGGGTTGGGGTATTTCAGGGTTTCAAATTCCATCGTCCTTTGCTCCCAAAGGATTACAAGAAAGACGTCATTGAAGAGCTCATGACCGCTGAGATCATCCATGATTACCGGGAGCACCATACGGACGTGACAGTCGATTTTGAAGTCCAAATGGCGCCCGAAACACTCCGGGAATGGAGAAGTATGCTGCACGTCTGGTGCGAGGGGTCGGATTCAGATCACGTTCCTTTGATGAAAATTTTGGGGACGGGGACCTCGTAGATGCTAGTGACAGCCACACAGCAATGTCCACAGGAGTTAGTTATAGTGGGAAAGGGTCGCTTCAGAGATATTTTTTGTGACCCGTGCTGAGGCAGGTGCCGCTGAATCGCTGTTCTTTTTCCAAAAACCCCTGCTCTCTGGTATGTAGTGCAGGGATTGTTGCTTTCACATCTTAGGTATTGGATTGGAGGAAAAGTTCAAGATGCGCAGCAATATTCCAGTCAGCAATCTGGTTTGCTTTGATCATAAAGGCAACATCGCCAAATATGACAGTACGTTGCCCCAACCTCTGGATTTGGGTTCTGCTCGTGCTGTGTGCGTCAGGTTTGTGTGTTGATATGCCAGGGCGATGCATTTATTGGTCGCAGATCATTGAGAAACCAGCCATTCTAGCAAAGCACTGCTTTTGTCACAACATGCTCGTCCACTCTTTGGTATCTGCGCGTTGTATTCAGGTGTGCAGGACATCATGGAGGAATTTTTCGTCGTCCGATATGAATACTACCACAAGCGAAAAGACCTGTTGATGGACAAGGTTCAGGCAGAATGTGAGAAGTTGAAGAATATGGTATGCGCTTTGCATCGCATACAAAAGAATTCGGGCAGGGAACAAATTTTTCGCAATTTTTGGCCTTCAACGAAGACGAATCTCTGCCCCACCACCAAGTCGAGAGGCTCTGCGCACCATCCGTTTGCGTGGGGCGTGGTGCAGTTGAATCTTTGGGATTTTTCACAGTGGCCAACATTTTCCCGCCCCACATTTTCTGCAGCTAAATAGTCCCCATCCAACCGCCGCCTCCTGCCCCAACCGGCACTTACTCAGCTTCTATGGCACCCCGAACCCCCTGCTGTGTTAGCCATGTCACCTCCTGAGCGCTGAGTCTGTGGAGCGCCAGCGGCGCTTGAATCCCGGGCGTGGCACAGGGAAGCTGCTGGAGTTTCTGCTGCCGCAAGCCTCGTTGCCATGTATGCAACACTCAGAAGGCCCATATTTGCTGCCCTGCACTCAGCCATGTGCTGTATCGGTGTTGCATGGCTGGGTTTGCGCTCGAATTGAGGTTGACGAGCTGCATTTACTGACCATCCAATTGAAAGTCTGACCCATTTCTTTGCTCAGGTCCGCTTCATCAAGGAAGTGATTGACGGTGCATTGGAAGTCATGAAACGGAAGAAAAAGGATCTCCTGGCCGATTTGAGGACCCGCAAATATAAGGTATGCCATGCTCCTGGAGGTTCGCAGAGATGTTGCTGTTTGAGCGGATGTCCGTAGTTGAGACGGAGTGGAATTAATCAGGATTACAAGTCGAGATGGTTCATTCGAACACTAGAGTGACTTCATGCAATTGACCAGGAAAGTCCAATCGTCCAGCGGATGCCAGGTTCGAGGATGCTGCAAATATTTGCCGTGGTTCCCATGCTGCTGCCATGCTGCATGACCAACCTGTATGCTGCACGCTCTGGACGTTTTTTTGTTTTTGAGCCACCTCAACATTGTCTGTTTCGGAAGGCCCCCAGGACATTTAAAGTTAGAATTTGCAACGAGAACCCCCATCCACCCCCTCCCCTCTCCTCCTTTTCCAAAGCAACCGAAAATTTTTTCGACCACAGGCTCTGTTTTGCCTGGCTGGCACACAGGGAATGGGCTGTTTTGGTGATTTTGTAGGTGCTGTGTTGGGGTTCTTTGACTGTCCTTTTTCAGCCTTTCCCTCCAGAAGAGAAGAAGACTGTTGCCAAAGGAGCCAAAGATTACGCAGAGGATGAAGACATGGAAGGGGAGGAAGGTGTGCAATTATTACATGTGGGCAATAAATAGCAGCCGAAGCGCATGTTTGACCACACCTGCCGTGATTTGTGTGTGTGTGTGTGTGTGTGTGTGTCTGGCCTGTTTGGTGTGGTTGCCTGCTTGCTCATGTTGCCCTCCCGTCATCAGTAGTGATCATTAGTGATTCATGACTAGTAAAGCGTGTCCAGTGTGCAGGGCGAAATGGAATCACTGTTGCTGATCCCTTTTGATCCCATCTGGGTCCAAACGAGTGGAAACCAGGTCCAAAAAGACCACATAAATCTGAGTTCTTCCAGGCACTAACTTGTTTGGTAACCTCCGGATTGCCAGTCATCACAGCACATCCAAATTTTCAAACTGACAATGTTCGCTCCAGCAACAATGTTGGGATATGAAACAGTGATGACCATGCATGAATGCCATGTGTTTCTTTTGTCTTTTGCTGTGCGCAAGCAGCCACTCAAGCTTTGTGGTGTTCAATGTGTCTAGAGGTGGAAGCGGATCAATCTGCCCGTGATTATGATTATCTTCTGGGAATGAAGATCTGGGCACTCACATGGGAAAAAATTGAAGAGCTGAAGGCCAAGCTGAAGCAGAAAGAAGAGGAGTTCAATAGGTTGTACAATACGGCACCAAAGGACATGTGGTTGACTGATTTGGATGCTTTGGCGGCGGCGTACAAAGTATGTTCTTGAACTGCTCTGCTGCTGACTGTATCTGGATCGCATCTGGATTGCAGTAGTTTGCACTTGAATGACCAACCTCATCCCCCAAAAAGAGGCTGTCAGCTGCAGGTTGAACAGGCCGATGAGGGCTCCTCCCCTGCGGCGCGTGTTGGAAATAATTCCAACAGCAAAGAAGACAGGCAATTCGTTGTCATTGTATTCGCTGTTTTTTGCACACTCCATCCCTCTACATTGTGCAATACGTCCCCTAAGCAATCTTTTTTCTTTCAAGGACCCGCCCTTTCCCCCCGTGTGTTCCCTAGGTTCCCTAGCCGATATGGATAGGCCCCTTTCCGGTTGGGGATATGTCCTGGTCTTAGGTCGTAACTCAACGATATGTCAAAGACATTCAAGATTTGTGGTGGATTCGGGCACCTGAGAATCTGCTGAACTCAGCTAAACGAAACCCATGGCGCCGTGAAACAGTGCTTTGAGCCCCAGATGGGGCAAGACGAGGCGCCATACAAATGTCGTTTGTTGCTCATTGAAGATCCCGCCCTTGAGCTCAGCCCCAGCTCGATGTGGCGGTCCCCCAGGGGCGAACGCCACCCAACCCCCACCCACTCAGTGGGTTTTGTACAGGCAAGTACTCCAAAAGGGCATGGAATGGTGGTTTTTACTTCTTGTTGCAAGTTTCCCTGTTTCTGCAGTTAGAGGATCATTCTTGCCCTGCGGCGCGCAGGAGGAGCCCTCAATGCTGGAAAAAAAAATTGGGAGCCATTTTTGCTTCGTACATTGAAACTCCTGCACCAAAACATTCAAGATTCAACGCTTTAGAGTGATCTGCATGATCAGCCCACCAAACAAAGCGGTATGGTTTTCTCACACTGCACGTTGGTTTAACAACCATTTTGGGAGTTGGAGTGCAGCTGATTCTTTTCTGCCCCAGTTGCCACCCCTCAGGATCACAAATCCTTGTCATGCAATTGAGCTGAGCGAGCGCCGAGGGAACCGGGAGCTAAACGTGGTCCACCATGGCTGTTGCAACACAGCTGGGAGGTGAAGCATTGTGTTTTTTGTCCATCTTTCTTCTCTGCTTCCTTCTCACTCTTTGTTCGCTTCTGACCTCTCTCTCTCTCTCTCTCTCGCTCGTGTCTCATTCTCAATTGCTTCCATCTGAACGCAAGAGGGAAATTCGTGTGGCCGCACTGGCATAGGTGTGCATTGACTGCAGCATTTTTTGCGCTGCAGGCTTGGGAGGTCAAGCGTATCAAAGCGCTGTCTGCCCATTTGAAGAAGGAAGACAGTGCAAGCGGATCCAGTAAACCAAAGGGGAAGGGCAAGCAGAAGTCGGCCCGCTTGCAAGAATCGGAGTACGTCCCAAAGCAGAGCGACAAATCAAAGGTTTGTCCCCTCCCTTACACTTATTGCAGATATCACGTCCATTTGCAGCTCCTGGAACCAAGGTCACTGCAGTGGGTGCGGTTTTTGAGATATTTGCAGATTCAAAAATTCCCTGTCTCCCCAACAGTACCATGCAGTTTGTTGAGCCAGCCTATTGAGAGATGCAAAACGGCTGCAAAGCTTCATGTATCCATGCCTGTTGCAGTAAGAACCCCCCAACCCCCTTCTCCAACCACTCCTGAGACTCTCAGGAGTCCGCCTGCACCCAGTACCAGGGTGGATATGATATTGACGTAATTGCTTTGGTGGAGATGGGGGAAGGGCTCTTATAAGGGCTGTGATGACGATGGCACGTATTACGAATTACAAAAATGAATGAGTAGAAAAGGACAGTCTGAGGAATGGTGATGGCAGGTGAAGTGGGTTACCAAATGACCCTAACAGCAATTTTTTGAAGAAATTTCCCCATCACACAAACCTCAAAATAACCGGCGCTTCATGAGGATCATTTTCAGGGCTCTATGTTGGGGTATCAAGGACCCCCCCCCACCCTTTGAGCCCTTTGGGGAGGCACCCCTCCCCCCATTTATATCCTCTCCCTGCTCAGTAATTGTGGTATACATCATCTCCATATTGGCGTGCCCTATGAGGGCTACACCCCTGCGGCGCCTGCGTTGCACCCTGCGGCGCGCGTTAGGAATAATCCCGTCCGCAAACAAGACACGCAATTCATTGTTATTGGATCCACTACGTGTGCAACACATCCTTGGAGACTCTTTTTTCTTTTTTGAGCTCCCCCCCCCCCCCCGCCGCCGCTAACCCGTGTGTGTTGGGGTTTGGGGTTGGGGTGATGGGGAATGCCGGGCTATGTTCCCGTTTCGCCCGGGGTCTACAGGTACCAAGTTCCTTCCTCTACATTTTGGTGCATTTCAAGGGGTTAGTAAAATAGTTTAGCCCATGTGGTCATGCTCAAGAAGGCAGGGGTTATGTTGCTACCCGAGAAGGTAGGGGTTCCCCCTTTGCTTCCCTGTCATCAAACGTCCATGCTTTGAGCGCCAAATTCGCAAGACGAGGCACTATACAAATGTCGTTGGTTGCTCAGTGAAGATCCTGCATTCGGAGCTCTTCCCCGGCTCAAGTGCGGTCCTTGTGCTGTTCACTCAGTGGGTTTTGTACAGGCAGGTACTCCAAATGGTCATGGAGTGGTGTTTCTTCCTTCTTGTTGCAAGTTTCACTGTTTCTACGGTTTAAGAGGATTATTCCTACCCTGTGGCACCTGTGGGGCGCCTGCAGCGCGCAGGTGTAGCCTTCTATGTCTGTTTTTGGATGCATCAGGAGTACCCAGAGGTTGCATGCGCACATCAGAGGATTGTGCATGCTATAGCACAATAGAAATAGGCATTCTATGGCCACGGCATTGATGCAACATTGGACAAGGGGGTATGGGCTGGGTATTGTGGTTGTGCTTGGCAAGTCGGGTTTTCACTTGCTGGGGGGGGGGGGTCAATAGAGCCCCCCCAAAGCCTGGGGGGGGGGGGGGGGGGCGAGCAACACAGACACACAAAACGCGGGAGCCACACCAGGAGGGACAAGGGTGAGCACAACAGACAAGGAGGAGGGGCACAGCAAGGTAGGAGAGGCAACCAGAATAGCCACGGGGAAGCCGTCCCCTCGGTTCGGGTACGCGACTCCCCCCCCCCCCCCCCCCCCTCCTTGCCCTCCGGGCCCACTTAGTTACCAAGGGTTAATGGCTACAAGCCATACATAGGGTCGCGCCAAAGGCGCCCGAAAATTTTGTCCCCTTTGTCGGGGACCCCCGAGAATGCAGGGGTTAGGTACCATTTCCGCCCACTTGTGGGCCCCCAAGAAGGCAGGGGTGAGGTCGCCAATTTTGATTTTGAGGTAGCCACTTTTGATCAGAGCTTTTGAGCGCCAGACCTCGCAAGACGAGGCGCTATACAAATGTTGTTTGTTGCGAGGTGCTTCCAGCGGAGATGAGCAAGACGGGCCGCTATACAAATGTCGTTTGTTGCGCAGTGAAGATCCCACATTCGGAGCAAAACCCCGGCCCGAGTGCAGCGCCAAATTCTTTCGGGGGCGAACGCACTGCGTTCTTTTTTTCTTTCTTGTTTCTCTTTCCCACGCTTTGTTGCGTGGCCCCTTGAGTTGGGGTTAGGGACTCACAATCCACGCTTTGTTGCGTGGCCCCTTGAGTTGGGGTTAGCCCCCCCCCCCCCCAGCAACTAGTAGCGACTAGCAAGTCCCTTAGAGAAGCCCTCCTCGGCGGCTAGGCCCCCCGCCCCCCGCCCCTAGGGACCTTCGGCCCACTTCTACTGGAGGGGGGGAGTCGCGTCTAAAAGCGAGGAGACGGCCCACCCGTGAGAAAAGCGGGAACAAGGGGCCAGAATGGAGGGGATGGGAGAACGTGCACATGGGAGGCAGCGATAACAAAGGGGATGGCCTGGCCGGCCAGCCCCGTCGCTACCGGGTGCCAGGGCCATCCCTGCTCAACCGGCATCAGGTGGGGGGTGTCTCCCGCAGCCCAGATGGGCTATTTGCGCAACAGGAGCGGGAGCCCATCAGGGGCAGACCAGCCGTGGGGGGGAAAAGGACATATGGTGGACGGCCGGGACAACACGTGGAAGAATAGGGCACCTGAGCCTCACGCACACAGAACCACAGCGAGGCAGGCGATGGACGGCCTGTGGACAGAGGCGCGTGGACAGCAAACACAATCCAACGACCCCGGCAACAACCAGCACATCCTCAATACGCCAATTATTTGGCACTGTGGACTGTTGACGTGCAAACGGCACACCATGCCACATTCAGCACAGCCCCAACACACCAAATACTGGGCTCTGCGAACGCGGAAACGACACCAGCAAGAGCACCGGCCACAACGGCCGAGGAAAGCAGCAACGCGACGCAACATGCGAAGGGAAGAATTGGAAAGGAACAACAACCAGACGGAATGTCACACAGGGGGTTGGGAAAAGGGCTCAATTGACAGCCACCAGTATCACCAATGAAAAGACTCTTAGAATCCACTTTCGGCTGGGGTTATGTTCTTCTTGCTTTGTCCCCTTGTTGGGGACCCCCTAGACGGCAGGGGTTACGTAGCCAATCTGCCCTCTTGTGGGCCTTCACATTTGTTCAACCTTCCGGTGCTATCGAGGATAACTAGTTCGCAGTTCATGTGGTTCTAGGCCATGGTGGGGCGCTACATACATGTAGCTAGCATTAACTAGGGGCCTTGTGTCCTTAAACACAAATACCACTGCGATCGGAACCACGGACGTCCCTGAGTCAGTTTTTGGGCGTTTTGGGGGGTCCCGTCATTTTAGCCCTTTTTGCTGGGGGGGGGGGTCCGGCCGGAGGGCTCTATCAACCCCCCCCCCCCCCCAAGTGAAACCCACCGTGCCCTTTGGGGGTATGTGCAGGCAGAAGTGTATGGCATTTATTGGGGTGCAAAGTGGGCGGTCCTGGGAAAGGGAAACGGCACCCTTTCATTTCAGCGTTTCCCTTGCAATGGGTACCACTGGGGTATCGGTTGACGACAGGTTGAACAGCCACTCAGTTTGGGGTACTCTCGTCGCCAAATAATTTCCCAAGCGTGGCCCAAGGCCACAAGGGGCCTCCCCAATCTTGGATTTTCAGCCAACTCAGCCCAGATTGTAGGGGCCCCATGGTGGGGTTGGTCGGGTCTCCCCCACCACCCACGAACAAGAAACACAGACAGTTTCCTCCAAAAAATCCAAACCAGTGCGTACACTTCGACGTACCAACCAGTGCTAGGCAATCTTTACGGCACCCCCCCCCTGTTTAAAATGTGCTGCATGGTGTTGATTACCCCATCGAATGTATTGAGCACCCACAACACTCTCTTGCTGCTGAGCTGTGTGTATGCAGACAACAAGCTGAAATGCAGTAGGTTCTCAAATGCAGTAGGTTCTTGCTTTGACAGCGCATTTGGGTAGTATGTTGTTACCAAATTGCGTTGTCCTTCCTTCCCACTCCTCTTTGAAGTTATGTGCTTTTGAGTGGCTGCAATCCATTAGCTCTTGGCAGGCTGCCATATTTCAGGGGTCATGTGTCGAAGGGTATCCACAGTGTCCCACCTATCGCATATCATGGCATTGATGTATGGTTCCAACACAGGCTTGGATTGTGACAGCCAAGCTTGGGCAGAGGGGGTATGTTGGATGCCATGTCCACCTCCGGAGTTGGAACTGCTGTGGGGACCTTTTCAGCATTCACCTCCATTGCGCTTTCATCCTCTGAGTACTTTGGTGGGCACAAGCCTGTATTGAAGGAAGTCTTGAAAAGCGTTGTGATTGTGAGCATTGCCTGCCACCTCATGGGCTTGGGCCACCCATGAGGTTTCCAGTAACCATACATAGCCTGATATACTAGGCATTGACACCCTGTGACAAGGGGGGGGGTGCCAACGTGTGACCGCTGCACCTGCACCACACCGAAATTTTCGAGGTGCCCAACATTTTTGCAATGGCGTGTGGCTGCTGTCTGGTGGCATCTGGCGGTGTCCCACCAGCACATCCCGCACGTGTGCTGACGTGGGGTCTGCGTCACACTGGTGCCAAGTCTGGCTGCGCAATTAAGGGGTCCACCAACCAATGGTTTAATAAAGTGAGCACCTGAAACATTTCTGTTGGACCCACTTAAAAGTCGGACTGGCTGAGGCGCAAAGTGGCGCAAAGTGTTGATAAAGAGGTGCTTAGCACCACCACCAACATTCTTTCCGGACAGCTATTATAAAAAGGAAGGGTGTAGATATGCGCAGGTTTTTGATATAAGAGGGCAGTCCAGCAGGGCGACAGGTTTGTGGAAAGAGGTGTAAGGGTACAAGGCGCAGAACGGCTGAATCTCCAAATAGGGCAGGGTACAGCATGGGGGCTACAAGTTGGCAAGTCGTGATTTCTCTGGTCAATGCGGGAGCCACCATACGCGGTGCGATAGTATGCACGAAGTCGCCCCCCCCTACCTCCCCCCCCTACCTACCCCCCCCCCCTACCCCCCCCCTACCCCCCCCCCAACCCCCCCCCCTACCTCCCCCCCCCTACCTCCCCCCCCTACCTTCGGCTCGCTTCGCTCGACAGACGGCTCGCTTCGCTCGACGCGGGGGCCAGCCCCCGCACCCCCCTTAAATAACATGACTCCTGCGGTGGCCACAGACCGCCTTTTGTGTGCACCGCCTTGTGTGTGCACCGCCTTTTGTGTGTACCGGCTTGCCTGTGGCCCCTTAAATAACAAAACTCCTGCGGTGGCCACAGGCCGCCTTTTGTGTGTTCCGCCTTGTGTGTGCACCGCCTTCTGTGTGTACCGCCTTGCCTGTGGCCCCTTAAATAACAAGACTCCTGCGGTGGCTACAGACCGCCTTTTGTGTGTTCCGCCTTGTGTGTGCACCGCCTTCTGTGTGTACCGCCTTTCCTGTGGCCCCTTAAATAACAAGACTCCTGCGGTGGCCACAGGCCGCCTTTTGTGTGTACCGCCTTTTGTGTGTTCCGCCTTGTGTGTGCACCGCCTTCTGTGTGTACCGCCTTGCCTGTGGCCCCTTAAATAACAAGACTCCTGCGGTGGCCACAGACCGCCTTTTGTGTGTTCCGCCTTGTGTGTGCACCGCCTTCTGTGTGCACCGCCTTGCCTGTGGCCCCTTAAATAACAAGACTCCTGCGGTGGCCACAGGCCGCCTTTCGTGTGTTCCGCCTTGTGTGTGCACCGCCTTCCCCCCCCATACCCCCCCCTACCTTCTCGACCCCCCCCCCTACCTCCCCCCCATACCCCCCCCTACCTTCTCGACCCCCCCCTACCCCCCCCCCCTACCTCCCCCACCTACCTCCCCCCCCTACCCCCCCCCAACCCCCCCCCCCTACCTCCAAGGTAGGGGGGGGCGACTTCGTGCGATATATGGCGGTGCGCTGTCTTTTGGGCGTTGTCTCTTTCACTTGTTGAGGTGTGCTGGATGAGAACGAGGATTAGACAATTAGATTGATACCGCTCCTCTGTGGAAGCCAACCTGAAAATCCCTGGAAAGTATGACAAACAGCATGCAAAAGACAGCGTGCAGTGCACGCAGCGCGTGGATTCCCCCAATGGTGAGACTTTTGGTGAAGGCTGAGATTTTGGGCCTCTTTGGGAGTAGTGCCTGTGCTTTAATATTTCTTGGGTCCAATGTGCACCAGTAAGAATCTGGATGGGGATGGGCATGGTGATGGCTTTTACCCTCGTTGATCCTGTCCACAGAAACTGTCAGAGGAGCATGCTGCCAAGCAAGCAAAAGCGGAGGAGGCTGCCAAGCGGAAAGAGGTGTGGACACACTGTGGCCTAGTTTAAGGCTGTTGGTGTCACTGAGATATCAGTGCACGCTTGGGATTGCACCTCTTCATTCAATAGGATTCCCTTTGGCGCTTTCATATTGCCACCACGCCTCTTCTGTACGTCACCATTGGAGCTCAAGGAATAAGTCCACGGACTCCCAATGTGTGATGAGTCAGGTGACAGATGATAACACAGATCTGTAATCCGCACATTCTTTTTTGCGTTTCCAGTGGCGATGATCATTATGCCTCTGTTGCTGCCATGGAATGCTCCTTCGGTGATATTGACTACCATGTGTGTATTAGGAGCGAGAATTGAAGCGGGCTCTGAAGGGTGAAGATGACGAAAATGCTCCGAAGAGGAGGAAGAAGACTGTCAAGGAAGAGAAGTGTGCATGCGTGCGTACGTGTGTGCGTATGTGTCAACCCCCGCTGCGTCCCATGAGTGGAGGATTCCCTCTTCAAAAGGTGAACAAGTGTACCCGGAAGTACCAACCAGCATACTCACTCAGCTTTCCTGGCACACCTGCGGAAACCCCCCCTCCAAGAGCCAGAGAGTAGCCAGACGACCGTGTCATCCTTCTCATAAGGGTCTGCTGTGTTACTGTGTGTGCTGGATGTATTTCGGCAGGATGCAGCATGTGCGTGAGGGTCTGCTTGCAATGTCAGTCCATCATGGGCGTTGTCCCACAATCAAAGCAGGCTGGCTGTCATTGGTTTGACGGCACTCTCTACCACCAGCACTGCAGAGAAAAGGCTTGTTGTGCCCCTCCCCTCCCCTGCGCACCGTGCGTATGAGGTCCCTCAGACTCATCCTCTAAACAGTTGTCAGGGACATCCAAATTCGGATTCTGCATCTTGCGTCTTTGAGTGACCGCGAACGACACGGCTGATTGCCTTGGATTGGCTGTGGTGGCAAGCGCCCTCCAAACCGGATGGGTTGCAGTGACCACGATTTTCCCGTCATCCTGGCATCTCCAGCATGATAGGGCTGGTGGAAAATGGAAAATGAGGCGGGGGGGAGGGATGCTTGGCGGGATGCTTGACGTTTGGGAAAGGGATTCCAAGGGCTGCAAGGTTATTTCCTCTCTAAGCGTTCCACAAAATGGATTGAAGGGAAGTAAGCTCGTTTCTGCACGGCGTGTGCTACACAAGGCCTCCATGGGTCTCATTTGGGAGCCAGAGTGGGGCTGTGGGGTGCAGTACAGTCCAGCCACTTATTAAAGATGGGGACACATTTAATCTTATCTGCACCCAGCAACAACTCGCTCCTATGTGGAGGTGGTCCAGGGAGTCGCGCCAAGAAGTGGGCTGCCAACCATGGCAACTGGCCCACCCCACAACACCCGCTACAACGTATACCCCCATGCACCCACACACACCTCCCAACACCCATCCGCCCGTGGGGCATCAGCTCTTCCCAGCTCTTCAACCTACAGCACCCACTGCGCCACCCAACACCCACCATGAGGAGGGACCACACACTCCTACCCAACAACAGACAACACCCGCCACAACCCACACCCGTGCGCACCTTGCATGGGAAAGGGGACACAACACGCGCAGCAAATGCACGAAGGAGAGGGTAGGGGGTTTGTGCTGCACTCGCCAAAGGAAGGACTGTGCGCGGGAATCACCTCGAAGAGAAGTTGTTAGATCAAGCGCAGGCGCGGGCGTCGTATACCCCCCCTTTTTGGGGGTCATTCGCGTAGCATACCCCACGGCATGATATTTGATGTCCAACCCCTTGTAAAATCATTATTTTGTCCAATAAGACAATGCCCCAATGGATTTTTTGATTCTAAGGCCTCTATCCCTTGAAACTGAATAACACTTTGGGGGGGGGGGGGGGGGGGGGGCAGGGGCACCCATTAGCGTCCACAGACAGGGGGAGGGGCAACACAGACACACAGAACGCGGGAGCCACACTAGGAGGGACAAGGGCGAGCATAGCAGACAAGGAGGAGGGGCACAGCAAGGCAGGAGAGGCAACCAGAACAACGGGAATAGGGAACCAGAATGGAGGGGATGGGAGAACGTGCACATGGGAGGCAGCGATAACAAAGGGGATGGCCTGGCCGGCCAGCCCCGTCGCTACCGGGTGCCAGGGCCATCCCTGCTCAACCGGCATCAGGTGGGGGGTGTCTCCCGCAGCCCAGATGGGCTGTTTGCGCAACAGGAGCGGGAGCCCATCAGGGGCAGACCAGCCGTGAGGGGGAAAAGGACATATGGTGGATGGCCGGGACAACACGTGGAGGAATAGGGCACCTGAGCCTCACGCACACAGAACCACAGCGAGGCAGGCGATGGACGGCCTGTGGACAGAGGCGCGTGGACAGCAAGAACAGTCAAATGACCCCGGCAACAACCAGCACATCCTCAATACGCCAAATATTGGGTGCCGGCTAACCGGCTGCTGATGGACAGGTTGGCGGTTCGTCCCAGTCGGCAGCTTTTTTGACGCGGCCGGCAGTTGGCCGAGTGGGATTCGAACCGCCGACATACTAGCCTGCGGGTAGCTGCATTACCATTGGACTGTGGCTTGTTCTGGCTGAATGTATCCTCCCGAGCGCACGAAGCCAAGCTTGCCACTGAAAAAAAGTGAAACTGGGTGTTTCTGTCTGCCTGCCTGCTGCGACGCAGAGAAGTAAAACAGGGCAAGTCCGGGGCTCTGTTGGCACAACCGACCAAGGGAATGGAAAGTGAAGGAGTGGTGAGAGGCCGATGGGCACCACGGCCTATGGAGGGAAAGGCCAAGGGAAAGGAAAGGGAAGTACAGCTCCCTTCACTCAATTCATGACCCCTCCCTCCCCCTTTGGGGAGAAGCGTCACAACATTGGGGGAGACATTGGGGGAGATTTCAGGGGGGGGGGGGGGGGGGGGTTGCATCATTATCAAGAGGCCAGCCCTGGGAGCCCCTATCAGCAGGGAAGGTGTCTGAAAAGGGGCTCCAAGGCCCCCCAAAGGCTTAGTGTGCCCAATCAGAAATGCGGGTTGTCTTCGTTTTCAGGGATGCCTCACAGCCAACACTCACCTCTCTGTTCCCAACGCCGACAACCAATTCTGAGACATCTTCTACTCCCTCGTCTCCAAGTGAGCTTACCGCCAAACGCGTTCCTGATATGTTCAGCAAGAAGAAGTGTGCTGTCATGTTTACTTGCATCTGCGCCCCAGATCCATGGTTGATGAGAACACTCTCTGATTCAGGGTCCAGAGTGCTGTTGGGGGAGGGGCTGCCATGGCAGTTTTTGTTCAAGTCTTCTGTGCCCCTTGGGTAGTTCATACTAGCATGCCCATCATGTTGGTCATTGCTCAGTGGGCCGCTAATGTGAAAGGCTGCAAAGTTGGGCAACAGGGGCCATTGGAGTTTCGCTTGGGAGGGGGGGCGTCCCTTGGTTTACATACACAGAGCAGAGTGAGGCTTGAAATGAGATACCCATAATTCTTGTAGTACCAAAACTGGCAAAACTGTGTGCACACTGCTTGAAAAGGCATCCCCTTTTGCACACTGCTTCACGTGTGCTTCAAGGGCTTCAAGGGCTGCAAACTGATTTTCTCAGTATGAGTGCCAGAGAAGGGCCTTGAGGGTCAATCTTATGTGCATCTAGTGCAGTTCCAGGGTCAAAAAGATGTGGGACTGAGTGTTGGCATGGGATAGTACATGTGTGAGACTGGGGAGGGGGGCTGGCTCCCGAGTCAGACAGCCCTTGGGGGTTGCAACCCCCCCCCCCCCCCTCCCCTGGTGGTTTCACCAATTCAACTCATCTCTTCATTAGGTCTCACCCCCCCCTGGTGGTGGCGCACACACTGGTACCGACCTAGGGTCTTGGTAACGTATCACCTAGGCCCCACCGCACGTTGGGTGGAGCGTGCCGGCGGCGTGGGAGGGATGCCAAGGGGTGGAAGCATCACTTGTGAGTGGTGGGACAACTGTGCCACTCTCAGTTCAATTTCATTTTCCCCAGCTGTTAGCGGCAGCCGAGCGGACTCCCCACATCTCTCAGTTATTTTTTTTGAACCCACCCTCTCCAGCCCCAACCACAAGTGGAGGATTTCCTCTCCAAAACGCCAACGCGCACATGCACCCAAAAGTAACAACCAGCATACTCATAGACCCTTTCTGGCACCCCCCCCCTCAAGCCATTTCTTTTATATTCTGCTCACTTAAAGGTAGTCTCACCCCCTCCCCTCAAGTTTGTTTATGTTTATCATTTTGTTTTAGATTTAACCAAGTCTGAATTGGAGGAAAGATGCACTTTGGTAAGGTTAGGGAGTGCTTTTTCTTCAACATTACCAATTGCATGCTGGTCTGTGGGAATGGTTGTCGTTTCATTTCATGCTAATTTTATGTCTACATGAGGTTCCCCCCCCCCCCCCCAACCCACATTTATGCGCCTCCTCACTCAGTCATCTGAATTTTGTGGGATGTAGGTGCACTGCTTGCTTCTACCTGTACCAGTTCGCTGGAATCCAGTGTTGCCCAGGGGGGGGTGAGCCACACAATGCTGCAGAGCAGATTCAGCTCCGGTGCTACATACTGTTCTTTTCGGTGAGGTTGAGCCTTAGAGTGAACCAACATGCACATACACCGGCCAGAACAGCAGTCTAGGATCATCAGATCAGACCCGCCCCTGGTCACAACTGGCATGACCCCCAGCTGCGATTTCGTCCTGTTTTCTTCTTGCACCGCTTTGCTGCTGCGCTGTGTGGCTGTGTGCAATGAGTGTCCATTATCCTCCCTCGACACCTCCGATCATTCATAGGCCAGCCGAGCCTCAGAGCGTGGCTGTTGACGCAGACGAGGATATGGAGCTTGAGTTTCCACCGCCTGAACCTGCAAGGAAGCCTCCGCCTCCTCCAAAGAGACCAGCACAACCAAAGGCAGCGACGAAACCAAAGAAGCCTGCAAAGAAGAAGTACAGCAGCGACAGTGATGAGGATGATTCGGACGCAGATGGTGACGATGGCAGCGAGGATGATTTTGAGGAAGTTGTCAGTATGATAATACTGGATTGCCCCTTGGGTGCTGGCTGCTAAGGACATGGAAGTGTCGCTTCAACTACGCAGTGTCATATGGTGCGTCTAGCGTTGCCTCAGTCGTTGACAGTTAACGTGCCAGTGCTTCCTTCTGTTGTGCAGGACCACAAAGGTCGACAAGGGAACGTAAGCCCATCAGCTATACGTTGAATGATTCGGAGAGTTTCATTGACGACGATGCCGAAGACGAGGATGAAGACGAAGATGAAGATGGTGATGATGATGACGTGGACTCCGAAGAAGTTGTGCCTGCCAAATCTAAATCCAAATCCACGAAGGCGCCAGCCACCAAAAAGCGCCTGGTGAAGCAGGTGTGTGCTATTCCCGCTCAAGGTGATGGTGCGACATTGAAACCTGTTTAACCTTTCATCCTCTCCTTTCATCCCCTTGCTACAACTCCAAAGCAAGTGATGGTTTGAATTCCCGACAGGGCAAATGAAGAATGCACGCAACAACAGAATTCACCATCTCAAAAGGCAATTACAACAAGGCACACCACTGTAGAATGCACGTTTTTTAAAGGCAATGATTAGCAGGCACACAACAACAAATGAAGAAAGTAGAAATGGAGGAGAAATCTTCATTTCTGCCATCCGAAGGCAGGAGGGTTGCGATGTTCTTGGTGCCATGAGCAGGGCAGCAGCAGCATTTTCATCGATTAATTTGTTCTCCTCAGAGGATTTCACCAATTGCATTTTGTTCGCAGGTGCAGGATGATTCTGACGATGGTGATGATTCTTTCCGCTTTGACGATTGAGCAAGATGGTAACAGCCCTCTGACGGCGCTTGTCATCCCAACGGCCTTTGACAGTTTGACACACACAGAAACATGAACATTTGTAATTAGAGAGCACCTGAGTTCAAGTGCTCAAGTTTTGTACCAGTTGAATTCAGGTGCTCAAGATTGTAGATATGCGACAGCCTGCCGGATTTGCATCCAGGAGTCCTGCAATCGAGCCACAGCTCTGTACACCAAACCACGCAGGTTCCCCTCATTGCGGAAGTTTCAACCTCGGATGAGAATTCTCCCATGAAGGTCCAACATTCTGTTCAGTGTGCTTTTCTGCTTTTCTGGAACGGGAAGAGTTTTCTTTAAAACTGCTCTCATACTTCTGGGCTGTCATTTTCTCAGGGCTGAGTTGCAGAGCACTGAATGAACGCAACAGCAGGCAAACACGAGTGACCTGTTCTGCATAGAAGCCCCTCCCATGTTGCAGCAACTCATTATTTTGGGTGAGGATGGGTGCTTTTTTTTTGGGATTCAATCATGGCAGGATTGCCTTCAGAAGTTCTTGCCAGCTGTTTTTGGGGTGATCCTATTTCAGGAGGAGAAGATCCTCTTGGATGTTTGGCTCCCAGCTCCAGTGATCCATTCCGTGTATCGGTCGGGTGGCATGCAAGGTGTGGTTGCATTTTGTACAATTATTTTATCCACCTCACATTCAATGCTTGTAAATTCAATCCTGCCATTCTTCCTGGGGATCAACACTCACATGTTTTCTGTCCGATTTTGACTGAATTTCACTGATTTCCAGTGTGTTCTGTTGCGTAATGTATTTTTGTGTCCCTCTTTGTTTTCTGTGGTGACGCAGGGTGGTGGCAGTGTTTTCTCTGTTCCAGTGTTGTGCGATTACAGGAAATGTGCAGCTCCCCATCTGATTTTGTTATGTATTGAGGGACCATTGTGACCCGTGATATCCAAAATTCCAGGTTGTCCCCCAAAACCATCAATCTACGCTGTACCAATCAAAATGACTGAGAGAAATTGCATGGGCTACCCAAGTCCACTGATGGTACATGCCAATATTGAATACCAAACGGAAGTGTTTGCGGGGTTTTTGATACACAAAAAAATTTGAGACCCCTGCTCTCAGCAGACTTTTGAAATGTTAGTGGCAACTGACAGGTACAAGCACATTTCTGCAACAATTTGTTCATCAAAAAGAATAGGTGAAAGATGATTTTTTTTTTAACAGGTGTGTTTGTTCCCCAGCACCCGGGGGATGGAGGGGATGCACAGTGCAAAAAAGGTGTGTTTGTTCATATTGATGCACGGTGGGATTTTCTGTTTCCAGCTTTCCTCTGTGCGATATGTGATTTGACCACATTTGACCACTTTGCACAGAAAGAAGATGACGTCAATTGCGAAAGATTGAAGCATGTTTTTAACGAATATGTGTATGTTTGTATCAGCAATTTTGCTCCTGCAACTCTTTAGGCAGGTGGTTTGCCGCAAGAGACATGCTCAGACAAAGCAATCCGACACAGCGACAACAATGAAGGGATGCGTGTCTCCATGTTAGGGTTATGGTTTTGGTTAGGTGATGCATACTTGGCATTGATATTTGTGCATGCATTCTGAAACAGTGATAAATATCATAGAGCCGAAGTTGCAGTTGGTGCTGCGGCACGACCTGAGATGATTCATATTGAAAAAGAATCATTTTGGAGGGCTTTACATGGACGGTTGCGAAGAATGTATCAAAAAAGGAGAGCAGTGTTTGAACTGAATTACACATTGATTGTTGACCAAAGTAAAATGATGCAGCTCCGAGGACTGCCAAAAGAATTGTACAGGAAAAGTGAGATGAAGGAAATGTGCCAAGTCGTGCCACCCATTGAATTTAAGGTATCCGAATAATAAAGATGGGCCCCATAAACAGCCATCTTTATGGATGCATATTTGCTGTAGGGGAACATTTTCGTTTTTTGCACAGCTCGTGCCCTGTGCGTCGTTGATTTTGATTCGATGTTAAACAATAGTGTTCGCTGGCTGTGCAACAATTTCTGTTCTATGACAAGTTAGTCATAGAAGTGACTATGAAAACATGGAGCGCAACTGAAAATGCATTTTTTGAACTCTCTCAATCTCTTAGTGCATCCACCCTACAACTATGTGGAATAAGGTTCGGAATTGGTTTGCACCAAAAAGAACCAGTTTTAAATGATTGTTTTACCAAAAATAATCGGTTTTCCCGATTATTTTCCTAAAAATAACCGATTCAATCGGATTATTTTGCCCAAAATAACCAATTAATTGCCAATTATTTGTTTGATTTTCCATCAATTTTTGTATCTCTGTGATTTCACCTTTGCACCTTTGAGTTGTTGTGTTATTCCACTGTGGTTTGATTTAGCTTTAATACTAAAATGAAGCTTCACCAAATAAGGCTTTGAGTGGCCACAGGCCTGGTGCTTTCAAACAGTGGCCAATGTTTTTCCTAGGGGAAAACCCAGGAGAAAACCGTGCACAGTTTTACTCACTCACCCTGCTGCTTGTTTAGGTTTCCCCAACAACAAACAAGCCAAGGTCCACGGCTCAGCACAAAAAAGACAGAAAATGTTTGCTGTGCTCTTTGTGTGCTCTATTCAGCTGGCGCGTATGCTGCCAAACAGGGACTTCCCAAGTGCTCGGCCAATACCAAGCAGCCTGGGGGTCAGCACCTTGTGCTCTCACAATATGAACAAAAAAAGAAGCAAGCCCATATATTAGCGCTACAAGTGAAAGCGCTTGGTGTCGCTTGAACTGTCAAAAGCGACGTTAAGCAGAAAGTCAATTTTTACATTCAGGCTAAATCTGAAGTGAATCTGCGCCCCAGAGCCTTGCTATGGCGCAATTGAAACACCAGGCTTATAGAAGCTTCCTTACGGCGCTCAGTAGCGCCACACTCGCCCACTGAGCCTCAGAAGAGACTCGCAGCACAATAGCGCCGAGGTCGTCGCACTCAGGCTGCAGGACCTCCAACAACCCTCACACAGCACGCTGCTGTTGCACTTGGTGAGCATCTCGCTTGCCGCACAGCACAACAGCGCTGAGGCCTTGTCATCCTGCTTGCAAGACCTCCAGTAGCGCTCGCACAGCACGCTGCTGCCACACTTGGCGAGCATCTCGTTGGTCGCACAGCACAAAAGCGCTTAGGCCTTGTCATCCTGCTTGCAAGACCTCCAATAGCGCTCGCACAGCACGCTGCTGCCGCACTTGGCGACCACCTCGTTTGCCGCGCGTGTTTGTGCGCTCTGGCGTAGCTGATGAGCTTGGCGAGCTTGGCGAAGAGCTGAGCCGCTGTTCCTGCGGAGCAGTGGGCTTTTGCACGTTACGGCGCGCCGCAGTGTCACGCACTGCCTGTTGGCGTCGCGCATTGGTACCAGCAGCGTCGTCATCCGGAATCCTTTTGCCCTGCACACTGGCGCCGCTCTCCAAACGCTGCACACGGCCACAGAGCTGCTCCATGCGTCGTTCCAAGCTTCGAAAGCGCTGCTCGCGGTGGTCAGCTGCAAAAGAGGCATGCACAGCTCTTTCGGACAAGTGAACATACTGCGCGTCTTGTGCAGACTCAACATCACGTCGTCCCCAGTGCTCCTCCAACTCCAAGCGATATAGTTCGTTCTGGAACTCCCTTAACTGCTCTGCGGCGTCTTCGCCCTCACTGGAGAAAGCAATAGGAAACACCGGCGTGCTGCCACTCGTAGCCTCGCTGCTCTTCATAAGCCTTTTCTGATCGTACCGTACGCTCAGATCCAACTCCTTGTTCAGCGCAATTTTCTGAACTGTAATGACTGTTGCAGGTATTTCAGGTATACACCTGCAATCCGCTTTCAGATCTAATTCTGAAATTACAGATCTAATTCTGAAATTAGCGCATTCTGCACTCTGTTGTGCCAATCCCATTACACTCCCCTCTGCGGCGCCGCTGCGACGCAAAATAATCGATTCGATTTCAAGGCGGGTAGCAAAATAATCGATCGATTGCAATTAATTTTTTTGGATGGCCGATAATTGGCGATTAATCGATGAATCGATTAATCGCCAAAAATAGATTCCAAACCTTAATGTGGAAGAAAGTAAGATTCTTGATGAAATGTGTTGTTGTCTACATATTGAGCTATGGTAGCTTTTTTCCAAAATTGAGAGTTCTGATTGTTTTACGAAGGAAGTTAAGGGCTGGCCTGTTGGGGTTGTAAAGGAAACCAATTGAACACCAAAATGTTTATCTTTGTGAGTGCAATGAATCTCGGAAAACCTTAGACGTCCAAAGGTTGTACCATGCCTTAGTGCAAATGACAAAAGTTCATGTTTGTCTGTTCATGCTTATCCGGCACCTACCCTTTTTCAAATCAACAACATGCAAGACTTGACAGCGAAGCACGCACGTCACCCACATTGAAGATTGTTTGACACTCCTCGATGAGCATTTCATGAGGCTGTACAAAGGACACATCAACACACATACAAAAGCACGAAAACGACATCAAAGAAGTGCGTTGACAATGTCGAAGAACAAAGAGTCAAGCACATGTTCTAGGCCACTTTTTGCTTCTTTGTGGGCCGCCTCTTCCACGTGTCATAGTTTATCTAATGAATACATCTTCATGAGAGGCACGGCGCAACTCAATGATGCCAAATAGCTTGGCAAGAAATGTCCTACGACACCAACCTCGAGAGGGAAAAGCTACGTTGATGTGGTGTCCCAGAGCTTCAACTCTTTTGCATACAAATGCACCAACACAACCATGATGAGTGGCGGTACATACCGAAACTCAAGCTCCAGTTTCCATTCGCACATGTGAAAGTAAGGAAATGATTCATTCCGAGAATTTGCATCATTGCAAGAAATGAGCCGCGCTGCACATGTTCTGTGTTAAGGTAAGGAAGCCAATAGGTGTACCATTTTGCATGCTTTGAAACAATTAGCTAGCATTTGAGTTTTTTGGTCGTAAGTTTGCATTGGGAAGTAGAAAACTTGAAGTTTGAAATGAAATCTTACTTGCTGAAAATTTTTCCTTGGAGCTGAGAAATTCACAAATAAAGGGACGTCATGTAGGCGCTGCTATTTCGGGGTGGACTACTTTGTGTACCACCTTAGTGTATCAATGTTTTATTGCATTGATGAACATAGTGGTATTTCAAACTTTGAAAGGTACAATTTAACACTGAAATTGACCCTTGAATTATTCAAATACATTCCGCCAGGTAAGAAAACCTTGAATCTTTGGCGCGGGAGGGAGCGGCGCCTTTACGCGCCAAAAATCGCCAGAAATCGGACAATTTATCTGCCAACGGAAAGATTTTGGATGGCTAGGGGGTTGATTTACATCGCTCTTGATAGGTGTGAACAGTCAAAACCTTAAAACATCGAGCCGTCCAAATAAAATCGGCCTGGCAAAGGTTCCGGAGGGAGTTAACGGAAGCGCCGACTCCCTCCGGAACTAGCGCACGCTGATTTTTAACGACAGAACATTTTAATTTGAACAGAATACTGATTTGGCATACCTTATTTTATGTATGTATGTACCAATATGTACTCAAAGCCACTCGATCTGTCCGCGCGGAGTGGACAACAAACTTGGCCTCCTCCACTTTCACTCCCAGCGGGGCCCTAACAAGGGTAGTATGGGTAACTATGACATATGAAGACAAAGGGAGCCTCAAACAATCTATTGTCAACTATTGAACACACTTATCCTAAGTTTGTATGGAAAAAACTACCTTCTTTCCAACTTTCATGTCGTGGTACAAGAACTAGTGCCTGGTACAACAACTGGCTTCTTTACCTTACAAAGAAAGGTCCCATAGCATCAAGCTGCGTCACGAATTGATCGTCTTATTGCCGCTTCATAAGGCTTTCCATGCGTGAGCGACTGCTTGTTCATGGTGTAAGAATCTACAGCAAGGAGACTCTGTAATAGGAAAGGCACCACAAGCTAGCACAGTGCGCTGGTGCAGGTAAGACGCGCCGCGTAATGCAGTGTATAACACAAGGGCGCGCACAGTGCCAGAAGTAAAGAGTGCAGAAAGTTTTATCATAAAATTTTCACTGTGCATAATTGTTGATTTCTTTTGTTTAGAGAATGTATCAGCATAAGTTTTGAACCGCTTTGGCATACTTTTTTCGCGGTTCCAAATTTTGATCTCAGCAACTCGTATTGTGCCAATCTCGTGCATGTGCCAATTTTTGAATTGATTTCAAAATATCGAAGAATAGTATTATGAAAAATCCTATTACAGTTCAAAAGTGCGATACGAGCACAGATGAAGTTGTAGATCAAGATGAGACCGCGGCGAACAGTTTGCGATTGGGAGTGCGAAAAAGTCGAGAATCATTCTTTGAAAATACAGTCCTGCCAGGACAAGCAGAAGACAAGTTGAATGAACCAGACCAAGAAGACCAGTTGAATGAATTTTGGAGGTGTGACTTTCGTGTCGGCGCGGCGACTCACGACACAGAAGTAGACTCAGTATAGCTGAGGGCAAGCAACAAGACGAAGCTATGCACCAGAGTACATTCAGCGGAGCTGGAGACCAGCAGCAAGTATGCGCCGCCTGGCCGCCGTCGGGAAGATACGGAGTCCAGAATACAAATTACTTGAGTTTCAGATTACTTGCACAACGGTGCCGAGTTTTCTTGGAGCCATGGTGAACAGTGCCGACGACGTACATGGACCTTCGCCAGCAGTATGATGCATTCCGGGGGGCAGTCACAACATCTGGAGTATTGGGTATGTTATACCAAGTGATACTCGCTCACCAAAAGAAGCAATGCAACATTGTAGAATGGAGGAAGAACAGATGGAAGATGGTTTCCGTATCCTTCTACAGTTGCGCAAAGAGACATAAAGAGTCAAGGCAACTGAAGTACATGCAGCAGCGCTGCAAAAGGCCGAAGTGATGGAAGACTTCTGCGAGCTAACATGTGCAAGCATGTTACATTTTGAGGAAGAAATTAAAGATTCACTACGCTCAGCCGAAGAAATCAGTGACGAACTACGCTACACACCGTCACAATTGAAAGCAGTCAATCAAAGACTACAAGAATGGAAGCGGCCGACGGAGGCAATTCCCAAGAGAATTGAGAGGTCAGTCCAACAAGGGACGGAGAGTATCGTATCTAAAATGTAGACAGGGTATGAAGCTGTTGACAAGTTTCTAACACCGTTCGCTGCGTTGGAGACTAAAATGCGACAACGCATTGACCAACTGTTGGTTGTGCAGAAATCGTTTGAGGTCGACATGCAACGTCGTGAAGCCGAATTCGAGCAAAAGGTCAAGGAATTCAACGAAGAGAGACATCGCTCGGAGCAATTCTAGGAGGGTTTTGGGTAGTTTTTGTTCTTTCTTGGAGGCCTCTTGATGGTTCCGGTTATCTCTTGGGGGCTTCTAGAACTCCAACTGGTGAAGTGGAGCACAATCATGTGTGATTGTCTTGCCATTCACCTCGTACTGGATGCTCAAGAAATCACCGTCCAGCACAACAACTGCAGGAACTCTCTCCAATGTGCTTGAATGATGATAGATAATGTTGGTGCCAGGGACGACCTAAGACAACGACATGTTGTTTCAGAGCTGAGAGAGACAACAACAATTGAGTACCTACACCACCTCATGTGCAAACAGCATACCTGCAGCAAATGGGCACAGCAAGCATTTGTTTATTGCCCCCTAAAGGGGTGCTACCGGTCCCTGTGGGTCCCCGGATATACCAAAATTTGCACATTGCGCGCACTGCGTGCGCATCGGCAAGAGCACCCTCATAGTTATGCAGGCCACAGAATTTGGGATCCGGCTGCACTTGGTCAGGAGTTTGGTGGTGTGCAAAAAGTATGACAATTGTGCACCAGGCTGGATTCCCTGTGGTGAAATATCCATACCAGGTAAGGAGGCAAAAAAAGCCTGGGTTTGCCAAACGACAGGACCTGGGTTCGCCACCACGCGCATGCATGGCGACGGGCAGAAAAGTGCACATTTCGACCGGGATTTGATTTGGGTGGAGTCGCCTCGGTGAAACAAGTCTGACAACGGGGTTTGGAAATTATGGGCCAAGCAGGGTTCCCCATATTGGCTTGAAATGAGCCTGGGCTCGCCAAGTGGCAGGCCTTGATTTTGGCATCACCAGTGTGTGGAAGCGCGTTGGTGAAACGCATATGGCAAAAGGGCTGTGGCCGCAAAAGGCAGGATTTGCCCAATTTGGAGCTACATGCAGGCACAGGTGCTCTGGTGGTGATCATGTGCCTCCACCAAGCACACAGCAATCCAAGAGCATGCACACATTACACTCTGCACCGTGCGTTATTAGAGCCCATGGGCAAAAACAAAGCCTGAAGAGGACCGTTCTCCCACAATAGAGGCATCAATCATTAACACCTTTCACACCTTCAGCAGCCATGACAAATATGCACAGCTCATGTCAGAGGCACAATAATCCCAACAATGCATCAGCAAAGCCGTTTTCCACACAGAATGCACAAAAAGAGCTTTAAGATCTTTGCACCTATGTGAAAGCCCTTGACCATGAGTTTGGTGCGGGCGCCTAAATTCCCCACATCCTCACCCACACAACCAGTGCAGCCGAGAAGACACTATGCCTGAGATCTCTGCCAAACCTGCACAAGGAACAGTCTAAGCAGATCAACACAGAAAGATGGATTTCCTCATGCGCATTGATACCAACAGTTCTCTTCAGAGCACATCAAACCGTTGCGAAACAACTGACGCTGTGCCGCTTTATGCACCACTCCAGAAGCCAAGGGGCAATATCATACCCCCCTGCGCAAACAAAGGTAAAGTTCCAAAAAGTTGCGGAAACAACACCTCGCGTTGTTTGGACAAAGGTGTTGTCTACACGCGCCCTCAGAAGACACAAGCAGTGAAAGGAAAGGGTACATCATTGACGTCGAGACATTCATGTCTGTGGAGGCCCATGCAATGTTGCTTCCTGAAATAGGCATGTACGGTTCACAATCTGTTGACAAGGCCCACAGTTGGGGCACTGCAGCCTGCAGAAAAACATTCAAATGCTAAAAAAGCTCAGCTGTGAAGCCTTTGCCATAAATACACCGCACACCATAATTCTGCACATGCTTGAGGGCAGGCTTGGGATCCAATGCAGTTCTGATGAAGCCAGCTCTGATGACACACAACACAGCAAACAACGTCTGTGAAAGACAACCATCCCCAGCCCCAAAATCACTGAAAAACCTAGACCGTCACCCAAAACCAGAAAATGGAACCACCAAATTCAATGGTTCCAAAAATTGCGGAAACAACACCTCGCGTGGATTGGACATCGGCGTTGTTTGCGCAAGGGCCTCCACCAAGCACACAGCAATCCAAGAGCATGCACACATTACACTCTGCACCGTGCGTTATTAGAGCCCATGGGCAAAAACAAAGCCTGAAGAGGACCGTTCTCCCACAATAGAGGCATCAATCATTAACACCTTTCACACCTTCAGCAGCCATGCCAAAATATGCACAGCTCATGTCAGAGGCACAATAATCCCAACAATGCATCAGCAAAGCCGTTTTCCACACAGAATGCACAAAAAGAGCTTTAAGATCTTTGCACCGATGTGAAAGCCCTTGACCATGAGTTTGGTGCGGGCGCCTAAATTCCCCACATCCTCACCCACACAACCATTGCAGCGAGAAGACACTATGCCTGAGATCTCTGCCATACCTGCAGAAGGAACAGTCTAAGCAGATCCACACAGAAAGATGGATTTCCTCATGCGCATTGATACCAACAGTCGTCTTCAGAGCACATCAAACTGTTGCGAAACAACTGATGCTGTGCCGCTTTATGCACCACTCCAAAGTCTTTCAGGTGCATGTACGTGTGCAGTCATCAAGGGAAGATCAAGATCAAGCATCCTTACACATGATACAAACCGAACCCAGCTACAAGGTGCATGGGTCCGGCCAGAGAGGGCATGTATTACCATGTAATTGCCCAAGGGGTCAACAGGAAAACACACCTCCCAGAAGCCAAGGAGCAAAATGATGTATTATAGAACACAGCTCACTTCAATGGCTTTGGTAGTGATGAGGTGCTTGCCTTATACAACAACGCCGCATCGCACCTGTTACGCTGGAGCCAATATTTATGACAACTTGTCTTCCAAAAGGCATCTGAAGAGGACCGTCATTTGACACCCAGACACCCCGGCACCGAAGATACCCCGCCCCACTGTGGGATGCAGATATTGATGCCAACCTTTACCCTTTACCCTGAAACCTTGACCCCGCCCGCCGCCTTTGTCGTAGCTACGCAAAAGTCCCTACACCTACTGTAGCTTAGACAAGGCCGTAGCTTGCACACAGCACATGGAAATGGGAAGTGTGGTGCTGGTTCCAAGCAAAGGGTCAGGATGGGCAGTTGTGGGCACCAAGGGGCAGGCAAGAACAACTCAAATGTCCCTCAGCCCGCAAATGTGCCATATTGACCCCAAACCCTTGTCTTATGTGGTTGCAGCAAAATTGGTGCCGAATCAAATTAGGCCCCATATTAATACGGTCCCTGTGCCCGCTGTAGCTTGGACAATACCGTAGTAGTCTGGCCATAGATCGACGATGGTCGTCACCCTCCAGAATCACTCTGGCATTCTCAACAGTACGACAGGTCTCATCGCAGCGGAGGCGCGGCACAAGTTGTCCAAGCTGTCCAGCAAGGCGCCGTACGGCGCCGACACACATTGTGCAAATTGTTCAGAGATGCGCCACTGGCGCCCCCACCGATTGGGTTTCAGGTCAGAACTGCGCCTTCAGGCACATCAGAATTACTCATGATTAACCCCTCCCTTGCCCTTGCGACGCTTCCGGCGCGTGTCGCTTACATCCGTACTAAACCCCTCACTTTCATAGTTCAGATGCATAAGCAGGCGAGGGCCACTAACATTCGTAGTCTGGACAAGACCGTAGTCTGGACAGGGGGGGGGTGAGACCTAATTAAAAAAAACAGACAAATGCAAACCAGAGGTAATGCACTCCACAGTAAGGCATAAGTGCATCTTTATTCTCTATGCCAAACCTGGTTGAACCTCAAGACACACACTGTGTCTGAAACAGAAAACAGAACATCATGTCTGGGGGGGCGGGGTACATCAAGCATTCATACAAAATACACCTGCGTCCATCAGGTCACACCCAGCAGCAGATGGCGGAACATTGGAAGTTCCAAGGAGCGTGCAACGGTTCCCAGTGGGGGACCACCGCAAAAGTGACGGTGCCCCCAAACCTACAGTGACAGTGCCACCAGGGGACATGCACTGTGCGATCACAGGGCAGGTTGTTGGATCTAAAGCTGGTGAACATCCGCCCCAGGCACTGGAAATCCGCTGTCTAGTCATCTTTTCACGCTGCCTGACTGCCATCCTCCACGGGAAATCCCCGACAGACCGAACCCAATCTCTGATCGTCCGTGAGTTTCCATGAAAGTGGAACAATGGGGCCAAAATGACTGCTTTGAACACAGCACTTCTGTGATGAGATGGAAGTTCAGGTGACGGTATGTGGTGCCAGTTGTGTCGTGAACCAATCGACGACAAGGAAAAGAGGACTGCGAAAGAACATATCACGAACCCCAAAAACACAAAGGCAAAACATGACTGTTTGTGAAAATTTCAGCACTTGCAGCACAAGTGGAATCTTGCGGAGATTCGTGGCTGGATTATTGAGACCATATGTCGGTTCTTCTCATCAAGAAATCACAGTGCTTTGCTGAAGGAACATTTGACCAAGACTATGAATTTATTGAAAAGCAAACCACTCGAGAAGAAGGCCATCGTGGTTTTCACTATGGCTTGATTGAGCACACCGAGAGGCCAGGCATCCGCGCAAGCCAACAGCCCGGGGGGGGGGGGGGATTGGGTTGGTAGCGACCAGATTCCCAGCCCAAACCATTCAGATTGATCCAGGTGTGCAAGACAACAGAAGCGGCCAGGCTAGTCGAACTAGTTCACAGCGCCCCAAGCGTTTCGACCAGCGCTGGCAAAGTGACCAGGTGCGGGAGAATAGTGGGGGGTTGGGGAGCTTGCCACAAAGGCTGAAAGAGTATGCCAGTTGGTACTTCCGGGTGCACTTACGTGTTCACCTTTTGAGGAGGGAATCCTCCATGCGTGGGTAGGTGGGTTGGTTGTCCACTCATTGGGCGGCGCAGGGGGCGGGTTCAAAAAAAGTGCGAGAGGTGGGGAGCCTGCTCGGCTAACCGCAACAGCCGGGGAAAATTAATGGAGGGGGGGGGGCAGAGCCTGCCATAAAGGCTTCACCTTAGACCGGCATGAATGCCCAGTATGAAATCATTGTTGTCTGTTAGGGAAAACCAGACGATGTCTGAGAGTAGGAGAGAGAATGACTGTGAGAGGCGGGGAGCCTGCTCATGATGCTACCGCGATGATGGTCCCCATTTCAGGGCTGCCCACTCACTGGCATCATGACCTTGCCACCCTGCTGACCATCCCTCAGCAGACCAACTCTGAAAGCGTATGTGTGCTGCCGCCGGGAGGCCAAGGACAGACACATGCACTGTCTGCCCTTGCTGGGTCCCCCATGGCTCCTCGTTCCCCCTTCGTCGCCTCGAAAGCGCAAGCTTCTGGCCCCACGGCCGCGGGCCGCGAATCAAAGCTCCATCAGCATTCTTTGAGCATTGAAGCAGCATCGGCAGTCTTGCGTACGTTACCATCCCGTCGCAAGGGCATTGTTATGAGGTCCGATAGGAACGTGCCACGAGGACCCTACTCCTCTACCTCCTCGCCGAATGCACAGCACACCAGGCAGCACCCGACGGCCGTTGGGGGGATACATTGGGTGCGTACGCAATCCCAAGGTGTACTCTAAGAGAAACACCTCCATGTAAAGCACGGCAGCACAAAGACAGACTGCACATCACGATTTGCCCCTGACCAGTGTTGCACAGAACCAGCCTGGGCACCAAAATTTCTCGAAAAACGACGGAATCGCCGCCCAGTGGCCCTGCGCGCAACGCGGTGCTTGCGCACAGGACCGAGGCCCACAAGTACACCGTCCATGCCCTCGCTGGTTCACGTGGTGCACTTGAGAGGGCACCCGGGCAGAAGGACGGAGATCCTGCACTGTGGGAGACAATATGGGAACGCTTGGAGCATGAAAACAAGCCCTGCAGCCCAGCTCACGAGTCCCACGACCACAACCCTTCGCCATTCGGAACCCCATTTGGAAACATCAAATGTCATGGTTCCAAAACGGACGAAAGCACCGCCTGGTGGTGCGAGCGCAAGGGGCAAGGTTACCATAAAGGCTTGACCTTGAAACGGCATGACCGACCAGTGCGAAGTCATTGCCGTCTCTTTTCGGGGGGGGGGGGGGGACTATTCCCATACGGGTCATGCTGTGCAATGAGGAGATCAGCACGTGCCGAAACGAGTCATGCCGATGAATCTGTCATATCCCGTCTGCCTGCCAACTCCACTGCGCTTCGCATTGCGCACATCACAGTTCTCCAGTCGGTAGAGCTACAACCAATGAGAAGTACTCACAGAATGTCCTATGGCATGCTTTATGGTCGTTTGTACCCTGTACTTTGCCCTATACACATACATCCGGGTGTTCGCAGGTGTTCAGGTTTTTGGCACGAACTTCTCCACATTGCTTGCCCATTGATGGTGGGGACATGATGGCTGCTGGTGCTCCAGGGATCGGTGTGAACTCGGGGGCGGGGGGGGGGGGGGGGGACACCAACAGATATGTGGCTCAAAATGATCAGCGCGTCGTTGGACTATACACAAGTGGGGGGTAACGCAATGTTCCACCGCCTTCGGCTGTGAAATTGAGGTTCGCAATATCTTTCAACCCCCCCCCCCCCCCAAAGTCCCCCCCCCCAAAGTCCACGGGTCCACTTTCTTGGGTCCGGCCTCCCAGACCCCCTCCCGTGGGCGTGAGATGCGGGCGGCGGCGGGGGGGAGGGGGGGTGTTGGGACAAAGCCCTCAGATGTTGCTGCTCAACTGGCAGTAGGCGGCGTCAATCGACTTCTCGCCACTCACGAAGATCCACCACAAGGCAATAATCTTCATTGCGGAGTGCAAACACTCGGCCGTGGCGGAGTGCCCCGCAGCTCTGCACGAGCACAAAACAGCAGAGCGGTCTTTCGCGGGGTCGGTAACGCTACACATAGCCGCAACAAGAACCCCGAACGAGAACAAAATCCATGTCTTAAACTGGCCACTGGGTTGTTTTGCAGGTCCATTTGCGCAGCTGCCAAAATGCGCTAATTTGTTTTCCACCAGCGAATGGGGAATGGGCTTTACTTTGTTTTATCTGTCTATTTGGCAATTTATTCTTTTGGTCTATTTCATTGTTCATTCCTTTTTTTCACTTCATCCGCCACCTGCAGGTATTCAAACTGCTCAGGATTTGGACGTCACCACAGCCTCACAGAGAGTGAGAGGACGAAGAGAGAGGGGGTACGGGAGGGGACCGCAAGAGCGGATGGCCGGGTGGCGAGGACCGGGGCCGGGCGACGCCGCACGCGCTGGGGCTGGGGAGGGACTCCCGCAGTGCAGCAGGAAACCCCGACAGCGCCGCGGTGCCGCTTGCCTCCGCCATGTCCCGCGCCCACCGGCCACTCTCGACCGCCGCGGCCCCGCCGCCAGACGCGCGGCCCCCGGGGGAGGCGCCCGACTGCAACACGGCGCTGCCGGTGCAGGGGGTGCCTGCCCCCCCGGTCCGGGCACTGGACCCCAAGGGGAGCCATGGGACGACCGGGCCGAGCGGGGGGCGGGGCAGCACGCGCCCGGCCCACGGGTCGCCTCCCGGGCAGTGCGGCAGCACCGGCGACGCCTCCGACGCCGCGGGCGAGTCCCACGGGGCCGATGGGGGCGAATCGGACCGGCTGGACGACGGACAGGAACGCGCGTGCGGCGAGGGCGGCGGGCCAGCGACCGCCCGCCGGGCGGCGCCTGCGGCGGCCATTGCGGGTGGCTGCGCGCCCGGGGGGCTCGGCCCGGCCCCGGCCCAGGGCCGGTCGAATGCCGGCAGAGAGGAGAAGTGCAGGGGGACCCCCCGGCCGCCTCCCGCCGCCGCCGCGGGGCCCGGGCCCTCGACGTCCACGGGGCGCCGGGATGACAGGGGTGGCGCCCAGGACCTGCGGCCCCACGAGCGGGAGGGAGAGGCCCGGGGGCTCCAGGACCACCCGAGGGCCGGCAGCAGGTCCTGCAGCTGCGCGACCTCGAAGCACGTGACCCCCCCGGAGGACCAGGAGGAGCTGGTGCTCGAGTTGGAGGCGGGGCTGGAGGCCCGGGGGGCCGCTTCGGAGGGGGCGGGCCGGGCACTCCAGCGGCGGCGGGCGTCCGTTGTGCCGGGGCTCGCGGCTGCGTCTGCCCCGGAGACTGGGCCGGCCCCTCCCCCTGCCCATGCCCCCCCGACCGGGGCCACTGGGGACAGCCCCGAAGGCAGGGCGGAGTCACGGATATAACTCGGGGCCCCACCTCCGGACCCCCGTCGACCCTTCGACGGAGACGGCTCCGCGTGCGCATGGGACGCATCCGACGGGCCGGCGGAGGTGCCGGGGGCCAGTTCGGGGGCACCGGGTTCGGCATCGGGGAGGGGCCGCTTGGCCGGGTCCCCCGCAAGCTCGATCTCTGAAAGCCTCAGGGCCCGAGCGGCGGAAGTCCGCATGAACTGTGCCCCGTGGAGCTGCACGTTGAGCGCCTCGAAGTCGCTCGTGGACGTGCGTCTGGGGACGTCGTCATCGGAGGGTGGCGCCGGTTCGACTCCCGCACCGACCGCTGGCGGCGCGGCGGCGCTGTGGGGGCGGGTGGCCGCCGGTCGGCGCGCGGCGGCATCCCTCTGGGCCGCCCACGCCCTCCATTTCCCGACCAGAAGCCCCCAGAGTTCCACGGAGACCGCCAGGGCGAACCCCAGCAGCAGCGCGCCCTGCAGGACGAGGACGCCCACGGCGAGGGCGACGTCCAGGACGCCGTCCGCGCGGGCCGCCAGGTACGGCGTGAGCGCCAGCAGACTCGCGTTGAGGGTGATGGTGAGCACCCAGAGCGACCCCGCCTCCAACCGATTCGCCACGGCCGCCTCAAAGGGCTGGTACCGGTGCTGCAGCGCCAGGCACGCCGCGAGCGTCCACATCGCGCAGTAGATCCGCAGCCGCTCGTCCGCCACGAACGTCACGGCGGCGATGACGAGGGACTTGCGGGCCATGTGGAGGACCTCCCAGTACCGGCACTCCCGCCGGAACCCCGCCACTATGAACGCGAACGTCTCCTGCTCCAGGCCCCCCCGGACCTTGCGGAGGAAGTGCCCCCCGGCGAAGAAGGCGGCGGGCACCCCCAGCCCGTAGCCGACCATGAAGAGGCCGCTCACCGCCCGCAGGCGCCGGTACCCGGGGCCGTCGCAGTCCACAGAGTGGTCCGTGGCAAGGAACCGGCGCACGTTGTACCACTGCCCCGGCTGCGGCCCGGCGGCGACCGGCGCGCCGAAGTCGTACCGGGTGCACTTCTGGACCCGCATGTTCTGCAGCATGAGGGAGGGGTAGAGGAAGTACAGGGCCACGCTGAGCGCCAGCAGGAGGATGCTGAGGACCCCGCGGCCGCGCGTGAAGCTCCGGCCCCGGGCCTTGGCGCGCTGGGCCGGGTGCATGGCCGCGAGCCGCAGGGAGTGCACGCAGCCGACGGAGCGGTCGTACCAGAGCACGAGCAGCGCCAGGGCCACCCCCAGCACCGGGACCCCCATGTTGCAGTAGAACAGCGCGTAGGTGTCGACGGCCGGGAACAGGCACGCGATGCTGGTGGCCGGCAGCTGGAAGCTCGCGGGCCCCTCGAACGCCCGGAACGCGCGCCGGACCGCGGGCTGGGGGAGGACCGGGTGGAGGATGCTGAGGGTCTGGGCGTAGGTGACCGCGATCTTGAACACGACCGAGACCGCGTGCTTCCGCGCGGCCGGGTCGGCGCGGAACGCCTGGAGGGTGACCACCGCGAGGACCGCGTTGAAGCCGAGGAGGGACGCGATCACGGCGAGGGCCGGCGCCGAGGGGCACGCCGCGCACGCCGCCCCGGCGTGGCCCGGCCGGCAGACGGCGCAGAGGGGGCCGGTGAACCCGGCGGAGCAGGCGGCGTGGGGGACCCCCGCGAGGCAGGGGGGGCCGGCGGCCCCCACGACATCGGCGCAGGGGAGGAAGTGCAGCGTCCCGGCCGACCGCCAGCGGTTGGGCTGCGTCACCAATACGTCGGTCCCGTTGCAGACGGCCCCGTCGGGGCACGCGCGGCACGCGGTCTGCCCCGCGATGAAGAAGCGGTCCCCAGGGCACGGCTTGGCCCGGATGGCGCGCGACGTGACGTTGGGCAGCGCCAACCCGCCAGTCGCCAGCGCGAAGAGCAGCCGGTACGTGACGCCGTGCGCCGCGGTGACCGCGACGCCCCGGAACCGGAACGCCCCCTCGACGAAGAATGCCTCTGCCGGCGCCCCCGGGGCCGGGGCCGGTCGCACGTGGGCGTGCACGGACAGGGCTCGGGCCGCGGGGCTCAGCACCGGATTTGCAGCCCCATCCCGCAGCTCCAACACCGGCTGGTCCACCAGCGGCCCCGCGCTGTCGGTCTCGGGGGATGGCTCCCGCAGAACGTGCAGCGCCACGGGGTCCCCTTCCACGACGTAGACCGTCACAGGGGGCTCCGTGCTCCCCAGCGCGGAGGTCACGCGCAGCTCATACTGCCCCACCTTCGGCCGCCGCAGCGTGAGCCCAGGGAAAGCGACCCGCCCGTCCTGAAACCGCGCCATGTCCCCGGTAACCGGCAGCACGGCGCCGCTCGCGCGCGCGCGGACCTCGCAGCGGGCGGGGTCCCGCCCCCGGTCGTACCCCAGGACGCGGTGGCCCCAGCGATCGCGGGAGTAGACCGTGACGTTGCGGACGGCCGTGGCCGACGCGGCCTTTACAGTGAGGGCGGGGCGGCTGGCCTCCAGGGCCACTGGGGGACCCACGATGGCGTACGCGATGAGGCTTTTGGTGAAGGTCTGGCCATCCATCGACACCTCCAAAACGCTGGGGAGCGGGAACGGCCCCTCCACGACGGGCTGCCGGCACCGGATCTCGGTGCTCGAGAGGTACTGCACATGCCCCGGGCCGTGGACCGTGGCGGAGGGCCCCTGTGCGGCCGCAAACCGGCACCGCATCTGAGGCGACCGGAGGAACCCGTAGCCCTCGACCCGCACCCACTGGGCCTCGCTGTGGTACCCGCGCGCCGGCGACACGCCGAGGATGGATGGGGTCGCGGTCCGGCGCAGGCCCACACGGTTGTCGGTTGGCAGCCCCGGCGCAAGCCGCAGCTCCACCGCCTCCGCCTGGCAGTCGTCCGAAGTCGCGTTCGTCGCAGGCGCGTAGCACGCCGCGGCGCGCGGGGAGAGCACCGTGGCGGGGGCCTCCGCCCCGTGGGCAAACACGCACGCGGTATCGCCGAGGTCCGCGAAGCCCTCCCCGGTGACATGCACCCGCGCCCCGCCCTGCGCATCCGCCAGCAGGGGGTCGACGCTCGACACGGCGTACATGAGAAGCGTGATGAGGAGGGGCTGGGCATTGAGGCTGCCGAGGGCGTACAGCCGCCGCAGGGGGGCGTCGGGGTGCAGGCTGTGCACCGCCTCGTCGTGCCCCCCACGGGAGCGCAGCCGCAGCAGTCCGTACAGCAGCAGTGTCGTCCCGTTGAGCTTGTAGACCACCGAGGGCAGCGCGCGCGCGCGCACCGCCACGAACAGCGACCCAGTCACGGGATCCACCGCCAGTCCCGTCACCCCGGCCCCGGGCCCCACCCCCTCCACCGCCACGCTGCGGTCCACACGGCGCGTCGCGGGGTCCACCTTGGCGACGACCAAACCGCGAGCCTGCTCGAGGGCCACGTAAAGGCCCCCCGTGGGGCTGGGGGCTGCCGCAGTGGCACTCAGGCACGGGGTTGGCGGGGCGCACACCGGAAGGGACAGCCAGGCCCGGAGGGGGACGGGGGCGCCGGGCAGCGGCAGTGGGACCAGCGTGAGCTGCCACATATTGCCGTGGGAGCCCGCGAGGAGGAGGCCCGGCGCCCCCCCTGCGGCCCCGTGCAGCGTGAGGCTGCGGATGGTGTCGAGCTGCAACTCGGCGGCGGTGAGCACGTGGCGGTCGACGAGGGCTCCGTCGCGGGCCCACACGGTGACGCGCGCGACGCCGCTGCGGAACAGGAAAACGTGCACGAGGGAGTGCAGCTCGAACGTCTCCATGGTCCCGCCGGCCGCGGCCACGGGAGCGTCCGGCGCAGCGGCGAGGGCCCCCATGGGCCGCTCCCGGGGCCGCTCCACTGGGATCGTGCTCAACACCGTCGGCTCAGGCCCACGGCTGATCGCGTGCACGCGCACGTCCATCTCGTCGGGCCCCACCACCATCAGCACCACCGAGTCCGCGGTGACGAACCCGGACCGCACAGTCCCGTTGAGCGGCAGCGCCGCGGCGGGGCGGCTGTCGTCGCTGTGGAGCACCAGCAGCGGCGTGCCCCCGGTGTACAGCAGGCGCCACGCCGGGTCCGCCACCACCGCACGCACCCCGGCCGCCATCAGGAGCGCCTCGCGCGGCCGGGGGATCCCCACATTCCGGGCCTTGCAGGCCGGCTCCAGGTACCCCTCGGCGCACGCCCCGCACTCCGGCCCGCCCCAGAACCCCCGCCCCTCGTCCCGGAAGCACTCGCACACGCCGTCGAGCCGCCCGCACCCGCCGTGGCCGTGGCAGGGGCAGGGCTTGGCGCAGAGCAGGCCCCAGTACCCCACGAGGCACTCGGTGCACGCCGGCCCGGCCCAGTGCCCCCCCCGATCGTCCCGGAGGCACTCGCACTGCCCCGTGCGGGGGTGGCACTGCGCGTGGGGCTCCGGGTACGCCGGGCCCCTGAAGCAGGCGGCCGGGTCGCAGTGCACCGAGCAGTCGGCGGTGTACCACCGCGCGTCGCACGCGCAGGTCCCGTCCGCGGCGTGGCCGTCCCGGCACACCCCGTGCCCGTGGCAGCGGGCCTCCGCGGGCCCCGGGCACACGGCGCTGCAGTTGGCGGTGCCGTACCCCGGCAGACAGACGCAGACGGCCCCCGCGGTGCGGCCGTGCACGCACTCCCGGTCACAGCCCGGCCCGAAGTACCCGTCCGCGCACGCGTCGCACGCCGTGCCAGCCCAGTGCCCCCGGGCCGCGTCACCGACGCACACGCACTTCGCACTGGCCTGGACGCACCGCCCGTGCCCACTGCAGCCGCGGGGGTCCTCCGGAGTGGCGCCGGGGCACAGCACCGCGCAGCCCTGCCCCGCAAACCCCAGGTCGCACGCGCATGTCCCGTCCCCCGCGGCCGTGTCGTTGCAGCGCCCATGCCCGCTGCAAACCCGGCCCTCGGAGAAGGGGCACGGCGCGCTGCAGTCCGGCCCGGCAAAGCCCGGGTAGCACGTGCAGGCCCCCGTGGCGGGGTCGCACACGCCCAAGCCGGAGCACGGCGCCGCCGCCCCCCCTGGGCACTCCACGCTGCAGCTCTCACCGGCGTACCCGGGGTCACAGTGGCACAGCCCGTCCCCGTACACCGCCTCCGGACACAGGCCGTGCCCGCTGCAGACCGCCGCGCCAGGCCCCGTGGCGCAGCGTGTGGAGCACCACGCCTTCGACCAGCCGGTCTGGCAGGCGAGGGCCGCGCACGCCTCAACCCCCGTGATTTGGCAGGCGTGCCCGCAGACGCCGGGCCCGCCCGCGCGGCAGTCACACACCCCATCCACGCAGCGGTACCCCGAGCACGGCTCCGCACCCGCCCCCGCAGGACACCGTGAGCGGCAGCGCGGGCCCGAGAACCCGACCGCGCACTCCGCGCACGCGGGCCCTGCCCAGTGCCCCAGCGCCTCGGATCCGTCGCAGGCGCAGCGTCCGTCCGCGGGGTCGCACTGGCCGTGCCCGTGGCACGGGAGCCGCGCGCCACCGGGGCACTGCCGCGCGCACATGGGCCCCACGTACCCGGCGTAGCACTCGCAGCGCGCCCCCGCGGCACCATCGCGGCCAGCCATGAGGCAGATGCCCGCCCCTGAACACACCGCCTGCGCGGCCCCGCTTCGGGGGCAGGCAATGTCACAGCCGGGGCCCACCCAACCCGCCACGCAAGACTCGCACGCGACCCCGTGCCAGTGCCCCGTTGCACCGCTGCAGTTGCACATGAGACGGACAGGGTCGCATGTGCCCACGCCGTTGCAGATGGCGTTGGCGTGGACCGGGCAGGCCTGCCCGCACGCCGCGCCGCCGTAGCCGCGGTCGCATGCGCACCAGCCGTCGCCCGCAACGCCGTCGCGGCACCGGCCGCGGCCGGAGCACACAGCGCCAGAGCTGCCCCGCGGACACGACCCCCGGCAGCCAGTCCCCCAGTACCCGGCCTGACACTCGCTGCAGTCGGCCCCCACCCAGTGCCCCTCCACTGCCGCCGCCGTGCAGTTGCAGCGCCCTGTCCCATGGCGTCCATCGTGGCACAGCCCGTGCCCACTGCACACCGCCGCCGCGGCACCGCCCCCACCCCAGGGGCACCTGGCAGCACAGGCCGGGCCGAACCGGCCCGGCGCGCACTCCGCACACGCCGGTCCGGCCCACTGGGGGTCGCATGCGCACGCCCCCGTGCCGCGCGTGCCAGCGTCGCACTGGCCATGCCCCGAGCACACCGCGCAGGTCGCCCCGGGGCACCGGGCCCGGCACTGCGGGCCCCAGTACTCCGGCAGGCACTCCGCACACCCCTGGGCCGCGTCCCAGTACCCGTCCGTAGGGCTGGCGTGGCACACGCACCCGCCCTCCGCCTCGGGGCTGCATGTCCCATGGCCACTGCACACCGCCCCGGCCTTCCCCGTCGGGCACGCCTGTGCGCACCCGGGCCCTGTGTAGCCCTCCGCACACTCGAGGCACGCCGGCCCAGCCCAGTAGCCCTGTGTGGCCCCAGTCGCGCACTGGCAAGTGGCATTCCCCAGGCAGGCCCCGTGTCCGCCGCACGCGCGCCCGTGTGTCAGCACCCCGGGGCAGGGGACCGCGCACGCCGGCCCCCGCCAGTCCGCCGCACAGGCACAGGCGCCGTCCCCCGCGTGGGTGTCGTTGCAGGTGCCATGGCCGGCGCACACGCGGCCGACGGCCTCCGGGCAGGGCACGGCGCACCCCTCGCCGGCCCAGCCGGGGCGGCAGACGCACAGCCGCGCAACGCTCGCCCCCTCGTGGCACCGGCGCCCGCAGTCGGGCCCGTACCACCCGCCGGCACAGAGGTCGCAGGCCAGCCCCGCCCAGTGCCCCGTGCAGGCGCAGCCGGAGGTCTCCGCCGAGCACGCCCCGTGCCCAGTGCAGGGCTCGGCACCGGCACATGCCACATCGCAGGCGGGCCCCGAATACCCCCCCGCGCACGTGCAGGTCCCGGCGCCGGGGGCGCACGCCCCGCGGGACGGCCCGCCGCACACGAGTCCCATCGCAGACCGGGGGCAGGCGGTCGCGCACGCGGCGCCCGCGTACCCGGCCGCGCACACGCAGTGCCCGGGGGGCCGGCAGATCCCGTGCCCGGAACATGCGGCGGGGCATGCCAGAGCACAGTCAGGGCCGGTGTAGCCGGCGGCGCAGATGCACTCCCCGGAGCCCATGATCCCGTCCAGGCACCAGCCGTGGCCGTTGCAGGGGGGCAGCGCCCCGCCGGGGCACGTGTGCTCGCACGCCGCGCCCCACGTGCCGGGGGCGCACCGGCGGCAGTCCGCGCCGGCGGCCTCGCACGCGGCCCCGCACGCCCCGGCGTCGCACCGGCACACCCCCTGCGTACAGCGCCCCGCCCCACCGCAGACCGTCCCGTTGCGGGAGCCGGGGCACGGGATGCGGCAGTCGGCCCCACTGTAGCCCGCCGCGCAGACGCCGCACGCGGAGCCCGCCCAGTGCCCAGCGGCGGTGGAGGCGTCGCACCGGCACCGCGCGCCCCGGGGACCGTCGGCGTAGCACTCCCCGTGCCCACCGCAGACGCGCCCTGCAGAGTCCACAGGGCAGGGGTCGGCGCAGGCGGCCCCCACGTACCCCTCCCGGCACTCGCACGCCACGGCCGCGCCCCTCCACGCGCACTGCCCCCGTCCCGAGCACGCCGGCCCCTCAGGCGCCCCCGGGCACATGGCAGTGCAGTTGGGGCCAGCCCAGCCCTCCGCACACCAAAGGCACGCAGGCCCGGCCCAATGCCCGGCCACCGGGTCCGCAGCGCACGCACACGTCCCGCCCCCCAAAGCCCCGGCGCCGCGGCCACAGACCCCGTGGCCGGCGCATGGCACGAGCGCCTCCGCCGCGCTGCACAGCACGTCGCACGCCGGGCCCTGCCACGGCGCCAGACAGCGGCACGCCCCCGTGCCCGCCAGCCCCTCGTCGCACACCCCGTGCCCCGCGCACGTCCGGTTGCCCGCCGCCGGGCACGCCACGCGGCACCCTCGGCCCGCGTACCCCGCCCGGCAGCGCGCGCAGGCGATGCCGTCCCAGTACCCGTGGGTGCCGTCCGCGGCGCAGCGGCACCCGCGGCGCTCGCACACCCCATGCCCCGTGCACACGTGCCCCGGGGCCCCTGGGCACAGCGCCGCGCAGTCAGGGCCGTGGTAATCTGGGTGGCAGCGGTCGCAGGCGGGGCCCGTCCAGAAGCCCCGCGTCGAAGCGCAGGGGCTCCGGAAGGAGAGCGTGAGGGGGCCGTCCGCGGCGGCCGGGCCCACCGCGACGGTGACCGGGTGCCCCAACCCTTCGCCGCTGAGGCCTCGGCACTCGACGTAGGAGCCGTTGATGGGGAGGACCGTGGGGCACGGGTACGGGCCCACGGTGATCGACGTGGGGCCGTACCCCAGCAGCCCCTCCCCAACGACGCCAAAGGCCGTGCCGGTCCGCGGGCACGCGATGAGGGCCGTGCGCGTGGCAGCGGCACACGCGGCGACGGAAGGCAGGCGGACGAGGGCGCGTGCGACCGCCGGGGCGCTGAACAGGACCGCGCGCGGCAGGCGGTGGCGGGTGCCGTAGCGCGTGGTGACCTCGAGGTCAACCCAACGCGCGGCGAGGCTGGGTGGCAAAGGGGGCGCAGGGGGGGCACACAGGAGCCGGGCGTCCTCCCGGCCGGGCTGGTGGGTGACGTTGCGGAGGGTCCACTCCGCCGTGCCGTCCGGGGCGCGCAGCGCAGCCGCGGCACCGGAGGGGCCGAAGTGGATGCCGGACACGGTGAGCGCCGGGAAGTGGAGGGGGCAGTCGAGGAGGGTTGGGGGGCGGAGCCAGCCTGGCCCGGACACCGCCAGAACACGCACGATGGGCCGAATAGAAAATGCGGAGAGGTGCGTGGTGTTGCACGCGAGGGTACCGGGTTCGGTTCCGGAAGGCACCACGAGCCACGTCCCCGTGGTGCTCCAGCTGCCCGCGTCCCACCAGACGCACTCATACCAGTCCGTCACCGGGAGCCGGAGGGCGCTCCAGTTGGCCACCGGCCACACAATCGTGAGGGGCTCTGCAAGCCCCTGCACCGGCAGCTCCCTCCCGCTCGCGCGATCCAAGAAACTGAGGGTGACCAGCTCCGCCAACAGCCCGTCTGCGACGGGACTGACATCGAGGATGGCGTGCACCGGGCCACCCCCCGACAACGGCACGGCAAGCGCCGCCCCAAGAGCAGGGGGCAAGTGCACGGCCACCGGGCCCGAGGCGAGGGCCGCGGGCAGGGCGGCGCTGTGCAGCTGCGCCGCGTACATCCTCAGCCACCGGCCCTGCAAACGGAGGGGGGCCGGGGCGCAGCGAACGCCCCAGGGGGCCCACAGGGCGGCGCGGGCGGCGTGCAGCACGCGCAGCACCGCGGGGACGGCGGCGAAGGGCACGGCGGGGGCGGGGGCGTACAGCACGGCGGCGAGGGCGGCGTGGAGGAGGGCCGGGAGGGGGGGCACGTGGAGGTGGGGCCGCGTGGCGTTGAGGAGGAGGCCGGCCAAGTGCAGGCGGGCGGCCACGGGGGAGGGGTCGGGGCGTCGGTAGAGCCGCGTGAGGAAGGCGACGTCGCGCAGCAGCCACGCGAGGGCGTGCGGGGGGAGCGCCCGCGACCGCTGGCGGACGTGGGCGGCGATGAGCTGATTGAGGGCCGCGACGGAGGGAGGGCCGGCGCACGCGAGGCAGGCGGCGGCCTCCATCAGGGTCCCCGGGGCCGCGCAGTCCCAAGGGCACGCCGGGGCCGCGGCCCGCACCGTGACGGGCCGGGCCGCGGCAAAGGGCCCCGCCTGCGCCCCGAAGGCGTCGCGCACGTACAACACGAAGCGGGGGCGCTGCGGGTCCGGGGAGGCCGTCGGCAGCCATGGGGCCGCGAGGGAGACGGTCGGGGCCGGGGTGAAGGCCGGGTGGCCGGGGAGGGTCGTCAGGGCGCCGTCCGGGTGCTGAACCGCGAAGAGGTATTCCAGGGGCCGCCCCCCCGGCAGGAAGGGGGCCCAGGCCGATGCCGCGGTCGACAGGGTGATGCGGGTCCGCCCGGCGAGGAGGACCCCGGCGGGGGCGTCGAGGGTCAGCGCCGGCTCCGGGGGGCCCGTGGGGGCGTAGTTGACCTGCAGCCGGACGGCGTCGCGCAGGACGGCCCCGGAGGCGGGGTGCGTGGCGGTGACGCGGATGGTGAGGGAGGGGGCGGGAAGCGCGGGGAGGACGGCGGTCAGAGTGCGGGAGGCGTTGAGGGACGCGGCCAGGGCTGGCGCGGAGGACGCCCAGTGGACGGCCCAGTCCGACGACGTCGGGCTGCGACAGGTCAGGAGGTGGCCCCCATGTCCGGTCAACGTGGCGCTGAGGTGGAGGGGTTCGTGGGCGGGGACGGGCTGCGGGACGGGGTCGATTTTCAGTTTCCATGACGGCGCGGCATTTGGAGGTGCAGCAGGAAGTGGGTCGGGGGGCGTGGTGGGTGGCGAGGTTGGAGGGGCCGTTGGGCTTAGGCTGGTGGATGACCTGGTGGTTGCTGTTCCAAATTGGGTACCAAATGCAGAGGAAATGGGTTTCCGGAGATCTGTGATCGTCTGCGATGGTGACAATGATGAAGTTGGCGAAAGGGACTGCCACAGGGATGCATATTCGGTGGGGGCCACAGGTCGGGTGAGAGATACAAATGCGTAAGTACTTGGGCTTAATGTGGATGACAGCACAAATGAAGGTGAGGGCGCTGGCGTTGGGAGGTAGGTGAACATCAGAGTTGGCATGGAACTGGGAGTGCAAGTTGGGGTGGGGGGCAGGCTCAGAATGGACGTGGAGGTTGGAGTGGATGATTGCGTGGGCGTCGTGCTTGTTGTAGCGGTCTTGGTGGCAGATGGAGATGACGTGGGTGTCCATGAGGCCGTGACCGATGTCGATGACGTTGTGGATGTAGATGGCGATGGGGTTGGGGATGGGGTGGGTGATGGAGTGGAGGGTGGCGTCACGGATGGCGTGGAGGATTGGCTTGGTGATGGGGCCTGGGATCCAGATGCGGATGGCGAGGCACTTGGTGACACTGATACACTTCCCGACGCCGATGCTGATGCTGATGCCGATGGAGTGGCAGATGCGGTGGTGGATGGAGATGCAATTGGTGTCGGGGAAGTGGTGCCAGAAATACTGGACGTGGAGGTTGGTGTGGGTGATGGCGTGGGCGTCGTGCTTGTTGTAGCGGTCTTGGTGGCAGATGGAGATGACGTGGGTGTCCATGAGGCCGTGACTGATGCCGATGACGTTGTGGATGTAGATGGCGATGGGGTTGGGGATGGGCTGGGTGATGGAGTGGAGGGTGGCGTCACGGATGGCGTGGAGGATTGGCTTGGTGATGGGGTCTGGGATCCAGATGCAGACGGCGAGGCACTTGGTGACACCGATACACTTCCCGACGCCGATGCTGATGCCGATCCCGATGGAGTGGCAGATGCGGTGGTGGATGGAGATGCAGTTGGTGTCGGGGAAGTGGTGCCAGAAATACTGGACGTGGAGGTTGGCGTGGGTGATGGCGTGGGCGTCGTGCTTGTTGTAGCGGTCTTGGTGGCAGATGAAGATGACGTGGGTGTCCATGAAGCCGTGACCGATGCCGATGACGTCGTGGATGTAGATGGCGATGGGGTTGGGGACGCGGTGGGTGACGGTGTGGAGGGTGGCGTCACAGATGGCGTGGAGGATTGGCTTGGTGATGGGGTCTGGGATCCAGATGCAGACGGCGAGGCACTTGGTGACACCGATACACTTCCCGACGCCGATGCTGATGCCGATGCCGATGGAGTGGCAGATGCGGTGGTGGATGGAGATGCAGTTGGGGTCGGGGAAGTGGTGCCAGAAATACTGGACGTGGAGGTTGGCGTGGGTGATGGCGTGGGCGTCGTGCTTGTTGTAGCGGTCTTGGTGGCAGATGGAGATGACGTGGGTGTCCATGAAGCCGTGACCGATGCCGATGACGTCGTGGATGTAGATGGCGATGGGGTTGGGGACGTGGTGGGTGATGGAGTGGAGGGTGGCGTCACAGATGGCGTGGAGGATTGGCTTGGTGATGGGGTCTGGGATCCAGATGCAGACGGCGAGGCACTTGGTGACACCGATACACTTCCCGACGCCGATGCTGATGCCGATGCCGATGGAGTGGCAGATGCGGTGGTGGATGGAGATGCAGTTGGTGTCGGGGAAGTGGTGCCAGAAATACTGGACGTGGAGGTTGGCGTGGGTGATGGCGTGGGCGTCGTGCTTGTTGTAGCGGTCTTGGTGGCAGATGAAGATGACGTGGGTGTCCATGAAGCCGTGACCGATGCCGATGACGTTGTGGATGTAGATGGCGATGGGGTTGGGGACGTGGTGGGTGATGGTGTGGAGGGTGGCGTCACAGATGGCGTGGAGGATTGGCTTGGTGATGGGGTCTGGGATCCAGATGCAGACGGCGAGGCACTTGGTGACACCGATACACTTCCCGACGCCGATGCTGATGCCGATGCCGATGGAGTGGCAGATGCGGTGGTGGATGGAGATGCAGTTGGTGTCGGGGAAGTGGTGCCAGAAATACTGGACGTGGAGGTTGGCGTGGGTGATGGCGTGGGCGTCGTGCTTGTTGTAGCGGTCTTGGTGGCAGATGAAGATGACGTGGGTGTCCATGAAGCCGTGACCGATGTCGATGACGTCGTGGATGTAGATGGCGATGGGGTTGGGGATGGGCTGGGTGATGGTGTGGAGGGTGGCGTCACAGATGGCGTGGAGGATTGGCTTGGTGATGGGGTCTGGGATCCAGATGCAGACGGCGAGGCACTTGGTGACACCGATACACTTCCCGACGCCGATGCTGATGCTGATGCCGATGGAGTGGCAGATGTAGTGGTGGATGGAGATGCAGTTGGTGTCGGGGAAGTGGTGCCAGAAATACTGGACGTGGAGGTTGGCGTGGGTGATGGCGTGGGCGTCGTGCTTGTTGTAGCGGTCTTGGTGGCAGATGGAGATGACGTGGGTGTCCATGAAGCCGTGACCGATGCCGATGACGTTGTGGATGTAGATGGCGATGGGGTTGGGGACGTGGTGGGTGATGGTGTGGAGGGTGGCGTCACAGATGGCGTGGAGGATTGGCTTGGTGATGGGGTCTGGGATCCAGATGCAGACGGCGAGGCACTTGGTGACACCGATACACTTCCCGACGCCGATGCTGATGCCGATGCCGATGGAGTGGCAGATGCGGTGGTGGATGGAGATGCAGTTGGTGTCGGGGAAGTGGTGCCAGAAATACTGGACGTGGAGGTTGGTGTGGGTGATGGCGTGGGCGTCGTGCTTGCTGTAGCGGTCTTGGTGGCAGATGAAGATGACGTGGGTGTCCATGAAGCCGTGACCGATGCCGATGACGTTGTGGATGTAGATGGCGATGGGGTTGGGGACGTGGTGGGTGATGGTGTGGAGGGTGGCGTCACGGATGGCGTGGAGGATTGGCTTGGTGATGGGGTCTGGGATCCAGATGCAGACGGCGAGGCACTTGGTGACACCGATACACTTCCCGACGCCGATGCTGAAGCCGATGCCGATGGAGTGGCAGATGCGGTGGTGGATGGAGATGCAGTTGGTGTCGGGGAAGTGGTGCCAGAAATACTGGACGTGGAGGTTGGCGTGGGTGATGGCGTGGGCGTCGTGCTTGTTGTAGCGGTCTTGGTGGCAGATGAAGATGACGTGGGTGTCCATGAAGCCGTGACCGATGCCGATGACGTTGTGGATGTAGATGGCGATGGGGTTGGGGACGTGGTGGGTGATGGTGTGGAGGGTGGCGTCACGGATGGCGTGGAGGATTGGCTTGGTGATGGGGTCTGGGATCCAGATGCGGCGGTGGATGGAGATGCAGTTGGGGTCGGGGAAGTGGTGCCAGAAATACTGGACGTGGAGGTTGGCGTGGGTGATGGCGTGGGCGTCGTGCTTGTTGTAGCGGTCTTGGTGGCAGATGAAGATGACGTGGGTGTCCATGAAGCCGTGACCGATGCCGATGACGTTGTGGATGTAGATGGCGATGGGGTTGGGGACGTGGTGGGTGATGGTGTGGAGGGTGGCGTCACGGATGGCGTGGAGGATTGGCTTGGTGATGGGGTCTGGGATCCAGATGCAGACGGCGAGGCACTTGGTGACACCGATACACTTCCCGACGCCGATGCTGATGCCGATGCCGATGGGGTGGCAGATGTAGTGGTGGATGGAGATGCAGTTGGTGTCGGGGAAGTGGTGCCAGAAATACTGGACGTGGAGGTTGGCGTGGCTGATGGCGTGGGCGTCGTGCTTGTTGTAGCGGTCTTGGTGGCAGATGAAGATGACGTGGGTGTCCATGAAGCCGTGACCGATGTCGATGACGTTGTGGATGTAGATGGCGATGGGGTTGGGGACGTGGTGGGTGACGAAGTGGAGGGCGGCCCCACGGATGGCGTGGAGGATTGGCTTGGTGATGGGGTCTGGGATCCAGATGCAGACGGCGAGGCACTTGGTGACACCGATACACTTCCCGACGCCGATGCTGATGCCGATGCCGATGGAGTGGCAGATGTAGTGGTGGATGGAGATGCAGTTGGGGTCGGTGAAGTGGTGCCAGAAATACTGGACGTGGAGGTTGGCGTGGCTGATGGCGTGGGCGTCGTGCTTGTTGTAGCGGTCTTGGTGGCAGGTGGAGATGACGTGGGTGTCCATGAAGCCGTGATCGATGCCGATGACGTTGTGGATGTAGATGGCGATGGGGTTGGGGACGTGGTGGGTGATGGTGTGGAGGGTGGCGTCACAGATGGCGTGGAGGATTGGCTTGGTGATGGGGTCTGGGATCCAGATGCAGACGGCGAGGCACTTGGTGACACCGATACACTTCCCGACGCCGATGCTGATGCTGATGCCGATGGAGTGGCAGATTTAGTGGTGGATGGAGATGCAGTTGGTGTCGGGGAAGTGGTGCCAGAAATACTGGACGTGGAGGTTGGCGTGGGTGATGGCGTGGGCGTCGTGCTTGCTGTAGCGGTCTTGGTGGCAGATGAAGATGACGTGGGTGTCCATGAAGCCGTGACCGATGCCGATGACGTTGTGGATGTAGATGGCGATGGGGTTGGGGACGTGGTGGGTGATGGTGTGGAGGGTGGCGTCACGGATGGCGTGGAGGATTGGCTTGGTGATGGGGTCTGGGATCCAGATGCAGACGGCGAGGCACTTGGTGACACCGATACACTTCCCGACGCCGATGCTGATGCCGATGCCGATGGAGTGGCAGATGCGGTGGTGGATGGAGATGCAGTTGGTGTTGGGGAAGTGGTGCCAGAAATACTGGACGTGGAGGTTGGCGTGGGTGATGGCGTGGGCGTCGTGCTTGTTGTAGCGGTCTTGGTGGCAGATGGAGATGACGTGGGTGTCCATGAAGCCGTGACTGATGCCGATGACGTTGTGGATGTAGATGGCGATGGGGTTGGGGATGGGGTGGGTGATGGTGTGGAGGGTGGCGTCACAGATGGCGTGGAGGATTGGCTTGGTGATGGGGTCTGGGATCCAGATGCAGACGGCGAGGCACTTGGTGACACCGATACACTTCCCGACGCCGATGCTGATGCCGATGCCGATGGAGTGGCAGATGCGGTGGTGGATGGAGATGCAGTTGGTGTCGGGGAAGTGGTGCCAGAAATACTGGACGTGGAGGTTGGTGTGGGTGATGGCGTGGGCATCGTGCTTGTTGTAGCGGTCTTGGTGGCAGATGGAGATGACGTGGGTGTCCATGAAGCCGTGACCGATGCCGATGACGCTGTGGATGTAGATGGCGATGGGGTTGGGGACGTGGTGGGTGATGGTGTGGAGGGTGGCGTCACAGATGGCGTGGAGGATTGGCTTGGTGATGGGGTCTGGGATCCAGATGCAGACGGCGAGGCACTTGGTGACACCGATACACTTCCCGACGCCGATGCTGATGCCGATGCCGATGGAGTGGCAGATGCGGTGGTGGATGGAGATGCAGTTGGTGTCGGGGAAGTGGTGCCAGAAATACTGGACGTGGAGGTTGGCGTGGGTGATGGCGTGGGCGTCGTGCTTGTTGTAGCGGTCTTGGTGGCAGATGGAGATGACGTGGGTGTCCATGAAGCCGTGACCGATGCCGATGACGTTGTGGATGTAGATGGCGATGGGGTTGGGGATGGGGTGGGTGATGGTGTGGAGGGTGGCGTCACAGATGGCGTGGAGGATTGGCTTGGTGATGGGGTCTGGGATCCAGATGCAGACGGCGAGGCACTTGGTGACACCGATACACTTCCCGACGCCGATGCTGATGCCGATGCCGATGGAGTGGCAGATGCGGTGGTGGATGGAGATGCAGTTGGTGTCGGGGAAGTGGTGCCAGAAATACTGGACGTGGAGGTTGGTGTGGGTGATGGCGTGGGCGTCGTGCTTGCTGTAGCGGTCTTGGTGGCAGATGGAGATGACGTGGGTGTCCATGAAGCCGTGACCGATGCCGATGACGTTGTGGATGTAGATGGCGATGGGGTTGGGGATGGGGTGGGTGATGGTGTGGAGGGTGGCGTCACAGATGGCGTGGAGGATTGGCTTGGTGATGGGGTCTGGGATCGAGATGCAGACGGCGAGGCACTTGGTGACACCGATACACTTCCCGACGCCGATGCTGAAGCCGATGCCGATGGGGTGGCAGATGCGGTGGTGGATGGAGATGCAGTTGGTGTCGGGGAAGTGGTGCCAGAAATACTGGACGTGGAGGTTGGCGTGGGTGATGGCGTGGGCGTCGTGCTTGTTGTAGCGGTCTTGGTGGCAGATGAAGATGACGTGGGTGTCCATGAAGCCGTGACCGATGCCGATGACGTTGTGGATGTAGATGGCGATGGGGTTGGGGACGTGGTGGGTGATGGTGTGGAGGGTGGCGTCACAGATGGCGTGGAGGATTGGCTTGGTGATGGGGTCTGGGATCCAGATGCAGACGGCGAGGCACTTGGTGACACCGATACACTTCCCGACGCCGATGCTGATGCCGATGCCGATGGAGTGGCAGATGCGGTGGTGGATGGAGATGCAGTTGGTGTCGGGGAAGTGGTGCCAGAAATACTGGACGTGGAGGTTGGCGTGGGTGATGGCGTGGGCGTCGTGCTTGTTGTAGCGGTCTTGGTGGCAGATGGAGATGACGTGGGTGTCCATGAAGCCGTGACCGATGCCGATGACGTTGTGGATGTAGATGGCGATGGGGTTGGGGATGGGCTGGGTGATGGTGTGGAGGGTGGCGTCACAGATGGCGTGGAGGATTGGCTTGGTGATGGGGTCTGGGATCCAGATGCAGACGGCGAGGCACTTGGTGACACCGATACACTTCCCGACGCCGATGCTGATGCCGATGCCGATGGAGTGGCAGATGCGGTGGTGGATGGAGATGCAGTTGGTGTCGGGGAAGTGGTGCCAGAAATACTGGACGTGGAGGTTGGCGTGGGTGATGGCGTGGGCGTCGTGCTTGTTGTAGCGGTCTTGGTGGCAGATGAAGATGACGTGGGTGTCCATGAAGCCGTGACCGATGCCGATGACGTTGTGGATGTAGATGGCGATGGGGTTGGGGACGTGGTGGGTGATGGTGTGGAGGGTGGCGTCACGGATGGCGTGGAGGATTGGCTTGGTGATGGGGTCTGGGATGCAGATGCAGACGGCGAGGCACTTGGTGACACCGATACACTTCCCGACGCCGATGCTGATGCTGATGCCGATGGGCTGGCAGATGTAGTGGTGGATGGAGATGCAGTTGGTGTCGGGGAAGTGGTGCCAGAAATACTGGACGTGGAGGTTGGTGTGGGTGATGGCGTGGGCGTCGTGCTTGTTGTAGCGGTCTTGGTGGCAGATGGAGATGACGTGGGTGTCCATGAAGCCGTGATCGATGCCGATGACGTTGTGGATGTAGATGGCGATGGGGTTGGGGACGTGGTGGGTGATGGTGTGGAGGGTGGCGTCACGGATGGCGTGGAGGATTGGCTTGGTGATGGGGTCTGGGATGCAGATGCAGACGGCGAGGCACTTGGTGACACCGATACACTTCCCGACGCCGATGCTGATGCGGATGCCGATGGAGTGGCAGATGCGGTGGTGGATGGAGATGCAGTTGGTGTCGGGGAAGTGGTGCCAGAAATACTGGACGTGGAGGTTGGTGTGGGTGATGGCGTGGGCGTCGTGCTTGTTGTAGCGGTCTTGGTGGCAGATGGAGATGACGTGGGTGTCCATGAAGCCGTGACCGATGCCGATGACGTTGTGGATGTAGATGGCGATGGGGTTGGGGACGTGGTGGGTGACGGAGTGGAGGGTGGCGTCACAGATGGCGTGGAGGATTGGCTTGGTGATGGGGTCTGGGATCCAGATGCAGACGGCGAGGCACTTGGTGACACCGATACACTTCCCGACGCCGATGCTGATGCCGATGCCGATGGAGTGGCAGATGCGGTGGTGGATGGAGATGCAGTTGGTGTCGGGGAAGTGGTGCCAGAAATACTGGACGTGGAGGTTGGCGTGGCTGATGGCGTGGGCGTCGTGCTTGTTGTAGCGGTCTTGGTGGCAGATGAAGATGACGTGGGTGTCCATGAAGCCGTGATCGATGCCGATGACGTTGTGGATGTAGATGGCGATGGGGTTGGGGACGTGGTGGGTGACGGAGTGGAGGGTGGCGTCACAGATGGCGTGGAGGATTGGCTTGGTGATGGGGTCTGGGATCGAGATGCAGACGGCGAGGCACTTGGTGACACCGATACACTTCCCGACGCCGATGCTGATGCGGATGCCGATGGGGTGGCAGATGCGGTGGCAGATGGTGATGACGTGGGTGCCCATGAGGCCGTTACCGATGCCGATGACGTTGTGGATGTAGATGGCGATGGGGTTGGGGATGCGGTGGGTGATGGAATCGAGGGACTCTCAGATGTTGTGCCGGTAGGAGACTGTGTTACGGATGCAGTGGGTGTCGGCGTGTTAGTTGAGGTTTCTGAGGCGCCTGCAGGTCCGTCCAAGGGGGTTGGTGACTTGGATGGGGTGGATGTGGGCATGGGGGTTGAAGTGGGTACTTCGGTTGCTGTGGCAGACGGAGTTGTCGTCGCAAACCCAAATGTCCACTCCGACAGCGCATAAATGGTGCCGCCGTCCGTGGCATTCCAAACGTGCAGCCGGTACGTCGAGTACGCGCCGGGGCCCGCGATTGCAAAAGTTTGAGTGTGAGACCTATTGAACGTGACGTCCGTGCGGGAGTCGATCACGCCCCCATTTCCCAGCAGGTCCCACGCTCTGGGGTCGTGCTCCGCGGAATCGGCGACGGCACTGATGGAGTACGTGGTGACTGTCACGGGGAAAGGGTAGGCCACTTGGATCCAGGTTCCCGCCTCACCAGTGGCCCCTGTGGTGTCATGGCGCCAAGCCGTGCTGAGCAGCCCGTCAAAGGCCATGTGCCTGCTCTCCAAAGGACCGTTGTCGCCCGCGGCCGAAACGGTCCCAATGAGCGCCGGTTCGAGTCCGGCCTCCGTGCAGTGAAGACGGAACTCCGCCAGAGCGTGCACACTGCCATCGTCGTAGGCCGCAGCGATCGCCAGCCGGTACGTCGAGTACGCCCCGGTAATGCTGAGGGCCCAGGTGACGGGCTCATACCGCGAGGAGAACGTGAACCATCCGATCGCATGGAGCTCAACCCCGTCTCCGTAGACCTTCCAGATCTTGGGGTCGCGCGCCACGTCGTCCGCGCTGCTCAGCGTGTACTCATTGACGAGGACGGGGGTCGGGAACGTGATCCCGATCCAGGACGTCCCGCCCCCGGTGTCATCCAACCACTTCGTGGTCTTGCTGCCGTCGAAGGCCATCGCGGCGGCGTGGGCACCGTAGGGCTGGCCGGCCGCGAACACGGACCCGACGGGGCACTGCCGGGCCGGTCTGTACCCACTCCACCCGACGGTCGCGGCGATCTGCGCGGCCGCGTGCGCAGCCATCCGGGCCCCGTCCTCGACGCTCGGGTACCCGCAGCACGGCCGCGCCAGAAGGCCCCGGTGGTCCAGGAAATGCGCCGCGGTGCCGGTCGCAGTCACCTCCGCGACCACCTCCTGGACCTCCGGGCAGTACGCGTCGGACACCGGGCCGCAGGCCACGAAGAAGGTGGCACCGGGGTAGAGAGCGGAGACGTTGAGGATGAAGTCTTGATAGGCCGCCTTGAAGGCGGTGCGGAATGCCTCGGGCCCCTTCTCGAGCTCGTCACTTGTGCCGAGGTTGGCCACCAGCACATCGGGGGTCCATCGGGTGAAATCCCACGGCTCGGAGCCGTCCGTGACCGAGGCCACGCCACGATAGAACACGTCCCGCATCGTGTGATTCCGCAGGAGCCCGTAGCCGCTCCAGGCGGCGGTGTGGCATTCGGCGCCGAGGAACTGGCACACGTGATTGGGCCAGGCGTCGAAGTGGCTCTGAGCGGCCACGCCGCTTAACGTGGGCTGGAGGTGGCAGAGGTTGCAGAAGCCCGCGGTGGTGGCGTCCCCGATGAACTCAATGCGCCTGGTCGGTGGGGCCGGAGGGTCCAGCAGGATGGCAGACCCTATGGAGAGGCGGAGGGCGGCAGTGGGATGGAACGGCGGGGAGTCCCGGAGCCGTGGGGGTCCCAGGGGTCACGGGATGGAGAGCTGCCCGGACTGGGTCACAGGGTTGTGCTTAGTAGCCCGGGCGTTTGGGGCCCTGGCCAACCCCCAGCCGACCCACCCGCCCACCTACATCAGCAAAGTCGTCCTCAGGAAAAACTTAAGATTCATCAATGGAGCCCGAAATTGGAGGCCGATTTCAGGTACACAAACTTGTTTTTTTGCCTCTGACCCCCCGGAGGAAGCCTGTGCTAATGCACGTGTGCACAAGAGGCGATCAGCACAAAGCGCAGGAAGAAAATTGGCTCGTCAAAATTGGCCTAAAAGACCATAGGTACCTCGACCCCCCCCCCCCCCCCAAGGTAGGGTGCACGCCACACTGAGCACAAGCCTGCTGGGGTACCCCACAGGCACACACATAATCAAAGGGGGGGGGGTATCGGTGCATGGAAAATTATGCAAAACTATGCAAAATGATGCAAGTGAAGAGGCAGAGCAAGGCACGACACCCTGGGCTCAGAAGTATGACGCAACGCAATGGCCGCGGTCCAATACTGTGCGGCTACCCACTGTCACCACCATCAAACTCATGAATGTCATCATCGTCAAGCTCATCTGATGGTGGTTGGGTGACAACCAGTGGCTTCAAAATTTTATGCATTGATGAAAGGGCAAACAGCTGCAGCAAAAGTGAACACACACAACAGCAAACAAAGGGCCAACACATGGGGCGAACGCCAGATTCGTGGTTGCACAGTTGGGCAAAATTGTGCAAATTATGCCCAAAGCCCCGTATGCAAAATTATGCAAAATTACCCCCCCCCCCTTGCGAGAGCATCACTAAAGTTCCAAAATTTGACCGAAACGACACCTCTTGTTGCTCTGACAAGGGCGTTGTTTGTGCACGCCGTGAGAAAACACAAGAGGTGACTATTGCGTCATGAATGTAGTAGTCGTCAGGTGGTTCCCCAATTTCCACCTCCAAAGGACAAGAAGGGGTGAAAATGGGTGGCAGGGCAGCAACCAATATCCCTAAAACACCATCCCCAGCCTCAAATCACCGAAAAAACGTGATCTTAATGCAGCACCAGAAAATGGAACCGCCAAATTCCACGGTTCCAAAAGTTGCGGAAACAACACCTACTGTTGCTCTGACAAGGGTGTTGCTCTCGCAAAGGGGGGGGGGGGTTACGCATTTGCATCATCCCCCCCCCAACATAAGGTGCACAACAGGTTCATGGACTGCCCCCAGGCCCAGGAATGCTGACACACAGCAGGTCAGAGCATCTGACACAGGGCAGCAACACTCAGAGAAACACCTGTTTCTAAAACCTCCAGGCCTTCTTGTCTGGTGGGGACCGTGATCAGTACACTAAACCACTCAAGTTTAACCAGACTGTTCCATCCGCTGTCTCCCTCGGCTGTGTCTGTGTCGAATGCCTCTTGATTTCACCACTCAGGCGATGGCACGTCGCTTTATCAGCGGTCACTACCCTAACCCACCACCAAGGCCCTTGGAAAGCGGAGGCCATGATGTCAGGTTTTGAAATAACCAGCATGATCCTGACCTCTTGGAAAGCGGAGGGGGGCCAACCTGGAAACAACCGTATCAGCTCCATTGTCATGTAATTCGTGCCCACAGACTCCTCATTCCATTGCGCTTCGGAAGATTTGTAGAAGACGACGGTCTGCGAGGCCGCCCCGGACAAGCCCAGGACCGTGTATGTGAAGGAGGTGCTCTCACTTTGCCCTACGGATGATGTCGAATGATACGTGATCTCCGCCCCATCCATCATCTTGACCCCATCCACGAACATCTCGAAGTAGTGTGGCTGGACATTCCATGCCGGCGAGGGAAAATACTGGCTCAGATCAAAGTGAATACGGGTGGCCCCTGAAATCCACAGGCGGATTTCTGTCCCTGGATGATCAAACCGAAGGGAGTCATCAGGCTGTGCTTGGAAGCGGCCAACCTTTCGCACTTTGGGATCCGTCGGCAAGAAGTCTGCTGTGGGAGCAGGCCGCACATCAAGAATGAGGCATAACACTAGCCACACAAATATGTGGGTCATGGCCCCACTGGAAAACAATGGATGAGAATGCAGCGGCCGCCAAAACCTTGGCATTTGCATTACACGGTTCTGATGGGCCATGATCTCATTGCAAACTCTGCTCATACTGCGAGGCTCATAACAAGCTGCAGCAAACCGACCGGCATTCATGGCCTCAAAAGGTTAGGTGTGGACCCGCCACTTCGCTCCAGCTGCGCGTGAGTTCACACTACCTTCATCGCCAACTCAGTCCGCTGCGTGTTCACTTTCCGGCATTGTTCAGCCAAAAGTTTGCATGTTCCAATCCCTGTCCTCCCTCGCTGGGGTAAGGGTGGGGCCTGGCTGTGGTTTCATTCTTGGGGTGCCCTGCAGGTGGGTTCGATGCGTGGGCAGTGGGTCAGGGGGGAATGTTTGCCCGGCGCACGCCTGGAGGACACCACCAGAAAAGTCAAGAGCACCAACTGCCACCAGTTGAGGAACTTAAATGGACCTAAGACCTAGGGCGAGTGTTAGTCCGTCGGGCGCGCGCCGGGCAAACTTTTTTGACCGTTCCCCACCCATGACCGTTTTTGCCCCCGGTTTCACCCATTTTCGACCTTTTTCACACATTTTTTTGCTCATTTCCACCACATCCACTCCTTTCTAGGTTGATTTCTCCCCACCATGGGGACTCCAAGAAGGCAAGGGTGATGTAGCCATATTGATCTCTCCCCACCATGGTCTCATTTGGGATGGGTATGGTCCTTCTTGTACCCGAGGTGATTTCTTCGATTTTGAGGTTGGGGGCCATGATGGTGCTTATAAAGGCCGGATTCATGTCATTGTGCCATTCATTGGACGAAAGAATGGAACTTTGACAGCCGGCAACAATGCTATAATGATGTACATGGGTGGTATCGGGCACGCATTGAGCAGTTGTTTGCTCGCTTGTGGCATTGGGGACATTTGGAACCATTTGGCGTGGTGGCCCCGATGAGTTGCACCAGCCAGTCCATATTTTATTGCATTTTTCTCAGTTTTGCATTCGGAGGCAGGTCCGTCACCCTCCTTATGGACCATGGGACCATGTTCCGCCTCATGTTTGGACGGACAAGAGCAACTCGGCCGCCACGCACGATGAGGGAGAGGATGAGGCAGAAGTGTGTGCGGTGTGTTGTCACAAGCGCTCCACTATCACAGTTTGTGGTGAGTGTAAGGAGCACTATTGTGCTGAATGTATTGACACCCACACTTGTGGGAATAATATTGTTTGTTAAGCACATTGTGAGTGACATTCTGTGTTGTTGAATTCTCATATTTCGGCTTATGCAACGTGCATTGCAGGGAAGGTTTGCGGTCCAGTGCGGTCTACTTGGGGGACTTCCCTAGGTGAGGATAAACTTGGGGCTAAAGCCAGGATAGTTCATACGAAGGTAGCGCGCCTGTCCTTCTGCCCTATCACTTTCCTCCCCATATCTGCCTGCCGTGACGACAAACTGCTCGGGGATATCATCAGTTGTACCAATTGTAATCACAAAGTTCATGCCTTGTGCACGCAGCATGGTCATTGCTTCAAATGTGTATGCCGTGTGTGCAATCAACCACCTGGATCTGACATGCGGGCATGCAACACATGCAAGCATCTGGTGCATACCACGTGTGCAGTGCATGTCGCCCCCCGTGTGGAGGTAGTATGCAAAGCATGCACACCCCGGCCACGGGTGCACCCACCAACCGCCAAGAACGAGAAGCGTTGTTTCAAACCCGAATGGCAAGTCGGCTGCCCATGGTTGCAACATGCCAATGGGGTGATGTGGAGCGTTGCTTGCCGGGAGTACCCACAGCCCGGTGTGCAACAATGTTGGCTAGCTAGCAACACCCAATTGCGCCGTAGAATTGTGGAACAACACGGCAACTCGGGGCTGCACTGCAAGTCCTTGGCATTGTGGAAAAGCGGTGGGACCTGAACCACCGTTATAAGAACCTCGCCGGCACCCATCCGCCGGGCCATCAAAGGCCTCTTCCAATTGGGTGGCCGGATGGTCTGCACGTTGCAATGATTTTATTTCTGTGGCAATCCCAGTCCCGTGTGACCATGGGTTCACTTGCACTGAGTGGCCAGATGGTCTACACACTGCGATCATTGTTGTTTTGTGGCATATGGGCTGCCTTGTGAGCATGAATTCACTTGCACTAAGTGGCCGGGTGGTCTGCACAGTGCAATCTTTGTTGTTCTGTAGGGTTGGGAATCCACTGTGAGCATGGCTTCACTTGCACTAAGTGGCGGTATGTTTTGCACACTACAATCCATGTTGTTGTGTGGCATCTGCCCTGTAAGCATGGGTTCACTGGTATTTATTGGCCGGATGGTCTGCACATTGCAATGATTTTGTTTCTGTGGCAATTCGACTCCCCTGTGACCATGGGTTCACTTGCACTAAGTGGCCTAATCGTGTGCACACTACAATGGCTGTTGTTTTTTGGCATTTGGCGTCCACTGTGAGCATGGGTTCACTTGGTGCACATCAGCTCAAGATGGGCGTCCTGCACAGTTGCCTGCCTGTACACAGGACCTCAAGATGCGGATGGACAAAAAAAAGTGGAAGGAGGGAAAGGATAGCAAAAATGCGGGTATCATCATGTTATCATTTGGTTCCCCCTCCCTCCTCATTGTCATTGTCCTAATTGGTGTGTATCTGAGAAAGTTTTATTGGACGTTATATTTCCTCACGACCACAGTGTCTCCTCAGTGTAAGTCCCACGGAGCACGGCACGAGCAATGGTCCATGAAACAAAAGCCTGAAGAGCATAAGTGTAATACAACTTGCCTTGGACCGGCCCACCCACAGGGGGTGGGCCGATAGGGTTCGCTGCGGTTGGCTTTTCGTCACATATGGTCATAGCTGTGTGGAAAATCCAGCAGTGCTGGTCGTCGTGTGCCATAGCACCTCCATAAAACACAGGAGCATCGGTGTGTAAACTGTACTGTAGTGCAGTGCAGTGGGGCAGGGCGTGTGTGTGCCACCTGTTGAACTTAGCTGGACGTTCCTGCATGGATGATATGTTTTATGGCCGATGGCTGTATGCCCTTTCCCGTCAGGCGGCCACGTAATATGGGTAGCCACCAGGACTGGGGGTAATCTTTAGACGTGAGTTCCTGTATGAGGTGTACACAATTGATATGCATGGCGTTGCTGTCATGTGCATAAAACAGGCACTTACCCAACATGCTGGGCACCATGCCTTGCAGGACAATGCGGCAATTCACAGAATACGCATACTCACCGGGAGCCTGTCTTGCAGGTAACCAGGGGAGGAAGTGGTACAAAGCGAGAGCACCAAGACACAAGTGAGGACCACTCTTCTCTGCCGGCGTGTTTGTTGGTTACTCTTGATTGACGGTGGTTGGTGAGGAGCAGTTCTCGTCCTCTTCTGATTGTACATATACACTACCCTCGGAGGAGTCGCTATCATTTACCACAAAGCGTGTCGTGGAACGCCCACGGGATGACATACCTTCGACTCGCGGTAACTTCTGGCTCTGGAAATGCTCTATAGATCTCTTACGCTTAGGCGCTTTGGGTTTGGGCGGGTTGGGCTCACTTGTGTCTTGGTGCTCTCGCTTTGTACCACTTCCTCCCCTGGTTACCTGCAAGACAGGCTCCCGGTGAGTATGCGGTACTGCGCTCGAGCCCCTTGACCCAAGTGAGGAGTTGTGCACTGTTTGCTCCAAAAAATTATTCAAGGCCTGCCTGGCTTCACCGGATGCGCCAACGCGCAAGTAATGCTTGCAAAAAGCCTCCAAATTGTCCCATTGCCCCAGCGCGGCCACCACTTCGGAAGGTAGCTGCAAAAAACGAAAGAATTCTACAAAGGCGCCACGCGTGGTGTGTGGGCCGAAAACAGACGTGTCGACACCAAGGCGCTGCAACTCGCGCCGTGTCAAGGAACCAATGGTATCAGCCGTTAGCGGCAAATATGGACGGTGAAGCGCAATCAAGAGCGCTGAGCCGGGCGCCACCAAAGGCGCCGTCAACTCTACATATGTGCATAGGGCATGCCACGGCGACCATGCGTGCAAATGTAACATCAAGATCTCTTCCCATCGGTAATCTGGTTTGTTTTTGCGTTGGACGACTACGAATCGGCGCTCACCAATAGAGGACACCTGCCTCTTGGTTCGGCTCAAGTCGATGGACCTAAACAAGCCCAAAAAACGCCATAGCAAAATGAGACGAATGCGTGCATGCGCAATGTACTTTACATCATATGAGGTATTGAGAAATGCAACGAAGACAGGAACGGGATCCCAGAAAGCGGCGTAGCGCGGGGAATGCTTGTTCCATGCCTTTTTAGCCTGCTTCAAAAGCGGGTGATACTTTACATCATGAAATCCAGGCACCAACAAAAGTGCCGAATATGCATTGCAAGCTTGGGAAGGAGACACAGCATGTAATTCTAACAATAAGCCAACGAAAGCGTCCAAAGGTGAATTGATGGTGAGGCCATCACGTAGCGCCATTGCGAACAACAATGCAAATGCATTTTGATATCTATTCAATGCCCCCAGCCCTTTCTATTACATAATCGTTCAGTGTTAACGCTTATCGTCCTGAAATCTCGGCCCTGTAGGAGCGAAGCGAACGGGCCGAGATTTCAGGACGATAAGCGTTAACACTGAACGATTACCTAAAAGTGTTAACTCAAGGGGCGAGATTTCAGGACGATAATCGTTAACTCCATATCAGCGCCACATGCCCCATCCCTCCTCAAGCACGTGCAAGGCAAAGCAAAGTGAGTGAACGCTTGAAAACCACATTGGGCATGAAAAAAAACCCGTATGGGAAAAAAAAGTCCCACTCTACAACAACATGCAACAATGCACATGTCAATTTTTATAGATCGATATATAGATAGATTGATGGGCATACTACTGTGCCTCAAGACAACAAGGGCCCACCCCATCCTCTGGCTTCACAACAGAGCTGTAGAAGCATTTCTCATGAAAAGGGGCATTGCAAGCATTGCAAGAAGTCCGCTTACCACCACGCTATGGCCGCAAAACGAAAATCTCCCTAGAACACTTGTAGCAGATGTTCTCGCGAGGAACGGTCCGAGGAGGAAAGCACGGTCGCCGCATTTTTTTAAACGGCTGAGGAGTATTTGGACAAGTCCTGATTCACAGGGGAACCTGCTGGTGCTGCGGGAGCTGCCCAAGCGGATGCATGATAGCTTTCCCTAGCCTCCTCAAGGGACCTTTTGAGAGAAAGCTGTGTCAATGGGCGCTCCTCATAATCCCACTCCGAGTCTGAGGAAACAACCACAGGGTCATTAGCAAGGACATCCAGAGACTCGACCATAGACAAAGCCTCAGAAGCAACACTACCCTTAGCCAGAATGTCTTCGGAAACATTGCTACCCTTACTTGGGGATTCCTGTGCCTCAGGCAACATGTCCTCAGAGACAACTGTGTCCTTCGCTGGGGAGTTGTGTGCCTCAGCCACAACATACTCCTTCAAAGATTGCAAGGAAGAGCAAAGAGAGGACTGCGAGGCACGCACATCCCTATCCACAGAAGACTGCGCTACAACTTCGGGCTTAACCTCCGGTTCCTTTACGGGCTCTGCTGCAACCTTCGGTTTCTCCTCAGGCTCTTGGTATGTGCTCAACACAGTTGCAGCCCGGTTCGTGGTGTTCAAAGCAGCCCGATGGTACACACCCAGCGTTTTGGGGCAAACACCCAAATACTTTGCCGCATCCGCCAAAGTAATTTCCGAATTCGCCAACTATCATCATACTACCCAGTTTTCTTCCTCTATGCAAACTAGTTATTTTGTTATTTATTCCTCTTGTCATAACGATGTCATCATGACAACCGTGGTTATTGCCGGTTACGAAAACGTTTTTTCGGTTGAAAAATGAAAATTCTTCCGGATAGGCTCATTGGAACCGGCTTGAAAAGCCGGTTTTAGTGATTGGTCACAACCCCAGGTGAATTGGCGGTTGGCCCAGATTTCAGGACGATAATCGTTAACTCTGGCTCGGTCCCTCCAGATTTCGGGACGATAATCGTTAACTCTCCCGCGAGACGGAGTTAACGATTATCGTCCTGAAATCTCGCCCCTAGTTAACACTTTTAAATGCTGCTCAATCTGAATCTCGGTGAAATTCCGGGCGAGTAGGCGCTGCCGGATAACACTATGCAAAGAAGGGGCCATCTTGGTTTCTTCATGCAATGATCTTGACAGTTCAGATAAAGGCCCCACCGTGGGCGAATGCGAAGCACTGGCGTTCCCTTCACGTGCAAGGAGGTTAATAGGGGCCACCATAACTCGGAATCCCACCAAGGAACTAGCGTGAGACTGGTCACATGGGGGTTCGCTCTGAGCCGGTGTAGCCATTGTGCTATCAGTGACCAAGGGGGGTGCGCGAAGCAAACCTTTACGGTCTCCAGTGGGCATGCCAAAGCGTCGGTGAGGATCGCTTGGTGATGCGGCCACCTGGCACAAAAGAGGGGCAGCAAGGCGTTGCTCGGAGAAGCGAACATGTCTATGCTCGGCCTGCAAAACTTTTTGAACCTGTCTTGAATCTGTCTGAAGATGAGAGGGTTGAGAGAATATTCGCTTGGGTCGAATGACCAACGAGAGATGGGGTCGGCTAACATCTGGCGTGACGGTACGAGCCGAACACGCAATTCGATGCGATGCATTGTCAACCAAATGAGAAACGGTCTTAGCAGGTTGTTCAACCGTGGAACCTTGCCGCCTTGATTTGTTAAATAAGAATAAACGGTGGCGTTGTCCACATCCAAAGCCACTATTTCGTTGGGTTTGGCTAGCGATTGTGTGGTGTTCACCGCCGCTATTAATTCCTTGTCGCTGATGTGCCCTGTGAAACGCCAAAAATCGTGCACCATTTGTCGGGGGTCTTGCACGTTGAGACCTCCCCACGCAAACAATGTGGCGTCGGAGGCCAAATGTTTTTGGGGTTGTTGGTTGCTTGTCACAAACTTGCGACGTGGCCAAGAATGTAGCAAACCTGTGATGGTGCGCACTTGATTTTTCAACTCGATTGGCACTACGCATGGCGTGTCCCAACCGACATCGTCGACTCTTCGCACGAACTGCACGAGTAAATCGGTGAATGCGCGGAGCGCTGGCATGGCTGGGAGTAGAGACCGAAAACGGCCTAAAATGGCCGCCATCTTGCGGGGCGTCATGACGGGTGAAACCAAAACTTTTCCTGCTTCCTTCCTGTAGCCCTTGCGCTTGCAAGCGGGAACCAATAGTTCTCCTTTTGTGAAATCCACAACGAAGCCTAGGGCGTCTATAACTTGGGATGGTTCTAGCACGGATTTGAGAAAATTGATGGTCACTCCACTGGCTTCTAAGTCTCTCAATATCAGAGGGCGCACGCGGAGCAAGTAACGGCGCGACGGGCCTAAGATTATGATGTCGTCTAGATATATAAAGACCACGATCCCCAACGCTCTCCACTTGCTTGAGAACGTTTTCATTAGCTGTGTCCAATAATACGGGATGTAATGGAGCCCGAAGCACGCGGAATCGCATTGAAACACGTTGGATCCTATTTGAAAATTGAAATACCTTTTTAGCTCGGGGCTGAGCGCGAGGTGAAAATAGGCGTGCTTTAAGTCTATCTTGAGTGCCCAATGACCTTTTACCAAATAAGGAAAGATTTTTCCCCAATTGGGCAAACGAAAATAAGGCGGCGGACGCAACCTTGCGTTGATATCCACGCACGCACTTATGAACCGGGGTTTTGGTTTGTAGATCATGAACCATGGAACAAAATGCATGCCTGAGTGAAGATTCACGCGGCGAACTGCTTTGACCTCTAGATATTCTTGCATGATTGCCAACGCGTCTTGTATTTCTTGTGTAGCGTGAGCGTGAAAAAGTGGGCGAGGGCGTGGGGGTGGCAATATCCAATCGGCGGGTAACCCGTGTTTGATCAAAGAAACAACGAGCGGAGAGGCGTGTTGTTCCCACCATTGCAACCGGTTTCTTAACCGCATATATAGAGGGACTTGCGAGTCATTGAGAACCTTGGCCTCTTGGACCGGAGTGGGCGGAAGGCGTGGAGGATTGAGGGTAAGAGGAATAAGAACCTCGTCCGTAGCCTCGGCCGTAGGACTTGCCTTTGCCATATTGGCGAAAATTGCCCCATGATTGAAATCCTTTGCCTTTTCCTCTTGATCCTTTGGAAGATCCTTTGGAAGAAAGACGGTTGATCTTAGCCGCTAGATTAGCATTTGCAAGTTCTTCCTTAGTGAAAAGTTGGTTAGAGTGTGCGACACTACCTTTAACGGATTGAGTCTTGCGAAAGTCACACAATGATTGCTCTAACTCTGCAAGTAAGTGAAAAACATGTAATAAAGAAACATATGAATCCTCGCCACCTTCGGAAATGGACAAGTGTCCTAACATACGCAATGCATGCAAAAGCTTTTGCTGCCAACTCTTAACGGATTTATCCAAGTATCCTTTACCATCGGCGTTGTGATTATTGTCGTACGCTTTCCTCGGAATTTGCGCCACGATTGGCAATTCTTCTAAGACCTTTCGTAGGTCAAATCTCTCTCCATCGGGGTCCCGGGAACGATTCCATGCCTCTTCAAACCAAAGTGGCAACTCAATTGTAGGTGAATCATACGGCAAGGTGACAACTTCATCCTCATCATTATTGATATCATTTAATTCATCTCCCGCCTTGGGTTGATTGACCGTCTTGGTACCGCCGTTTGCGCGCGTAGCTAAATTGAACGCTGCTTCCGCCAAAGTGTCCGCCAAAGTCACCACCGAATCTACGTTCCAGACCAACGACAACGCGTACAAAAAGGTGTCTCGGTAAGGTTGACTATCACCATGAACCATAGCCTTGCCGCTAAGTTGATGCATGAGCAACGCCAATTTGTTGACCTTCAAAGACGGCTTCCAGTGTTGTAACGCGGTGTTGAGGAGCTCTCTACAACGTTCCAAACCAATAGGGGCAATGGACGCCCACAATTCAGGGCGTTCGAATAAATGGTCCCAGGCGAGCGGAAATTTTGGCCCCAATACTTCTTGAAGGTCTGAAACCAAGGAATCCACGTCGATAAATTGATAATTCTCCATAATTGTTGTAGTTGACTGCAATTCAGAACAAACGGGACTGCGACCGCCAACCGCTGGCAAAGAAAAGAGTAACCGACAAACACGCCGGCAGAGAAGAGTGGTCCTCACTTGGGTCAAGGGGCTCGAGCGCAGTACCGCATCGACGAAGCGGATGACCGTTTGACTGGGGTGTGGCATCGGGGGGTTTCTGTGTTTCCAAAACAGTGAGATCTGCTCTGTACCTGGATGCAATGCAACCACAGCCTCCAGCGTGGTCAATACTTGTCCAACGGACTCTATCTGGAGTTTCAACGTGTATACCTTCTGCAGGAACTTCAATATATGCTGTATACTGTAACCCGGGATGGCACAGAGTATGCCCAGATAATGTTTACCTCTTTTGTAAGTGTAAAACTGAAGTGTACTGTGGTTCGGGGAGGAAGAGAACTACGAGGAAGGGAGGTGTTTCGCAATGCACTCCGGGGACAGGGTTAGAAGGATGCCGACTGGTTTCTTGATGCGCTTGTGAGGCGTAGAAGCTGACATTTTGTTCGGGTATCGGCCACCTATCTTACATCCCATGCAATTGCGCAGTACCTCGTGTGCACACAGGTATCCTAGCTTCATGACAATCATGCATTTCCAATACGCAGACCGCTGGGATCAAGCAAAGGGTCAGGTGCGCGTTGTAGTGGAAGATGGTCTGTGGGCATTCCTCGCGCAAACAAGGCAGGGGATTTTCCGGAAACTTACGTTTGTACTCTTGGGGCAAGGATACGGGGGATATCAAATTGGGGTGCGACGCTTCAACGTGTGCTCCCAATAGTTCCTCCGCGAAAAGTAGGAGCCTACCATTGCAGCGATAGTGGCGATCCATTTGCTGCCAAAAAATAGACTGGGCCATGGATACAGACCGCACATCACTTTACAGAGGTGGCCTCATGGTGTGGCTCTCAACAAGGTCTTTGTGCATGATCATGTGCCCGCATCCATACTGCGATGGCAGCCGGAACTAGAAAACTTGCAGCCTCGCTTCCCTCGGCTCGTACATGATACTGATGATCATGACTTGATACCCAACTTGCTCTTCTTGCAGACCTCCCTTGAGGTTGACCGAACGTGCTCCTAGCATATTAGGGACAACGATGTAATGTGTCCCATCAGCATGCGATCATTTTGGAGGGGGATAATTGCATGCCTACCGTGTGGGCACTATTGCAGCATGCAATTCTTCCGAAACTACGGGAACACATTTTGGTTACGCGACCCGATTCACCTTCGTTGTTGATAAGCCCGATGTGTCAAACATTGGTTTCCTCCTTCAACGTCGTCTGAGACGGTCTGCCCGACCCGTGCAAACCATGCCCCTATTTTGGAGCTCCATCGTGTCGTTGAATGCATCACCAAGAAACGACATAGGCTACACAAGCTAACCAAACTACGACTGCTGAAGTTTACGGATAAACTAGAGTTTCTGTCTTGAATCCTATACAATACTAGCATTCTATGATTCACACGTGCCTGAATGTGTTTTTGTTTAATCTATGTTTTCACTGAATGGTAAGTGGTGATGTCCTGGAGATCCAGAACCTCAACAGCTGCCATCGAGATCATGCCGAAGCCTAGACATCCCAAGTTGGATACCAGAGAGTGGTAGAACAAGCGGATTTCACTTGGAATCGAGTAGATGCCATCCCTGGCTTGGTTCAGCAAGTCCGACAAAGAATTCAAGATGAGCCCCCACTTAGCTGATGAGTGTGCTCTCTGCAACCTGCTGGGTGGCTTTTGGGGGGGGGGGTGCAAGGAAGGGGCTGGACCCTCGCCGACCCCGAATGTGATTGATTAGACCCGTGCATGTGGCCGGGGCACAGGGTGTATAACATTAAACATCCAGCCACTTAGTTGAAGTGAACCCATGCTCACAGTGGATTCCCAACCCCACAGAACAACAATGATTGCAGTGTGCAGACCATCCGGCCACTTAGTGCAAGTGAATTCATGCTCACAAGGCAGGCCAAATGCCACAAAACCACAATAATCGCAGTGTGTAGACCATCTGGCCACTCAGTGCAAGTGAACCCATGGTCACACGGGACTGGGATTGCCACATAAACAAAATCATTGCAACGTGCAGACCATCCGGCCAATAAGTACCAGTGTAACCATGCTCACAGGGCAATCCAAATGCCACATAACAAAAAGGGTTGCAATATGTAGACATTGCGGCAACTTGGTGCAAGTGATCCCATGCTCACAACGGAGTCCAAATGCCACAGAAAAACGATGGTCTCCTCCCTCCCAAGGTAACAGGCACACTGCAAGATGGCCATGACCGTGCTAGCCCCTAGAGGCACCCCAGTGTACATTTGTACAATAGTATGCAGCGGTGCGCTTGGCCGCGACAAAACACAGACATTGCCTGAGGACTGAATGCGCTTGTGTGGCAGTGATCCCAGCTTGCGGGGCTGTGGGGAGTCAGGAAAACCTCGTGATATGGCCATGCTCACAGCGGAGTTCAATGCCACAAAAAAACAATGGTTGTAGTGTGCAGACCATCCGGCCATTCAGTGCAAGTGAATTCATGCACACAAGGCAGCGCAAATGCCACATAACAACAATGATTGGAATGTGCGGACCATCTGTCCATTTAGTGCAAGTGAGCGCATGCTCACAAGGAAGTCCACATGTCGCAGAAAAACAATGCTTGCAGTGTGCACACCATCCGGCCACTCAGTGCAAGTGTATTCATGCTCACGGGGCAGTCCAAATGCCACAGAACAACAATGATTGCAGTGTGCAGACCATCTAGCCACTCATTGCAAGTGAATTGATGCTAACAGGGCAATCCAAATGCCAAAGAACAACAATCATTGCGGCTGAATGCATCCTCACATGGGAGTCCAAATGCCACATGACAACAATGATTGAAGTGTGTAGACCATCTGGCCACTCCGTGCAAGGGAACCCATGCTCGCAGGGGATTCCAAATCCTGTATAACAATAATGGTAAACCGTGGGCCAACCATTTAGACCCCTGGGCCAACCATTTAAACCCCTGGGCCGACCATCTAAAGCCTTGGACCGACCATTTAAACCCTTTTTTTGAATGTTCTTAACCGCATCAACTTGTTCTGGGGCTGACGTCCCCCAAAGGAAGACCTCGTGAGAATATGTACACTACTTGGAGTACAGAATATATCACGGAGGCGGTTCGCCTAGGAAAGCGAAAAAGATGGCTCTGATGGTTTCTTGGTGTAGATTGATTGGTAGGTTTTGGTGATGAATTGGTTGCACTGAGGCTTGTTGTAAGCAGGGGGCTGGGTTCAGCTCGCACAGAAAAATGCAGGTGCACTGGGGAGTGCAGGCTGTGTTTTTCTTTCTGTGTGTTTTTCCATGTTTGTTTCCATGCAGTCAACTGCTGGAGGGGCGGTGGAAAACTTGTGGTTTGCTTTTGTGTTTCTGGGCCTACTGTGGGGTGTACTGCCCCGGTGGTTAGCCGGGTTTCCTGCCCCTGGGTCGGCCATACTCCACAGCAGCGAAAAGATAGTGGAAAATTAGAATGCATTGTTATTCAAAAACACCTGCAAGGTGTGGCGTCAAGGGACCTGAGTTCGTGTCAGGAGAGAAACCCATGTGTCTGAGTTGTCATAAGTTATATTCCTTTATCTAGGGCGGTAACAGGGTCAAATTTGGGGTAACAGGTCATTTTTTTCAAGTTGGGTTATATGGGGGTTTTTTGAGGTGCCTGACCTTGGTAACATAGTGTCACCCTCTCATTCAACACATGTGACAGGAAGAATTGCAAAGTTTGCCTTTTTGTGCTTGTTGTTACCGCAAATGTGTTACCTGCCCGTCGTGTGTTCTGCTGCAAGCCTTGAGTTTCGCGGTAATAGGTATACGGGGTAACACCATAGCGGTTACATCAGCGGTAACAACAACCAAATGGGCAGAGGTGCAATAATAATTGAAAATAAAATTCCCTCAAGAAAACGCGACCTTCACGACCCTGTCAGTTTGATCTTAACACCCTTGCACTCCACAATGAATTTTTTTGTCTTGATTTGACGTGCCTATTTCTTGCAAACCTAAAATTGTGCTCAATAGAGCTGCAGAGGCATCTCTCCCTCTGGGTAACAATTTTCCTGGGTAACAGGTCAGCGGTTACACCTGCGGTAACACTACACATGTGCCCAATAGATCTGCAGAGGTATCTCTCACTCTGGGTAACATTTTCCCTGGGTAACAGGTCAGCGGTTACACATGCGGTAACACTACACATGCCAATCATGTCCCATTAGGGCCCTGTTTTTCCTCATTATGCCCCTTCCGCCGGTTCCCAAGAAGTTTCACAAGGAGCTGACTGCCGGATCGACGTTGTACAGTGTCCGCTGGGGTGATGTTGCCCGTGCCGGGGCTCCTGTGGTCCTTCAGGTATCCCCTTTGCACCATTGCTTGCTGTGACCTGTTTTCAACGGGTTGGGTAACACGTACCTGTTACCAGTTACACACGTGGTAACACCCCCCATTTTTACTGCACTTACTTTCCTTGCAGTTGAAGGCCAAGAAACAAGGCCAGCCCAACTTTGTTTGCGGCTGGGTTTCCAAGGGCAGCCATTCGGCCCTGACCATGAAGACGGCGTTGGCCTACGACGTTGATGAGGGGGAATGTCTGGACATCTAGACCCTCCACGGGCCAGTGACCTTTCAGGCAAAGGAGTGTGGGAACACCTGGGGATTTTACAAAGGGGGGCAAGAGAAGGGCAGGGGCAAGGAGGTGCAGGCAACAGGCAGTCATTCAGCAGCAGCCAGCAAAGCCCCCACCAAATCAGCCTTGAAGCCCCCAAAACAGACCCGAACACTCACCCCAGCTTCAGTTGCAGCCAAGGCAGTCCGGCAGAGGTCCCAAATGGATGTTGACAAGGAGGTGGACAGTGATGATGATGATGATGACCAGGGACCAGGGACTGACGAGGAGGTGGTGGTCCAGGAGGAAGGAACCCCTGAGGAGGACGAACCAGTACCACAAACCAAGGGGAAAACAAAAAAGGCGAAAGGGAAGACGGCACACCCCAGTTTTATGTTTACCGGGCCGGCTTCTGGTGGGGCAAAGTCCATCTCTGCCCGCCCCACAAGGGCAGAAAAAACTCTTACTTCAACAACCTACCTACAACACCTTGAACGGGCGAAGTCCCATGTCAGGGAAGAGTTGGGGTCCAGCCTCAAACAGGTTGCAACCCACTACCAGCAGTGTCTGGGGGTGACAGGTGCGGCCATTGTGGCTGAAGATGGGACCCCCCTCAACGCGGCCGAAGACCCCAGAGCCACAAGTGCAAGAAGAAGAGAAAGCTTTGGATGGGCACTGACTGGAAGGTGTGTGGTTCGTGTTACCCTGGTAACGGGTCAACGGTTACACACGTGGTAACAGCACATTGGTATGTTTAACTGCCATCTCACTGTTCCCCACTGTGTTCCCATGTAGGTTGGGAATCGCCATCCCTGTCATGGTGAACCGAATTGGGGCTCGAGGGTGGGGGCGAGGGTGCAGGCAATGGAAGTGGAGGCCAGACCACCAAGCCTTGGTATGTTTTTTGTGCTCTGTTGCTGCTGGGTAACAAAAATTCCCAACGGTTACACACGCGGTAACACTTTCCAAAGCCTGGGTAACAACAATTCTGGGTAACACCCCAACGGTTACACACGCGGTAACACTTTCGAAAGCCTGGGTAACAACATTTCTGGGTAACACTCCAACGGTTACACACGCGGTAACACTTTCGAAAGCCTGGGTAACAAAAATTCTGGGTAACACCCCATCGGTTACACACGCGGTAACACTTTCGAAAGCCCGGGTAACAAAAATTCTGGGTAACGCTGTGTGTCTCTCTATGTTTTCAGGTGAAGCAGGCAAGCGGGCAAAGGCCTACTCACCCCTGACGGCGAGGGAGTTGAGCAGCGGGGAGGCTGCCCATGCGGAGGAACCCAAGGCCGAGGAGGAACTCAAGGCCAAGGAAGACGCCGAGGCCGAGGACGAAGGATCCACCCCATCGGCAACCGTGGACAGCAAAGTGGTGGTGTGCGCAGTGCCTTCCATTGACATGACATGCGCACAATGCGTAGAAAACGTAGCAATCGTGCATCCGTTTTTGACACAGGTCTACTCGCCACCACCGGCCCTGGGGGCACCGCTGCTCACGCAGGATGAGGATGCTGGTGACACCGGTCGGGATCCGGAGATGCCTTCGAGCTCCGGGAGCCTCCCGTATGGGTCCGACCCGTACAGGTACCGGCCCCAGGATCCACCACCCCAGCCACTGCCGCAAGGACCTCCGCCGTCGGAGACACCGGGTGAGGAGCAGCCAGGGGCCGACGATGAGACGCCGATGTGATGATGTGCAAGGGTGTGTTTCTTTATTTGTACCCTTGGTTTTGTGAATGGGGCAGTGTGGTGACACGTTACCGGGGTAACACCCCAGGGGTTACATGGGCGGTAACACACAGGTATTCACCTCCGGGGGGATGGCAACACGTTACCCGGGTAACACCCCAGGGGTTACATGGGCGGTAACACACAGGTATTCACCTCTGGGGGTATGGCAACACGTTACCCGGGTAACACCCCAACGGTTACATGCGTGCTGAAAACGTATTCATGGTGTCATAGCGATCAAAAAGAGGGCAAACCTGAATATTCTTGTGGGCTCCAGGACGTATTTAAAGGGTTGCCAGCCAAAGGGCAGGGCTCTGGTGTTAAGTCAAAATTCAGATTCAGATTTAGATCAGGAGTAGATGCAGTGGACAGTCGGCGGTAGTTTAAACACTTCTTGAGTTGCTTGGTCACTGGACATGGTTCGTGACGGTGAATGCTATGCGACACCTACAGTATCGTACCACACGACAGGCGGTCGGCATGGGAAAGCACGCTGTCGGGCACTGCCGGCACCGAACTGCCAACTTCTGTTGAAGTACAAGAGTCAGGAATGTGCATCCCCGCCTGTCATCAAAATGAGGGAAGTGCTAACCTATGCCTGCCATCCATTCCAACAGATATGTAAGCTGATGGGCCGTGCTCTCACTTTGTTGTGGAAAATGGCGATTAATTAATGTGCTGAAATCACGTGAACTGATTGCGATGCCCCAAATGCTACACACCATAAAAGCATGGTTGTCACGAATTGATGTGTCTAAGTCTACGGGGACGGGGTCGCCTTTCTGGACTGAAATGGATGTAAAGGAAATGTTTCCTGAGATCCCGAGGTCTGACATTATCCCGGCTCTTGTGTGGATTCACGACCAGTTAAAAGAGAAAAAGAAAACCAGGGGGCCTGTGGAGTTCTACTTGGCAAAAGATGGGAACCGCAAAATGGACAACACAGCCCACGGATCCAAAGATTTCTTTTATAAGTTCACATTTCATGACGTTGTACATTACATGGTCTTTGAATTACATCTCAATGACATTTTTGTTTCCCTGTCTTCAGTGATGTCACAGAATACTGGGATCCCCATTGGGGGTTCAACATCTGCGCAGGCAGCCTCACTGGTCTTGATCTATAGAGAACTCAGGGGAGATTTGCCGGCTGTGCTCAATGATCTGATGTGGTTGCGCTATAGAGATAATTTCCTTATTCTACACCAGCCCACAACGCATGATTTCTCACTAGATCTCTGGACTACGACAGTCCAGCAAGGCTTTGCTACCATGACGGATATGGAAATCACAATTGAGCAGCAGGGCCAACAACTAACCTTCCTGGAGTGTGAGCTGAACTCCCCTTGTGGACCAATTCCGCTGTCTCTGCCTAATTATGCTGAACAACCAATGCAGGGGTCGTCGCCGCCACAGTGGAAAAAGATGTTAGATGCCACTGCACCCAATGCACAGTGCATGCTACAGTCATGGATCCCTTCGGTGATTAAAAAATGTCTGCACTACTGGATTACACCGGAAACGAAAAGGTTGAACCTGCAAAGGGTCCTGAGTCTCCTGTATAGGAAAGACATGCCTAAGCAATGGTGGACCGGAAATCTTAGAAAGGGTCTGAACAAATGGGATGAACTCAGCCTGTACACTGTCCCTGTGGAACGATGACAGCAAGATATGGAGCAAGCCTGTGGGACAGCATTCTTTTGGGATGTGGAAAGGTTTTTTGCATATGAGATGCCTAGCTTTCAATGTCCTGCCCTGTCGCCTGACGTTGTGCTACCTATGTGGTGTGGTCTGTATGTTAAATGTGCCTAATCCCATGATGTGTATATCAAATGACCGCGATACTCAAGCTCAAGTGAACAACGGTGGTGATATGGACTCATGCATGCATGCGTTTGGTCCTACCTGCTGATCACTACTCTACTGCAGAATACACCGGTGTAAGTGGCTGTTTTTATTTCTCTTGCCTGCGTGCCAGCGCCGAAAGACTCAAAAAGAGCTTCCGTTCTCCGTTTTAATGTTTTCAGAAGCCTGTCTGTCTCAACAGCCGCCGGATTTGGATACAACGAGTTCCTTGATAAGTTGACTCGCAATGCCTGCCCGCCAGCGCCGTGTGACTCAAGATGAGCTTCCGTTCACCGTCTTTCCAATGTTCGAAGCCTGTTGCCTCAACCACCGCCGAATTTTGATAAAACAAGTTCCCTAGTAAACAAATGACTCGCAAGGACTGCCCGCCAGCGCCGTGTGACTCAAGATGAGCTTCCGTTCACCGTCTTCCGATGTTCGAAGCCTGTCTGCCTCAACCGCCGCCGGATTTTGATAAAACAAGTTCCCTGATAAACAAATGAGCCGGAAGGACTGCCCGCCAGCGCCGTGTGACTCAAGATGAGCTTCCGTTCATCGTCTTCCGATGTTCGAAGCCTGTCTGCCTCAACCGGCGCCGGATTACGATAAAACAAGCTCCCCGACAAACAAATGACTCGCAAGGCCTGCATGCCAACGCCGTGTGACTGAATATGAGCTTCCGTTCAACGCCTTTCGAATATTCGAAGCCTGTCTGCCATGACCGCCGCCGGTTAGTGACGAGACGAGCTCCCTGATGAACAATTGACTCGTTCCCCGAAGCGCGTGCTACAGCACACCACTGCGGCCAGTAGCAACAGCCTCTACTAAAATGAAAACAACAACGCAGCCCGTTCCTATGCGTCGCTCTGTCCCAGGTGCTTATTGATGATCAACAACTCCATCCGCCAGCGCCCAAGATGACAGCCACCGAGTTTGACAGCGCTGCAGTACACCATTGCAGCCAGGCATGAACGTGGACTGCCTCCAAAGCCTACATCGACCATCCTTCCGAGCACTCCACTTACGCTGCAACTTAATCTGTGATCTATGATCAAGTCTCAGAAAATCTACTGCTTCGTCAGGTGGCAGGGACACGGGCAGTTCTTGTTCCTCAGGGCACTCGTAGCACAGCACAAGAGCGGAAGAGAAATAAAAACAGCCACTTACACCGGTGTATTCTGCAGTAGAGTAGTGATCAGCAGGTAGGACCAAACGCATGCATGCATGAGTCCATATCACCACCGTTGTTCACTTGAGCTTGAGTATCGCGGTCATTTGATATACACATCATGGGATTAGGCACATTTAACATACAGACCACACCACATAGGTAGCACAACGTCAGGCGACAGGGCAGGACATTGAAAGCTAGGCATCTCATATGCAAAAAACCTTTCCACATCCCAAAAGAATGCTGTCCCACAGGCTTGCTCCATATCTTGCTGTCATCGTTCCACAGGGACAGTGTACAGGCTCAGTTCATCCCATTTGTTCAGGCCCTTTCTAAGATTTCCGGTCCACCATTGCTTAGGCATGTCTTTCCTATACAGGAGACTCAGGACCCTTTGCAGGTTCAACCTTTTCGTTTCCGGTGTAATCCAGTAGTGCAGACATTTTTTAATCACCGAAGGGATCCATGACTGTAGCATGCACTGTGCATTGGGTGCAGTGGCATCTAACATCTTTTTCCACTGTGGCGGCGACGACCCCTGCATTGGTTGTTCAGCATAATTAGGCAGAGACAGCGGAATTGGTCCACAAGGGGAGTTCAGCTCACACTCCAGGAAGGTTAGTTGTTGGCCCTGCTGCTCAATTGTGATTTCCATATCCGTCATGGTAGCAAAGCCTTGCTGGACTGTCGTAGTCCAGAGATCTAGTGAGAAATCATGCGTTGTGGGCTGGTGTAGAATAAGGAAATTATCTCTATAGCGCAACCACATCAGATCATTGAGCACAGCCGGCAAATCTCCCCTGAGTTCTCTATAGATCAAGACCAGTGAGGCTGCCTGCGCAGATGTTGAACCCCCAATGGGGATCCCAGTATTCTGTGACATCACTGAAGACAGGGAAACAAAAATGTCATTGAGATGTAATTCAAAGACCATGTAATGTACAACGTCATGAAATGTGAACTTATAAAAGAAATCTTTGGATCCGTGGGCTGTGTTGTCCATTTTGCGGTTCCCATCTTTTGCCAAGTAGAACTCCACAGGCCCCCTGGTTTTCTTTTTCTCTTTTAACTGGTCGTGAATCCACACAAGAGCCGGGATAATGTCAGACCTCGGGATCTCAGGAAACATTTCCTTTACATCCATTTCAGTCCAGAAAGGCGACCCCGTCCCCGTAGACTTAGACACATCAATTCGTGACAACCATGCTTTTATGGTGTGTAGCATTTGGGGCATCGCAATCAGTTCACGTGATTTCAGCACATTAATCGCCATTTTCCACAACAAAGTGAGAGCACGGCCCATCAGCTTACATATCTGTTGGAATGGATGGCAGGCATAGGTTAGCACTTCCCTCATTTTGATGACAGGCGGGGATGCACATTCCTGACTCTTGTACTTCAACAGAAGTTGGCAGTTCGGTGCCGGCAGTGCCCGACAGTGTGCTTTCCCATGCCGACCGCCTGTCGTGTGGTACGATACTGTAGGTGTCGCATAGCATTCACCGTCACGAACAATCACAGGCCCTGAGATTGGGACACCCTGTGCTGCTGGTTCAGTATACTGAGGTGGGGGGGAACATACAGCTGGGTCAGGCTCTAAGGGTGCATGGAGAGGAGTAATCAGAGGTGGGGGCTCACCGGGACTGTGAGGCCTGTACTTGCCCCTCAGTCCCTTCGTGTATTGTCGGTTGGACTTACGGTTCGACACACGATTCAACTGTTCAGCGCGGGTTGTATACCTCTGGAGTTTCGTGTCACATGCATTAAGGGCTTGTTTCCATGTTTCCTGAAACTCTTTGGACATGGCATATTTTTTCGGTATTTCACCCTTAGCCATTTGGACGCGGTCAGAGAGGCGTGCACCCAAGTCTGGGTGCAGATGTACATCGCTCAAGGGTTCATCCCCTTTGGAGAGGAAAGATTTTGCTCCTGACACAATGAACCTGAAAGCCTGTTCTGATGCATCCGCAGGCGACTGTGCGCGCTGCAGTTCGGTAAAACGTTTTGGCTGCTGGAAGAAAGCCTTGTGAAACCTAGGGTACCAGAAATTCTTGCATCCTGCCCACAGCGCCGAAGTGCCCTTATCGAACCAGCCTGTGATCCACGATGCAGGGAGTTGCTGTAATTGTCGTTTCACATGGGACAGGTGATGGGTTCTCGGCGTATTGGCAAGTAAGCCCTGGTAGAAGTCCTGGATCGCTGCCATGACAGAGAGAGAGAGGTGATCTTTATTACCCATGACAGGGATATCCCTCAGAGTGCGACACAGGTTAGAGTGCACCCCATCCCTGATATGGCCCCACTTTGGGAGTAAGGCATTTTTCAGGCTTTGGGTAAGTGCCTGAGGGTCCGTGCCATTTGAATACGATGGCAGCCAGTCAAAGTCCCTCGTGACACAGTGCCCATCCACTGTCGGGATACCATACTTCGCAGCAAGGTGCGCACACTCACATGGTTCAGGGTTTTCACACACCCTCAATACCTCGCTGGTGGGGACATGTAGCTGGAATGACTTGCATAGGTCCCCCACCGTAGGGGTTTTTTGGCGTACAAGAGTAATACAACTCACAAGATAATCTTTCACTGCCGCAGGTGCTTTTGGGTCACGCGCAATTTCCCCTGATATGATCCCATGCAGGGTACTTTTCAGTTCCCTGTCCATCATGGGGACTTTCACCAAGAATTGCCGCCTGATTACCACTCCTGTGTCCCTTTTAATGTGTTTCCTCGCCTTCACAAACACCTGGCTGGCAAGCCCAGAATCACAGAATTTCTTGGAATCATATACCAGTTTCAGTTTTTCAGCCATGGACAGAGAACTGTGCATGCAATCAATAAAATGTTTCGCTCTCGCCGTCACCGCATCTCTCTTGGACGTCGTTTTTTTATTGTCGGACAGAAAACTCTTGGTTTTGAGCAGCCAGTGCCACTTAGGAAGTCGCACATCGGGTATCGCTCTGTTTAGCAATCTGGATCTCCCGAAACGGTGCATCCAGAACACCTCCCTGGAGTACGCATTCCATGGCTGTACTTGCTCCAGTGGCGTCATCACCACTTTTTCGAAACCGTGTTTGGTAATCCAATCGTACAGTGGCACTGCAGCCCTTTTCCCCTGGTGCATCAGTGCCCAGTCCCTCGCCTGGATGATGTGCTCCCTGCCTCGGTCAAACACACTCCTGAACACCCCTCTGGCTCCCGTCTGGCCAATATAAACTTTGTTACATCCCGGGATCCACAGAGCGTAGATCCAAGACCCCTGCTCACTAACAGACCGGTCCGTCATCCTCCACATGTGGATCAGTCTCCCCAATTTGCAGTTTGCCCACTGGACAGACCTGTTCACCGTGTCCCATGAGCGTGGGATCGCTGTCCAGTCAAAATTTGTGTTCAAACGGCGGGTTTTAAAATTCCACTTCGACCTCAGGCCCTGTGCACGGATTTGGGTTTCTGTTCGCAGTACATACTGGAAGTATTTAGAGAGGGAGTGTGGAAACATAGACACAGGGACAACCTGGGAGGGGGGCATATGTACAGTCGCTCCGTGGTGGCGCATTAGTCCTCCGAAGAGTTTCACAAATTCATGGGGGCACACACACATGGTCGATAACTCCTCAGATGACTGGACCACCAACCACCATTGGCCTGTGGGTTCATCACAGAATGTGTGTTGTGGCCAATGGGTAAACATTCGCTTAAAACGGACTTGTGAGGCAATCAGGGTCGCCTTGCCTGTAGCCTTCCTGTTCTCTAGCATACATCGGGCAGTAGAAACGGTGGGGACTAGAACCAGCGCTGCTCTGGCAAGCCCGCAGTTCAGGGGAGAGAGAGGCAATTGTAAAAAATCTATTACATTGGAACAGTCCCAGCATGCGTAGGGGTATGCCCCTTGCCTGTACTGTGTCAACCTGGGGTAGACACAGTATATCTGGGGGTCATCCGGGGGGGGGGACTGTAAACGGCCTCAGGTCCTCAGTTGGTGCTGTCGAAACATTAGTGTGGGGACCCAGCGGTGAGCCTTCCCAGCAGACAGTACAGCCAAAAACTCTATTCAGTGTTGTCCATAAGGACAGCGACAGGGGTAGGGCTCTATGCAGGGACGCAATAATTCCTGACAGGAAGACCTGGAGGTCTTGGAAGAAAGTAAATATCGTAATCTCAGTGACATCAGTCCATGTGTGTAGTTTTCGTTGCATGGCCCAGTGACACCATATGTCCGCCAGGTGTTGCTGCTTTTGGAGTGCTCTCCACAGCACCACAACCGTGGGGTATTCCTCAGCCCAGAACTCAGGAATAGGGAGGTGGGTTTTAAACCTGTGGGTAACATACCAACATGTCTCCTCCAACAGCAGTTCGTCACTGGCAACAGCCCTCTTCATATCTAAAATGAAACATTTTTCTGCCATCTGCACTGCTTTAAGTCTAGACAGTGCCGCATCTATGGACGCTTGGGCACCGGGGGTTAAATTACACATTTTTTTAACGCAGTTGGCAGTGCGCGCTGTGGACACATATGTGGGGGGGTCGCCTGGCATCATACCATATGGTTTGTGTGACTCATGCACTTCAGCAATGGAAAAAATAGTTTCGATGGTGCTGGAAAGCAACCGGCATATGGGAGAGGATAAGGTATCCCCATGTCTCTGGGGTTTCGGTGACACACGTCTGTAGTATGTGTCGCATAGGGCACCCAGCGCAGCCCACCATGGCATGGTTATCTCCGTACGAGATTTTCATGCCTCTGTATCCATCTCTGACCCCATGGCTTTGGCCACTTCCGCATCCTGGATCGTCAGTATGGCATTCAGTGCATCCATTGCCTTCGAAGCGTCAGCCACATCTCCAAAAACCCATATTGGGTGTGTCTCCACGGTCTCCTCTCGACATGGTCCGTCTAGGAGTTTGATGGTGGACGCAATCGGGCCATATTCTTCTATGAGGCACTGTGACACCACGTATCGCGTCTCATCCTCATCGGGCTGGATGACATAGTACTGTTTCAGTTTGTTCAACTTAGGGAGTTGACCTCTTCTCAGGATCGATTTAGCCTTCTTGTCCAGTATTCCGCAGTCGTGCCATTGGTTGGACTGTTTCATATTCTCAACCGCCTGTTTTTGCACGAGGTGGGCCACATTCGTGGTGATGTCGCCAACCGCTTTAGAATTCTCTGTGATCTTCTCATCCAATTGGTCCAACCTGGCGTTCGTGGCTATCAATCGTTGTGCCTGGGCTCTCTGTTCCCGCTCTACGGCTAGGATCTTGGGATCAGTTGCAGAGGCTTCGCCCGAATCGTCCCGTTTACGCTTCGGCGTTGTGGCCCGCTCGCCTTTTCCATCGTCCTTTCCGTCAGCTGGGTGTGTCGGCGGGGTAATCGGCGGCGGCGGGGGGGCCCTTAGCCTTGGGCCTTCTACGGTGGATGGTAGGGTTGACCCATCATCAGAGCGCAGGATAAACTCCTTCAGCAATAGGGCAGCAACGTTTGCGTCCGCCTCGTTGTCAAATAGCAATACCAGGAATCCCTCAAAAGGTTCAGGACATTCAATTTCCTTCAGTCCCCTGAGCGCCTGCAGTTCGGAAGTATACGTAGGCATGTCAGGCTTGGAATTCAGTTTTCCCCATCGCACTTCCCATGGTTGAATCGCAGCAGGGGAAAATTCTGGCTGTGGCATCCCTGTTCCCTGGATCACCTGGTGTTGAGGCGTTTGCGGTTCCCCCATCGGTACACCGGGGCTGTTTTTTGGTGCATGGGGGTTGCCCCCCGGCGAGCATAACACAAAAGCGGCCTAACCACGGGCAAGTGAGCGTTCATGGCGAGCCGAAGTTCATCGAAGGACAGCAGCCATATGTACAATAACTCACACCGGGGCTGTTACCCGTGGATGTCGTTGGCGATGGTGTAGCACTTTGGCCTCCCGTCGGTGATATGTGGTCTGCAGGCATTTGAACCACCATCTGCCTTCCGTCAGGAGTCGTTACAGTGACCGGCACTGTCGCATGGGCAATAACGCACCTTTGGGGGAGTCATCGACATTGACATTGATCCCCATGGCTGTCCAAACTGGGCACCCGGAGGCCCCATCTGCATTCCTTGCATCGGCATCATGCCCTGAGAGAAACCCGGGTTGGTCACATTATTTTGGTTGTAGCGCTGGGCACGTCGTTCGCTCGGTAGTATAGACACCGCGTTATGGAAGCCACGATCCATCAGAATCTGGTTGACTCGGCGCTGTCGGTCATCCGCCTCCGCATTACGCGCTATACGCGCTGCTTTTTTGTTCGCAATTTTCAAGTCGTCCTGTGGAAAAGGGCAGTAGTTAGTGCCATGGCCATATCCGTCACAGTTGTCGCACGGGAAATTGAATTTTCCTCCACCACCCCCTTGGGTTTGCATATTCGGCTGCCGTTGCATACCCATATTTTGCATGGGAGGTTGATTGTAGGCGCCAGTAGCATGCTGCGGAATGAGGCTGTAATTCCCGTTCGGTCCTGGTTGATAGTGTTGATGTTGGGGCATCACATTAGATGAGTTCACGGTGAACGGCACTTGATTTCCCATCAGATTCGGCGGCTGGCCCATCATATTTGGTGATCCTTGTCCATTCGCGTTATTTCCTGCATCCATCATTGTGTTTTGCTGGCCGAGTGTCCCACCCATCATTTGCTGGGCTGGTGCCTGGAACTGCATCGCATTCAGCATTTGCGGCTGTCCCATTTGGGGAAATAGCTGCGTCGTATTTCCCGTCATTCCATTAGGCTGTGCACAGGACATCGCTCCAGGCATCACCATATTGGCGTTGGCGGCTTGTTGAGCTTGAGTGTCTTGAGTACTCGGTGTAGTCGCGGTATTCATGGAGAATTGATACAAAGGACTTAGCAAGTAGTCTTGGAGTGGGTAGAGAGGTACACAAGGAGCTTAGTGCGACACCTTGGTGATCGTAACTTAATCTGTGATCTATGATCAAGTCTCAGAAAATCTACTGCTTCGTCAGGTGGCAGGGACACGGGCAGTTCTTGTTCCTCAGGGCACTCGTAGCACAGCACAAGAGCGGAAATGCGGATCTTGATTGATCTCCATGTCGGCGCTTGATCTTTCTCAAAATCAACGGAAGTGCACCCAGTTGAAGCGGTGTTTGTGTAACATAGTTGGGCTGGCTTTCGGTAATCGGCGGTGTCCTCAGCTGCAGCAGAAAGACGGATACGCCGCGTCAAGCGGCCGATAGCTCCTGAAGACGGGCTGGACCCCTCGGGTCATCCGCAAATTCGTTTTTTGCATACTTTGAAAGGATTGGGTAATTCCGCTTGCCATTGGAAATTATTGTGAGCAACTGGCGTCTTATCACCTGTGCCAAGCGCGAAAAAATCGCGAGCGCGCGCCAATTTGTCCCCCCCCCCCCATTTAAACCCATGGGCCAACCATTTAACGCCCTTGACTAACCATTTAAACCCCTGGGCCGTCCATTTAAACCTCTGGGCCAACTATCCGAACCCCTAGGCCAACCATTTAAGCCCCTGGACCAACCAATCTAGACCCCTGGGCCAACGTTCTAAACCCCTGGGCCAACCATTTAAACTCATGGGCCAACCTTCTAAACCCCTGGGCCAACCATCTAAACCCCTGGGCCAACCATCTAAACCCATGGGCCAACCATTTAAACCCCTGGGTCAACCGTTTAACGCCCCGGGCCAACCATTTAACGCCCTTGACCAACCATCTAAACCCCTGGGCCAACCATTTGAATCCCCGGGCCCACCCCGGGCCCACCATTTAAAGCCCTGGGCCAACTGTTTAGCGCCCTGGGCCAACCATCTAACGCCCTTGACCAACCATCTAAATCCCTGGCCCAACCATTCAAACCCCTGGGCCAACCCTTTAAACCCTTGGGCCAACCATTTAAACCACGGGGCAACCACCTAAACCCCTGACGCCTCAGCGCTTCTGTTTTTCACAAAAACAAATGAAGATGGATCACAGAAGCGAGGCGACTGTTGGAACGTCTTGTCCAGCCCGATTTCCTTCGTTTTCGTTTTCGCTGATTGGTGAGAATGCAACCCACCCCTGTTTTAACTATGTGGCGGTGGTAGAGTTCCGTGGTGCCATTGATCTTGCTTGCAATTGAGATGCTGGTAGCACGCGGTGCTCGCCTGATTGTAGATGTGATCCCCAAAAATGTGAAACCACTTTTTCTCCACCACTGGTAACCTGGATGAGCACGACACCTGTAATGGAAAAATTAGAAATTCTTCGAGCCCCTTCTCCGCCATCGCTCTGTAGAGGAGCAGCCCATCTAGGAACTGTGGTTCATGCCGGTCTGAGTGAAAATGTGCCTGGATTTCCCCATTCAGGTCGGTGTTCAATAAGCCTTTCCACCAAACTGCGGTCTGTACGCCCCACGTACACAAAGCCATCACACAGCGAGAACACAACGTACACAACAGAAACGCATTCATCAAATGGGGTCTTGATGGCTTTTGAGAGGCCATAGAGCTTGTGCACCCACGTGTAATTGGAAAAACGCAAAATGGCACACATATCACTGTGATGCGCTGCCAAAAGAGGGGGAACAGCGACCTTGAAGATGTGTTGAGGCGACGTGTCGAGAAACACACACATGGTACCTTTTCCCAGTCTGCCTTTAGGCCTTTGGGCGGGATTCAGAACGGAATTCCCCATAATGCGACGTCCCATTCTTCCCTGGGGCGTTTGCATTCGAAGAACAAGGTTTGACCCACAGTTGTCGGTTCAATCATGTACATATCATGCATGGCAATGTAGGCATCCTCTGCTATGTGTCCTCTGAGGGCCCATTCCGTTTTTTGGAGAAGCATGTGGTGCGCATGCTTGCTGCGTGTTTCTGTGTGTTTCAAGTGTTCAAATGGTTGCAACTGGGCTGTGTACCTACGGTGGCGTAGCGCGTGTGTGGCCTTCTTACACAGAGAAACCACCGGAGAACAGCCATGAGCCTCTGAGTGTCTATTTGTTTTTCGTTTTTCTGCTGATGCAAGTGCTAGCGCTACGTTCACCCGAAGCCCCAAGCCAGGATGGCATTCCCGAGTACCTATTGAAGTCGGGTCAGAATGAGTCGTGGTGCCATCAGGAGTTCAGATTAGCCCCCGCCGTGGTGGAAGAGAGGGTGGGCCCCATGAGAGCGCTGTTCGGCGATGGAGAGGGACACATCCCGCGGGAACTGAACCCCCGCACATTCCAGCTGGACTTCGCGGCACACCCCAAGATCCACCACATGCTCCCCGCCAACTTGGAGGTGGCTGCCGCCGTCGGTGTCCTGGTGGAATTCCTGCGCTTCAGGGCGCGGAACCCGCTGGCGAGAATCCTACTCCGGGTCAAGGCGGCCCTGCGGGCCATGCCGCCCCTGGTCCGCTTCCACAAGTTCATAAAGGAGACCCGTGAGGCCCGGATCCGGGACATGGTGCGCAAGTGGGAGGCTACCGAGACCTCCAAGCGCGACGAGTATCAGCGCGTGGCGCAGCGGCAGCACATGGAGACGATGCGTGTTTCCCAGGACTACGCTGTCGGCCACGTGCCGGAGGGGCTGAAGTACGACGCCGTGACGGCGTTGTACTGGCAACGCACGCGGGAGTTCCAGAAGGAGTTCCGGCGCTGGTCGGCCCAATGCGACTGCAGCCGTGACCAGTACAAGCGGCTGACGGGGGCCATGCAGCGGAAGGCGTGGCTGTGCGACGTCATGCAGGTCCAGCCCCAGATCCAGCCCTTGGCCGAGGAGCACCTGGCACGGGGCGCGCAGCCGGGGTGCTACGAGGACCCCGGGCCCCGGCCGCGGTTCCGGTTCAGCTGGGACACGGTGACGGCGGGCGAACTGGCCACGGCCGCCAGCACTCCTCAAAGTCCGCTGCCCCGTCGCCGCCGGTACTCCGAACAGCCTCAGACCCCCCAGAGCCAGGGAGTGGGGCGGATCCGCGGCTCCTTTTGCTTCCCCATGCGGGAGCCGGATCCCCAGGGGCCCGGCGTGCTGCTCCTCGTGCCCCACCGCCCCACGCCGCAGCAGTGCCGCAAGAGTAGCGTCCTCCCGGGGCCGGTACCAGGCGTCTCGCCCTGCGTGACGGGCCGGAGGCCGTCGCAACGCCGACTGGAGCTGCTCCGCCGGTCCTCCGAGCTCATGTTCCACCGACGGAGCCCCTCTGCCGGCCCCTTCCAAAGGTCCGGCAGTGTCCCCGAGCGCGTCGTGGGCGTCCGGTGTGCCATGGCCCCGCCCGCCCGCCCCACGACCCCCCTCCCGCTGCTGGAGCCGCCGGCCCCGAGAACCCAGCCCTCGGGGCCCCTACAACGCCCGGCAGCTCTGCACCCCAAGCTCCGGGGCCTCTCAGACAACGACGGCAGGCCGGAGCCCGGCCGTGCAAGTCCGCGGCGGTGCACACTCCCGCTGCTGGTGCCGCTGGAGAGCGCGTCCGCCCGCCGGCTCTTCGCCAAATGGGGCGGGAAGGGCCGGGCCGACACCCCCCGCTGGTCCCGCCCCCGGCCCAAACCTGAGCCCCTGCCCGTCGCCCTGGCACTGCCCGCTGTCAGCAGCCCCCGTTTGTAAGCCCTTTCCCTCACAGGGCCGCCCGTCAGGAATGAGATTGATCTTCTTTTGTTTTCATCCTCCAAAGACAGCTTGAGGTCTCAGGTGGCTGGATTGCGGGTACCCGGCCGGCTGTCGCATAAGCGGCGGCCGTTGTCGCCGAATCGTGAGCAGGCTATCGCAGTGGAGAGTTGGTCTGCCTCCTGCCCCTCCCCCTCCACCCTCCCCTCCGCCTTGATACCCTCAGACTGAGCTGTCTCCACCCTTGTGGTTGCATGCAGGCAGTGAGTATCTGGCAGATGCTGCCGCCAACTCTTCATGAGCTTCAACAGAGCACAGGCAAATGGCCACGGTTTCGGAATGTACTATACCAACACCAACCGGCTGTACATATCTGAGTCACTCCAATACTGTTGCAGTGGAAATGATGATTGTGCCCCCCCCTCCAAGGGCATCCCACGGCTGCAAGGGGGGCCGTCCTCTTTTGCCCATCTACGCCAGGGGCCGTGTGGAATGCACAGCATGTATTTCTTCCCTACCTTTTTGAAACCAACCAGTTGGCTGCAGTGGTATGGCCGAATAAGTGCCATCAACCGAAGCGGCTTGCCCTGGAAATGACAGCAAATGCTGACCACGCATCAAAATACGGCGCGGTACAGTCCATTCCCTGGCTTGCTGTTTGGGGGCCGATTCCCGGCCCCTTGCATCCCGGGCGCGGTTGCGGCGCCGGTGCACTGTCGAGGTGCAGGTGCGCTAGAGCGCCAGCCCTGTTCCGTGGTGCCCAACACGGGTCCGGCCTGGGACTGTTAAAGGCTGCGCTCAGCCGTGGAGGCGCCCTTCCAGCTGCTGCCCTGCTATAGCTGAGGGCTGTCCGCGCCCTGGTAGCGGACGGACGACTCAGGCCGCAGGAGCCAGAGGCTCTGGGCCAACTGGAGCTGCTGCTCTGCGCCACGTGTGGGTAGTCCCACTGGCCCGCAGAGCTGACATTTGGGAATTGGATTTCCTTTTCTTCACCACGTCGGAGGGGATTTGTGTGCAGGATTTGGTTGAAGTCGTTGGGCGCTCAGCCGCCGGCAGTTGTCAGCCGATGGCAGTTGATCGTCAACCGACACTGGTTGTGAGGTGACCGACAGCAGTGATTTGCTGGGTGCTGCTCTATTGAGACCCCAGCCTACCGGGAGCGCGGTGTTTGTCTTCGTTTTGTTGTGCTTTCTTTTGCATTGAGGACAGCCCCCACCCGCGGGACCGCCTCTGCAGATTGTACATATTCGGCAAAGGCTGAGTCCCTTTTCCAGAATGAGGCTATGGTGTGGGCCCATCGCTGTAATGCCTGCCCCATTCATAGTCTGTGCCGGCCTTTGTGGCCCGCAGGCTCCTTTTAACAACAGAGCAACCCAAGGGAGGGGGGTTTCCCCTGCCCCCCCCCCCCCCGCCCGCCCGCTTAAAAGACTGGGCCAAATTTTTGCTTCGGCCCCTTCGGCGCGATTCATCCATGTAGAGGAGAGGGGAGATGCCATTGCATGCTGTGGCTAAAGCTGCGGCCTTTTTGCCTTCAGAGATTTCCGAAAAAGGCTTGGAACCCCCATTGTGGAAGTCAGTATGGCAATTGTTGTTTGCTGGTGGTCTTTTTTTTATGTTGGCTCTCAAGATTTCACAAACAAGTATTTACAACTCAACACCACACAACTGCAGACAAGGTGCTGGAAAGGAGCAAATGTCACGAACAAGGAAATCATGCAGAACGCTGCTATATACTCCAAGGAGAAACTCAAAGTAAAGCCCTGCCCTTCGCATTTACGTCGCATTCATTAAAACCAAAAAGTTGCAGACTGGTGGGACATCTGCAAAGTAGATGTCTCAATTCAATCTGACTGTGGGGGTAAGCAATGAAAAACTGCCAACTGAAACCAAAAAGGCTTTGGCCACAAAGGTCCCGCCAAACAGGCACCCAAGCCATTTAAGCTTTCGCATAATGGCTGAGCAATGTAAATAGATGTACATAAATTCTAGGGCATTGAAACTAGCAGTACCATTCGTTCGAAAAGAAAGGGAGCCCTGTGCAGGCGTTTCGGGGCCTTCCCCCTTCTGTAGCAGCTGCGGGAGCTACATCCCATTTGTATAGACTTTATATGTTTATATTTATGGCTTAGACCAACCTGGGCCAGTTATCAAGGACATACGGATGGCTGTCCGGTTCCCTCGGCAAACAGGCGGGTGTTGATGTGGATGCCAACAACAAAGTTCCAAGTGCACAGGGATCCCGCCCAAACAAAACTGCGCCACGACACAAGAGGATTCTTTAACAGAGGGCCATGTGCTCGCCGCGTGCCCGCAGATGCAGTTCCTCATGCGCTGTTGCCGATCATCATTCAGGCTGCAACAGTACTCCTGTTCGAAAGGATGTGCTATGAACAATTCAGAGGAAACGTCAAGGGTTCATCTGTCATCAACCTCTGCATCCATATCTACAATCGAACACTGGAATCAAACAACAAAAAGGGGTTGGGGGGTCGGGGGGGGGGCTGCTTCACGGTGCGCACGCGCTGCAGGGACAAATAGCAAATGCCTCGAGTTTGCTGCTGGAATCCAACATAGCGGATTTTTGGCTCGAAACCACAAAGTCGGGACCGTATGGCCGCCGAGAGCCAGAGATGTGGGACTGGTCGCTTGCTGCGCGCCCCGTGCAGCCACTCCCTCATGCGGAAGGCTGCGACCTCTAATATCCTGCGCCCACGTGCAGACGGCTCTTGCGAAGTGCCTCAGGGCTCTCTGCCATTACCCTGTGAGCATACAGCAGCCCCTTAAACAACTGTTCTGCTGGAGACTGGGGCCCTACAACAGCCCTTTCAAAGGCCCACGAACCGCAATGGCTGGGCCTAATGGGTGCCACATGGCTTCCACAGGTTTGTATCCCTCAGGTTGCCAGGTTATCAACCCATTTGTACAGATGGATACGCACAACTCTGGGGCCACAAAGTGGTGCATCGCTAGAGGCTGTTCTCTGCAGGGTGGAGTTGCTGAAAGCAAAAGAGTTGCCATTGTGGGGTCACCTCCGATGACTGCTGGGTGGCCTTGGGCCAATCTTGGGTCATCATTTGATGACAACGGGGGCATATATCACAGATTCCATCCCAGTACCGGACGGAGTATACAGAATTCGCTGCCTGGGTAAAAACTGTGGTTCGCAGAGTCACAGGTGACGCAGTGCGTCAACCCTTCACTAGGGCATATTTCGCACGAGGCCTGATGTTGTCCCACCTGCTGGATGTGGGACATTTTGCTAACAATCACCTCCTGTCTTATGGTTTTCAAGCAGTTCAGGGTCAGACCTTTATTTGCATACTGGGACAGACACCAACTCTGATGCAGCCACGTCTGATGAATGTTCTGCTTCAGATGCCGACTCAGATTAAAGTTCGTTTTTGAGTCCCTCTTTCACCTCTTCTTAAGAAGGTTGTCAGGCCAGGTCTTCTGGGGATGAGTGGCATGTGGATATTCCTTGGTCGGTCTAGCATGAGCATTCGCACACAAACTGTATGTAACCAAGGGTTTGGTGGATGATCCCATCCCTGCAACCTGTGCTGTGCCAAAGCCAGGCCCCAGGGCTTCCCTAAGGCTAAGCAAAAGCCTCACAGCTGAGCAATTCCAGTCTGTTCATGCTTCCTAACAGATTCTCAGTGCTACAGTGTTCGATTGTTTACGTTTCATGGGTTTCTGCCTTCAATATCTGGGTTCCCCGCATGGGAACACCCATCCCAATGGTGGCAATCGATTCGTGGTGGTTTGCCGCAGGGAGGACGGGTCGTGGTTTGGGACCATGGATGCCAAAAAGGGTGAAGGTGCCGTCATGCACACCCCAGACACACAGGACCCCTTGAAAAGGGGCTCAGTGGAGCACACACAGAACCATCTGACCCAGGCACCCTCCAAGGCAGAATGTCCGAACGCCGGCCACCTGTTTGCTCCCACGCCGCCATGGATGACAGAGAGTTATTGGGCACACATACCAACGGGATGTTCAATCGACCCCACAAACATCGTGGCACACTGGAATGCACGTCCAAATGGCGCAATCTAATTTCCATTGGTTTGTTGTAGGGAGGACAGGTCGTGGCAATAAGGGGGAGTGTGACCCCAAGTTTGAACTTCAAAAAAGCACAATGCTGGAGAAAGGCTCAGAAAATTTCAAGGTGAGAAAATTGGCACACGGAGAGTGTCGGGGTGCGGTTTTACGGGTGCAGCAGGGACAATGGCAAGTAGGGCGGAGGCATCTTGTCACATTTAGTAGGGTCCGTGGTAAAACTGAGTAAAAATTTTTTTTAAAAAAAATTTTTTTTTACTCAGTTTCAAACTGAGTAAAAAAAGTTTTTTTTACTCAGTAAGTGGGGTTTCTACTCAGTTGCGAAACTGAGTAGAAAATTTTTTTTTTTTTTTACTCAGTAAAAAACTGAGTAGAAAAAAATTCTTTTTTTTTACTCAGTAAAAAACTGAGTAGAAATTTTTTTTTTTTTTTTTACTCAGTAAAAAACTGAGTAGAAATTTTTTTTTTTTTACTCAGTAAAAAAATTAGTAGAAAAAAGCCCTTTTTTCTGATTTTGCCCCCCGCTCTGAAGCGGTGGGGATCCCCGATACGGCAGGGGTGAGGTAGCCATTTCGCCCACTTGTGGGCCACTTCTGATTCTGCCCCCCGCTCTGAAGCGGTGGGGATCCCGGATACGGCAGGGGTGAGGCAGCCACTTTGCCCACTTGTGGGCCACTTCTGATTTTGCCTCCCGCTCTGAAGCGGTGGGGACCTCCGATACGGCAGGGGTGAGGTAGCCATTTCGCGCACTTGTGGGCCACTTCTGATTTTGCCCCCCGCTCTGAAGCGGTGGGGATCCCCGATACGGCAGGGGTGAGGTAGCCACTTTGCCCACTTGTGGGCCACTTCTGATTCTGCCCCCCGCTCTGAAGCGGTGGGGATCCCCGATACGGCAGGGGTGAGGTAGCCATTTCGCCCACTTGTGGGCCACTTCTGATTTTGCCCCCCGCTCTGAAGCGGTGGGGATCCCCGATACGGCAGGGGTGAGGTAGCCACTTTGCCCACTTGTGGGCCACTTCGGATTTTGCCCCCCGCTCTGAAGCGGTGGGGATCCCCGATACGGCATGGGTGAGGTAGCCACTTTGCCCACTTGTGGGCCACTTCTGATTTTGCCCCCCGCTCTGAAGCGGTGGGGATCCCCGATACGGCAGGGGTGAGGTAGCCACTTTGCCCACTTGTGGGCCACTTCTGATTTTGCCTCCCGCTCCGAAGCGGTGGGGATCCCCGATACGGCAGGGGTGAGGTAGCCACTTTGCCCACTTGTGGGCCACTTCTGATTCTGCCCCCCGCTCTGAAGCGGTGGGGATCCCCGATACGGCAGGGGTGAGGTAGCCATTTTGCCCACTTGTGGGCCACTTGTGATTTTGCCCCCCGCTCTGAAGCGGTGGGGATCTCCGATACGGCAGGGGTGAGGTAGCCACTTCGCCCACTTGTGGGCCACTGCTGATTCTGCCCCCCGCTCTGAAGCGGTGGGGATCCCCGATACGGCAGGGGTGAGGTAGCCACTTTGCCCACTTGTGGGCCACTTCTGATTCTGCCCCCCGCTCTGAAGCGGTGCGGATCCCCGATACGGCAGGGGTGAGGTAGCCATTTCGCCCACTTGTGGGCCACTTGTGATTTTGCCCCCTGCTCTGAAGCGGTGGGGATCCCCGATACGGCAGGGGTGAGGTAGCCATTTTGCCCACTTGTGGGCCACTTGTGATTTTGCCCCCCGCTCTGAAGCGGTGGGGATCCCGGATACGGCAGGGGTGAGGTAGCCACTTTGCCCACTTGTGGGCCACTTGTGATTCTGCCCCGCGCTCTGAAGCGGTGGGGATCCCCGATACGGCAGGGGTGAGGTAGCCATTTCGCCCACTTGTGGGCCACTTCTGATTTTGCCCCCCGCTCTGAAGCGGTGGGGATCCCCGATACGGCAGGGGTGAGGTAGCCACTTTGCCCACTTGTGGGCCACTTCTGATTCTGCCCCCCGCTCTGAAGCGGTGGGGATCCCCGATACGGCATGGGTGAGGTAACCACTTTGCCCACTTGTGGGCCACTTCTGATTTTGCCCCCCGCTCTGAAGCGGTGGGGATCCCCGATACGGCAGGGGTGAGGTAGCCATTTCGCCCACTTGTGGGCCACTTCTGAGTTTTCCCCCCCGCTCTGAAGCGGTGGGGATCCCCGATACGGCAGGGGTGAGGTAGCCACTTTGCCCACTTGTGGGCCACTTCTGATTTTGCCCCCCGCTCTGAAGCGGTGGGGATCCCCGAATGGCAGGGGTGAGGTAGCCACTTTGCCCACTTGTGGGCCACTTCTGATTCTGCCCCCCGCTCTGAAGCGGTGGGGATCCCCGATACGGCAGGGGTGAGGTAGCCATTTCGCGCACTTGTGGGCCACTTGTGATTTTGCCCCCCGCTCTGAAGCGGTGGGGATCCCCGATACGGCAGGGGTGAGGTAGCCATTTCGCCCACTTGTGGGCCACTTCTGATTTTGCCCCCCGCTTCTGACGCGGTGGGGATCCAGGATACGGCAGGGGTGAGGTAGCCACTTTGCCCACTTCTGGGCCAGTTCTGATTTTGCCCCCCGCTCTGAAGCGGTGGGGATCCCCGATACGGCAGGGGTGAGGTAGCCATTTCGCCCACTTGTGGGCCACTTCTGATTTTGCCCCCCGCTTCTGACACGGTGGGGATCCCCGATACGGCAGGGGTGAGGTAGCCACTTCGCCCACTTGAGGGCCACTTCTGATTCTGCCCCCCGCTCTGAAGCGGTGGGGATCTCCGATACGGCAGGGGTGAGGTAGCCACTTTGCCCACTTGTGGGCCACTTCTGATTCTGCCCCCCGCTCCGAAGCGGTGCGGATCCCCGATACGGCAGGGGTGAGGTAGCCACTTCGCCCACTTGTGGGCCACTTCTCATTTTGCCCCCCGCTCTGAAGCGGTGGGGATCCCCGATACGGCAGGGGTGAGGTAGCCACTTTGCCCACTTGTGGGCCACTTCTGATTCTGCCCCCCGCTCTGAAGCGGTGGGGATCTTCGATACGGCAGGGGTGAGGTAGCCACTTTGCCCACTAGGAGTGAGGTAGCCATTTCGCCCACTTGTGGGCCACTTCTGATTTTGCCCCCCGCTTCTGACGCGGTGGGGATCCCCGATACGGCAGGGGTGAGGTAGCCACTTTGCCCACTTGTGGGCCACTTCTGATTCTGCCACGCGCTCTGAAGCGGTGGGCATCCCCGATACGGCAGGGGTGAGGTAGCCATTTCGCCCACTTGTGGGCCACTTCTGATTTTCCCCCCCGCTCTGAAGCGATGGGGATCCCCGATACGGCAGGGGTGAGGTAGCCACTTGGCCCACTTGTGGGCCACTTCTGATTCTGCCCCGCGCTCTGAAGCGGTGGGGATCCCCGATACGGCAGGGGTGAGGTAGCCACTTCGCCCACTTGTGGGCCACTTCTGATTTTGCCCCCCGCTGTGAAGCGGTGGGGATCCCCGATACGGCAGGGGTGAGGTAGCCCCTTTGCCCACTTGTGGGCCACTTCTGATTCTGCCCCCCGCTCTGAAGCGGTGGGGATCCCCAATACGGCAGGGGTGAGGTAGCCATTTCGCCCACTTGTGGGCCACTTCTGATTTTGCCCCCCGCTCTGAAGCGGTGGGGATCCCCGATACGGCAGGGGTGAGGTAGCCACTTTGCCCACTTGTGGGCCACTTCTGATTCTGCCCCGCGCTCTGAAGCGGTGGGGATCCCCGATACGGCAGGGGTGAGGTAGCCATTTGGCCCACTTGTGGGCCACTTCTGATTTTGCCCCCCGCTCTGAAGCGGTGGGGATCCCCGATACGGCAGGGGTGAGGTAGCCACTTTGCCCACTTGTGGGCCACTTCTGATTCTGCCCCGCGCTCTGAAGCGGTGGGGATCCCCGATACGGCAGGGGTGAGGTAGCCATTTGGCCCACTTGTGGGCCACTTCTGGTTTTGCCCCCCGCTCTGATCGTACCCACCGTGCTTAGCTGGTTTTCGAACATTTTTTTTTTCCGTTAAGGACACCCCTACTAAAGAACATAGAATCATTTGTTCCTCTTTGCTGACTCCCCAGGCGGCATGTGATCCATTTTTTTTCTAATGCTCTTCGTGCATGCAACAGTGTCCTCCATTAGCAAAGCTCTGCGGATGGCACCGAGGCATGCACGAAGAAATCGGCTACAACGAGTCCCGTGGGCACGGATGATACCCTTGGAATACACGGAGCGAGAAGGCATCCAACCACAACCGCGGAGGAAGTGGGCAACGTTTTTGGATGCTTTCGGTTCCCTTGCATTTGCAATTGCACCCCTGTATTCCACCTTCATCAGGCAGGATAATTTTGTCAGTTGCCATCCGGCATGTTTGTTGATGTTGCATTGTGCCTTGTCTAGACGTGTTGTCAAAGGCGATTTGCAAGTGCCACAGGATAGATTGTGGTTATTGCGTGAGATGGCACAAGCTACTTTGTACTACAGTGGTTCCAAGTTGGCCCCCACACCCCGGACCCGGTCAATGCATTGGGAGGTGTCTCGGTTGTACCCCACGCCCAAATCTGCAGACCCCCCTGACACATGCTTTTTTTGCGATGGCACACCCGCCATAGCGTGTCAGGAATGTAAGGCTCTTCATTGTACCTTCCATACCACTGTCTTGTGTCAGTCCAAGATTTTCTGTAGGATGGCGCCAATTCCGGGCGGCCCTTGTTGCTGCTGCTGCTGCTGCCGTTGTTGCTTTTGCTGCAGTTACTGCTGCCAATGCCACGCATGCCACTCCTGGCAATGCCAATGCCACTGATGACACCCGTCCCGGTGTTTGGATCTGTCGGAAGTGGTATGCGTTGCCTCCTGAATACCCCCAAAATGCTGATGGTCAATTGGAAAATGACCAAGCATTTTGCAAACAGCTGCATCTGGAAAAGAAAGAAGATCTCTTTGAGAGATGCAAGCTGAATCCTACCCCGAGAGGCAAGCCTCACAAGAGAGATACTAAGGCCCACTTGATCTTCAAGCGTGTCTTTTGTAACTACTTGTAAGTAGTTGGCCCCACCCTCCCTCCCTCCTCTGTGCATGCATGCATACGATACCCAACGCATCAAGAAACCAGTCGGCATCCTTCTAACCCTGTCCCCGGAGTGCATTGCGAAACACCTCCCTTCCTCGTAGTTCTCTTCCTCCCCGAACCGCAGTACACTTCAATTTTACACCTACACAAGAGGTAAACATTATCTTTTTTTCTCAGACACACACCAATGAGGACAATGACAATGAGAAGGGAGGGGGAACGAAATGATAACATGATGTCTGGATCACGTGCGACCTGGCTTTCTTGGGCTGTGGCACACATCTACTGCCTTGTGCGCTACCGCCGTGTGCTCCGGGACATACTTGCTTGCACTGGCCCCACTCGGCCATACACCCTTTCGCTTCACTGGCTGCTTGCCGGTGGGGTGATTGGGGAATGGTTAGAGGTCAACCGAGCTGGCCCCTGCCACTGGGTATGGTTTTATTGTGGGTCCTTAGGTTTGAAAAAACTGGCGTTCATGGGGGGATGGGGGGGTCATAAGCCAGGTGTGCCACTTCGACTTTCGCTCCCGTTGCATGCGCCTTGCACTACCGGTTCATCCGAAGCGCTATTCAACCTGTATCATAAAGAGCAGCGCCAACTCACATGCCAAAATTCAAAAACCAAAGCCCAATACCGCTGAACAATCGGACAATCAGACGGAGTCTGATGGATTGACTCCTGCTCCATCCATTTCCAGTGGCTTGTGGCACCGCTTTTATGACTGTTGGAGCACCAAGAGGTGGTTGACACACGTTGCCGAAGTTTACCGACGGATCGCTGCCCTATGAACAACAATTCTGGGTGCACAGCACTGCCTGATGGCATCAGCGGTCTGAAGTAGCTGTTTTTCGGTGCGCTGCACTACATTTACATTGCTACCCTGCCATGAGGCGCCAATCAGGGCTCGCTGGAAACTCAAAGGAGTGAGCGCATCAAGAAATGTTTTGAGTGTGACTAAAGGTACAAGAATTTTCGACAGAAGAGGGGTTAGTGGGAGATACTGTTGACGTTTTGGTAGGGATTCTGCTTGATCAATGTATTAGTGCTGATGGAGGGCCGCAATCAAAGTTTTCCTGCGTTTGTTGGAGAATATTGTGTTTACTCTCAGAAAAAGATGCATTCGGGTTGACAGAGAATAGGGTGTTGCTGAGGGATTTAGGAATGAGAGTGCAAATGAAATTTCTTTGGTCTCCTTTTTTGGCCCATATTACCCAAACCATCCCAGAGCCGACAAGGTTTTTGAAAAAGGAAAATTCCGAAAATGCTCCAGTGCAACTAAACGGTGAAGCAGCCTAAAAACTGCATAACCGCTCAATGCCCACACGCCTAGGCCAAACCCCACACAGTGGGGAGTCTGAAAATTTTCTTTGAACTCAAAAGTGGAAAATTCCAAAAATTCCGTGATTTCGAGGTCAAAAAATGGGGGCGTCAAGTTTTTGAATTTTTTTTGGAGGGGGGTTGGATCCGTAAAGGTGGAAAAGCAAGCCGGGGAGAACGGCTCAGGGGTCACAATCGAAAAATGCATTGGGGTATACTTTTGTAACCCAACATGATGGTTTCACAACGGGTTAAACATCCAATTTCATACATAGGGGTATGCTACACGAATAGCCCCCCCCCTCTTCCCCGAGAACGGGGGTTTATGGCGCCTGCCCATGATCCTCCTCGGGGTGATTTCTTTGATCTCCTTTTGAAGCACAACACAAACCAACACTGAACCCCTTTCTTAACAAACAGGCAATCAGTCCAAAGCAGTGGTCAGGATCACGGCCAAAGTCTGAAGCTGAAGACAAGCCCGTATCCCTTCCGTGCGCCGGATAAGGATTCACAAAGGATGGCGCTTGGACCGAGTCCTTGGCCAGCTTCACTTCTCTCGTCGCATTCTGAGGTAGGAGAAAGCGAGAACACTCTATGCGGACCTCCCCTGACGCTTATCCGGTGAGATGTATGGTGTCACGGGGCTCAATGATGGGGACCAGATACTCCTTCAAATCATCAGGGACGACCGAACCAACACTAAATTTTTTGGGCCAGGTGATCAGGCTAGCAGTTTAACAGTTCTTTTCGAATCTGAAAAGCGTCCGAACAAAAGTGATAACAGAGATGATGGAGACGGCATTTGGGGCAGTGGCAATTGTTCAAAGTGTAATGTCTATTGAAGCCTGTGGCGCAGAACAAACCACTTACCAATTTCAGGTGGAAGCTGGAAAAGAAACTGTTATAAGAAAAATCTGCAGTCAAGGAAACGATTGATGGTGTTCTGGAGGTGAGAGGGAACTTTCGAGCGAATTCGTTTACAGTGCAACAACGTTGTTCGTCATCCGAAATGGAAAATTGTCGGCATTTACTAGTGCGTGCAGGATGATGACTGTTGGCAGCTTATCGCTGGCAAATATAATGCAGTGTTGAAGATGGCTGATGGCATCTGAATGCAGAACGATCCAGACAGCGAAAATTCAGCATATTACCTCCCCCCCTTGCGAGAACAACACACAAAATTTTTGCCCAAAACAACACCCAGTGTTGTTCTGACAAGGGGAGTATTATGGATGGCAAAATAGAACATGGTTCCAAAAGTTGCGGAACCAACACCGACTGTTATTCTGACAAGGGCATTGTTTTCGTAAGGGGGGCGGCAAGATCCCTTGAATAGGCAGACAGAGAAACCTGCAATGCACTTCTGAGGGAGGGACAATGGGTGCAGATCCGGAGGGCTGTGACTTGGGTGGATCTTCGGAACCGTCAGAACATATGAGTTAATGTGTTGGGTATTGGGCAAAAGCCTGCTGAAGGTCCTGGCAGCCGACGTACCGCAGAAATTTATTGTTGGGAGGGTTCACGTTGCATTGAAAAGCCGCTTGATGATGGTATGCGAAGGTGCGTGGCAGACACATTGGGGACGGGAAGAGTGGGACGAATTCGGGAACAGGGTAGAAAGCAAAAGATGGGGGGAAATCAGTGCAGGGGAGGCGAAAACGTGCTGAACCACTCAGAAGCATTGAGCAGTCAGCAAATTGTACTGCAGTCCTGAATTTGGACGGAGAAAAATTCTCCTTGGAAACCATTTGCACATTGGAATCTGATGTGATTGCTTATTTCCGAAGGAATAATCAGAATTGTTGTTGGCAGATGCAAAGCAGTCAAACGTCAGCAAGATGGCAGTCCCTCTTGGGACATGCAAAAGCGGACATTGGTTAGCGTTGGGTATATGATGACAAGCATAATCCAGAGAATGGCATGCATTCACAATGATGAATTGAATCAAGTTGGGAGTAGGTTGACAGGAGAAGAGGACATTATAGAAAGAGGAACAGGAAGCTGCCGTACCTTCATTTTACAAATATCTGAGGCTGTCACACGCTTTTCAGAGTCTTCGAAGGCGCGGTGAAACGCAATAGCACCGCAGAGAGAAATGGTCCGTTTGCTTTAGCCAGGCAACGTGGACAAACTGTTTGGGGGCAAGGAGCAGCAGAAATTGCAGATCCAAACCAATGCGATCGGGGTGATCGTTTTGGGTTTTTGCAGGGGAGGGAGTGGAGTTGCAGATTTTGCCTGTTTTGGCAGTGAAGTACCTGATACCTTTGCTGAGAATTTCGAGCTATTTTGAAAGCAATGAATCGTTAATGAAAAGACCTGGTGCTTTGGCATTGGCAAGCAAGTGGTGCAAAAAAGAAAAGCTCTGGTGAAAGTGGGGGTGCGTATGTTGTCCGGAAGGGAAATAGAACAATGCACGAGGATGTCGATGAGTTTTCGATCTATGTTGAAGTCAAGTGGGCCGCCCAGAGTGGCCAGAGTCTGCCTCATGGAGGTGGACAGATCCGGTGGGTCTGAGGGTAGTTGGCACTGTGGGTTAACAAGGGCAATCGGATTGGGTTGTTTTCGTGGAGGTGGGAGTTGACCGATTTTATTCCGTTGAAACCTTTGAGAGTAGTGAAATCTTTTCTCTGTTTTTTTCAGTTTGGTTGTCTTTTGTCTTTCCAAGAGTGCAGAAGATGCCGTAGTATTTTTTGTTTATTTTGGGGTATGTCTGTGGTTGTTGTGTTGAGTTTGACCACAATTCTGTGGCAGTCTTTTGCTGTTTTGGTTGGTTTGTGGTCGTGCAGTTGAATGGGGACAGGTTTGTAGGAGTGAATCAGGATTTGGAAAATATCACAGAAAACGGGGAAACTGTCATCTGGAGAGGGAAATCAATGAAAACCCTGTGGCTGTGGCACCATCTGTCGAGCGGGTCGGTGCGTTTTGAAATTTTCGCGTTGTTTATTGGTGATGGTACGTTAGTGCGGTGGCGGTGACGGTTGCAAATGTTGTATATGGATATGGGGTTGATGGGTGAATGGGAGTAGGGGGAGGTTTGGACCGGATGGTGATCCGATACCTCTATTGCATCGCATATGTGTGTGTGTGTGTGTGTGTTAGAGATGACAAAAGGACATCAATTCCGCTCTGAACATGCAGACGTTCACTGCGGTACCTGGTGAACTGTTGAGTGCAGCTGTATTCTTTCCAGACCGATGAAAGAGAGGAGGCTGTAATTGGGGGAAATCTTGGAGTGCAACCACTGCGAGGTTTTGCAATGTTTGATAGGTCACAGTCCAGAAAAGGCTGCAGGTGAGAGTTGACGCCACCAACTATCAGGTGATTTGGTATTCGTAGAGTAGATTGAGGAGTGCATGCTCAAATTTGATTTGTGTGGCGTGGATGTGGCTTTTGTAGGTGTTACTCATACTTGCGAAGGGGGGGGGGAGGTAAGCTAGGGACATGTGGATCATGCTGCAATGGTGTTACTGCAGTTGAAACAAGAAGAGGGTGGGATAAGAGGCAAGAATGATTGCTGTGCCACATGTGCCGTTGACGGACATATGGCAAAACACATCTTTTGGGTGCCGTTTGGTAGAGGAGAGGGCATGGAGGTGTCGAAAGCTTGCTGGGGGCAGATATGAGGTCATATGAGGTCAGCTCGACGGGCGAAATGCAGGGCAACAATCAAGTCGATGGAGTCGGTGCATTTTTGAATGTTATGTGTGATCACATTTAGTTTTGCTTTTGGGGAGACGGCTTTGATGAAGTGGGAGGATGCCAGGGCCGGGGTGGGGGGCTTATGCTTGGCCACGTGTGGTTGGAGAGGGAGCGGTAGTGGAACATTCGTAGGTCGAATCCACGAAATGTTGCAACTCTGTTCCGCCAAAGTAAACCTGGCGTTCAAAGTGTGGGTTGATCGTTTCGAGAGGGGGCATCGTGAGTTCATTTGCACAGACGGCGTTGGTTTGCACTTGGAAGCCATATCCCAAAAGTGCTGTTTGATCATTAACTGCGTTCATAAGCGACGAGGGACTGGACGGTCTTGCTATTGCACAGATGTCTGCACCCACCCTCTGCACTCACTGCACTGCCGCCAGCCCCACACCCCCAGCGGCACCAGTCAATCTGCTGTCAACGCACTGACGAAAGAGACGACATGAACGAGGATGCAGCACACAAAGTCAGCTCGACGAGGGTTGCAAATGCATGAGGAGCAACTACCGAGTCGAGATACAAGAGCCTCAGGAGGCGAGGAGGGTGGGAAGAAGAGGAATGGGCTTGGTGCAAGCTGGCAATCTCTTGTCGGGTGAGTTTTTGGGGTCAGTTTTGGGTTAATTCGTGTTCAAACTGTATGTTTGTCAGAAAAAAAACCAGACACTAGTAAGTGCGGGGAAGGGAACCCCTCGGTGTGCGTGGATTGGATCCGGATGCGATCCCCTCCTGGGGCTACCCCAAAATGTACTGCACCGTGAGAAAGACCCAAGGACAGCGCGCCGCCTCCTCACAGCCCGCGTAGCCCGGCATGCGCGCAGTGCACCACGTGGCACCCCCACGCTCGAGCGCAGCATACAATGCCATCCCAAAAGTGGGATTCCACACTGCATACTCACTCACCGTTGGTACAGCCATTCCGTGGCATCCATTCTGTTCCTGAGGATCTTTCGCCGACACGCTGGCAAGATGTCGGTTGCAGTCACCGCCAAGCTAATATCAACCCACGGGATTTACTCCCGGCGGCGGTCGAGCAGTTTTTTCTTCTCCTTACCTCGGATTCAATCCCGGGACCTTTGGTCTAGCAGGGTGCTATAACCACTCAACCAACCGGAGTCATTTATCATTGGTATGACTATCTGGCGTTTAAGCTGCAATGAACGTTTGCTGCCGCTCATCCGATACAGTGCGTGTAAAGGGCTTGCGGCACAGGGGGCACTGGCGCAGCGAGATCATGCAATTTCCACACAGAGTCTTATGCCCACACGGCAACAGCCGCATTTCCCGGGGCCGATCCAGGCATACAACACAGTCCTTTGGAAGGGCGATGCTGATCTCTGACAAGTCCTGGAGGGTTCCCTCAATGGTGTGGAGCATTGGACGCTCCCCAGGCTCACTAGACACGCACTGCAGCGCCATGCGATGCAGCGGCTCGGCCACAGCTTCAGGGAACGGCGGGGTGAGGCGTGACGCGGCGAGCCTGAGGCGGCCGATGAAGCGGTCGCACCGGTCCCACACGTAACCCACTCCAAGCAGCAGCTGCATGCACATCACTCCCAAAGCGTAGACATCAGAGGCGAAGGAGTACTCGGTGCGCTGCTCAACCTCCGGAGGAATGTACCCAGGGGTGCCCAAGAGCCCAGACACAACGCGGGATCGCCCAGCCGCAAGCTCAGGGCACATGCGGCTCGTCCCCAAGTCCGAGACACGCGGCTCCCAATCCTCGAAGAGCAGGACGTTGTGGGGCTTCCGATCGCGATGCAGGATGCTGTGGGCGTGCAGGTACGACACGCCCCGCACGATCCCGAGGGCGCAGGCGAGTCGGCGATCCCAAGGGTATTCAGGCAGAGGCAGATGCTTCTCAAGGCTCCCGTGAGCCGCCAAGGGGTAGATTAGCGCAACTTCCGGCCCCTGACGCGCAGCTCCACGCAGGGGTACGAGGTGCGGGTGCTGCAGCCGGGCCAAGATCTCCACCTGAGTGTGGAACTCTGCCAGACCCTGGTCGCGGGTGAGGGTCTTGATGGCGACGGGCGTGCCCTCCATATCGCACTGGCGCACGACGCCAAAGCCGCCGTGACCAAGTTCGTGCGCCCCGCGCAGCATGCCCTCCACCCTGGCCCATGAAATGAAAATGGGGTGGGATTCGTCCAGAGACGTGCCGCGGGGGAAGGGCAACGGTCCAGTGACGATCGTGGGAAGTGGGTCCGACCGATCTGCCGGGTGCTGTGGGGGATGCCGGGCCGAGAGTGGTGAAGAGTGCGGGACTGGCTTGGGGCGGGGGAAATGCCGAAGGGCCAAAACGGTACAGATGATTGCGAGGCAGGACATCAGGTATTGAAGCATCGCGGTGAACAACCGCACACACGCCATGGTGACAATCGATGTGCACGCCGTAAGCATTTCTGCACATGCATTGAAGACATGATACTGAAGCGGTACCCAGAACCTATGGTCCATGGCCCGGAGGCCTGTGAGCCGTCACACCCGTCCGGAAGCCATTGACACCGGCTGTCAGCGGGATATCCCTGTTCTCTAACCCGCGAAATCTGGAATCCGATTTCTAACCAATAAATCGATTTAGAATTACCATAATTTTGTTGTCTTAGGCGATTTTCAGTCGGAAATCGGTGAAATACCCGATTTCTACCGCGATTTCTAATTGTCGTGAAATCGCCGCCTGATGTCGCCTGTTCGCGCGCTTTCGTCGCTTCTCCGTGGCGAGTTTTGTGAGGGATTTTTCTCGAGTACCTTTGAGGTTCTAAGAGAACTTAAAGGCTGGATCTAGAGGATTTTTATTGTACTTTCATCTGGTGTGTTCACCAGAATTGTTCGCCGTTGCGTCTGGGAGAAAATGAGCGCGCAAGCTTTTCCGTCCATCGCTCGAACTCATGGTTCTCAAGTACCATGAGTTCGGACGGAACCCTACATTCCCCCCCTATGCCTTTCATCCATGCCCCTTTCACGTGGGCATATCATTTTGTATAGGGAGTAAGAAAAAGTGCTTTTCCAATGCTTTGGGACATACTCTAGTTGCATTAGAGATGCGCTGAGCATCCATGCATTTATATCTTAGTATTGGTCCAACCAAAAGTGGTGATAACACATTTTGACCTATGGAACCAAACACCCAATCAGGATATGGAGTGGACCCCTTAATCCCCTTTCAATGTGAAGTAAAACATCTTTTCCTGAGTTGAGTGAGAACTGACATATCCAAAGTAGAGCCTATGGACTTATCTATGTTTTTCCATGAATTCTTAGCTATCCTAGTGGTATGCACCCTAGGGGGCTGGGCACCTCTTTTTGAGAGGTCCTGGGTTCAATTCCCGGTCAGCCTAGCTAAGTAGGAAGATCCCATGTGACATGGCAGTGACCTCATCGCCACATACCATGCCACCTCAGCACATATGGGACCCAAAACAAAGAGTGCACATCTCCTGAGATGGCACTATGGAGAGAGAGTGACCATGGGGCAGTTTTCTAACTCTTTTCCCAAAACATTTCAGCTATCTTTGTGAATATGCATTCATTTGTGACCTGAGTTGCAGTTTCTGTGAATATCCAATCAGCTTTCACTGTTTACACTGCAGCCCTTCATGCTTTGATCCTGAATCCTCTTCTCCTTGCATACTTCTGGCTTGGGTTATCCTGGATTGACTCTATTGACTCTATTTCTGCAAACAAAAGGTTTTCTTCATCCAAAACAAGCAGCAGGAAACCCTACAGCAACAGCAAGCAGCAGGAGAGGCAAAAACACAGTGCTGAAAACACTATAAACTTTTCTGGTAGCAAGAGGCAGCCTGTCTCTGCGCACCGGCAGCAACCCCGTGCCGTACATCCAGTGCGCCGAGTACGGGCAAATATAAGCTGAAGGGTGAAAGAAGATGGACCCAGGAAGAGTGGACGCCGACGTGAAGACAGCGCCAGCGCCTGAGGCACCGGCAAGGCCGGCGCCTGGCGCTGTACCTTCGGCGGAGCCCTTACATGGGCCAGTGGATACGGCGGAGGACTCCCTGGATGGCCTCCAGACGGCCTTCGGGGCCCTGTCGGTCGAGGAAGTGGTCTCTCAGCCTCAGCCTGTGAAGAGGAAGAGAGAGAACGAGAGCGAGAAGGATGCTGGAGAAGGAGCAGACGAAGGAGAGGAACAAGGGCAAGACCCGACGCATGACCCTACCTTCGAAGGCGCAACAAGCGCTTCTGGCCTCCACGCATCACCCTCTCCCATAACCACCACACTCCCAGCCGCAGCAACATCCACTTCCACAACCAACCCGCCTATGGCAGAGGGCACAGGCTTTACTGGCATGCCTCCCTACCCCGCCTATGGTATGGGCCCACCTACCACTGCGCTCCATGAGGCAACTACTGCCAGTGAGCCGGTGGCTTCCAGCTCTGCGCCGCGATGGTATGCGGCTGACTATCCCCATCCACTCCACGCCACTGGAACCTATATGGATGTTCCTGGGTATGCTCCTGGGTATGCACCTGGGTATGCACCCTTGAGTGGGTTGAGGAGAGGACCAGAGTCTCTGGGAGGCAGGAGTAGAGGATCGGGAAGATCCTCCAACAGGTCCCTGACGCGGGCGGAGATCAACGAGGTGCTCCGAGGAGCCACTTCAAAAATCGTGGGCGACCTCACGCAAGAGATCAGGGAGAAACTGGAGCCCCTGATGATCCCGTTGTAAGGCAATTCGGCGGAGGTAACCCAAAACTCTTGCGATTTCTCCAAAACCCGTTCTCCTTGTTTTCTCAAACTCTTGTAACCTCTTTTTCAAACTCTCAAAACCTTTGACGTTTCTTCCCCTTAGTGGTTGCTGCTTTTCCTTGCTTGTTCTGCACTCCGTGGATCCTGCTTGTTCTGCACTCCTTGTATTTTGCGCTGTGCATGCACTGATCTACAAATCCCGCACGCAAACCTTGCACCTTCATAAGCACCAAGCAGTTTTGATCTCCATTGTCGTTGGTCAGCACGGAGTCCCTTGCTTGCCTGAGCGGTCACTGCCGGCGCCACGAGCGTGGGCAGTTTGGGGACTTTGGCACCCCTCCATGCAACATATCTACAACAACCAAAAGAATGCCAAGCACAGAATTAATAATAAATAAACAACCACAAAATAACGTAACACAGAGCTTCTCTCTTTATTTCTCTGTTCTGATTCCACGCTGGCATTTGCGCTATGCGCGATGCGCGATGCGCAACGCGCGATCGCGGTAGGGCTCACGCAGCCCTGTCCTAGTTGCCCCTACTGCCCATTACACTGCCCTCCTAAGACCTGACAGGACAATGAGGGTCTGATACAAAGGCAAATACCAATATATGGGCAGCAGGGGCAACACAACGTATTGCCATACTACATCTCCGGGGCGGGCATGCAGCGTTGGGGGACCCAGTACAACAGGACCAGCCCACATACATATTCCTTGACAGAAAATGGCCCCCTTCCCTGACGGGAGCATAACTGGGGGGTGAGGGATCCGCCAACGCTGCACGGCTGCCCAACAGTCGCAGCCCATGACAAGCATGGTGGCCCCTCCTGTGCAAAGGGGGAGGCGCGGCACTCCTGCGGGCTGTCCTTAGCCCTTGCCTTACCCCCAAGGATAAATATACAGGCATCCTGCCTGAACTTGCAGAGGCATGCCACACCCCAACTACACCCGACGCTGACCAACACTGCCTGCCATGGACAAATGCAACGTCAGTGGATAGCTGCTCTCAGCTGCCGAACAGCGACACACAACCCCAACAGACACCCACCCAGCTCGTACAATACCCGCCCCCGCCAGACCTTGTGCCACACACGATGAACCACCCACAATGTGACCCACCACGCACTTTCACAGATACAAATTTACTCGGCGACTGCCGACTTCCAGATCACCAATGGGCAGCAGCTCTTTGGACCCCAGAGTTCACTTCTCCTCCTCCCTTGCTGGATGAGGCTCCTTCGTTCCTTCGAACTTCACTTCTCCACTCAACGTTAGTCGTGGCTCCATCCTCGGCTGCCCGCGCCGAACTGCTCCTTGGCTGAGCGCTCCTTCGTTGCACGCTCCTTCGCTCCTGCGCTGAGCGCTCCATCGCTCCTGCTCTGAGCGCTCCTTCGTTGTACTCCTTCGCTCCTGCGCTGAGCGCTCCTTCATTGCTCTCCTTCGCTGGTGCGCTGAGCGCTCCTTCGTCGCGCAGCTTTGCTGGTGCGCTGAGCGCTCCTTCGTCGCGCAGCTTCGCTGGTGCGCTGAGCGCTCCTTCGTCGCGCAGCTTCGCTGGTGCGCTGAGCGCCCCTTCGTCGCGCAGCTTCGCTCCTGCGCTGAGCGCTCCTTCGTCGCGCTCCTTCGCTGCTACGCTGAGCGCTCCTTCGTTGCGCTCCTTTGCTGCGCTGAGCGCTCCTTCGTTGCGCCGTAGCTGCGCTGAGCGCTCCTTCCTTACGCTGCTTCGGGGCTCTCGTACTTAGTTGAGAGTTTTGTAAGGCAATTCGGCGGAGGTAACCCAAAACTCTTGCGATTTCTCCAAAACCCGTTCTCCTTGTTTTCTCAAACTCTTGTAACCTCTTTTTCAAACTCTCAAAACCTTTGACATTTCTTCCCCTTAGTGGTTGCTGCTTTTCCTTGCTTGTTCTGCACTCCGTGGATCCTGCTTGTTCTGCACTCCTTGTATTTTGCGCTGTGCATGCACTGATCTACAAATCCCGCACGCAAACCTTGCACCTTCATAAGCACCAAGCAGTTTTGATCTCCATTGTCGTTGTTCAGCACGGAGTCCCTTGCTTGCCTGAGCGGTCACTGCCGGCGCCACGAGCGTGGGCAGTTTGGGGACTTTGGCACCCCTCCATGCAACATATCTACAACAACCAAAAGAATGCCAAGCACAGAATTAATAATAAATAAACAACCACAAAATAACGTAACACAGAGCTTCTCTCTTTATTTCTCTGTTCTGATTCCACGCTGGCATTTGCGCTATGCGCGATGCGCGATGCGCAACGCGCGATCGCGGTAGGGCTCACGCAGCCCTGTCCTAGTTGCCCCTACTGCCCATTACACCCGTCCCATGCGTCACCTACGACGGTGGGAATGTCACCCCACCGAGTACAGGCTAACCACCTGGCGGCAGGGTTGACAAATACCCTGGGGAGCCTGAGGAGCCGACCGATGCCGACTCCTGCAGCAATACCGAGAAGTCCATTCGTCCCGAGAACGGCCCAGCCGCCCTACAGCCACGTGACGAACTCGACGAGGGCCGAGCTGGACCAGCTGGGGCTGACAGCCTTAAGGGCTATGGTGGACGTAGAGCCTTATGGCTCTAGTGATCTTGGCGGAGACCCCTCCGATGACGAGCTGCCGTCGATGGATTCTTCTTCGCCCTCAGATGACGATGACCCTGAGGACCCCAAGGGTAAGAAGAAGAAGAAGAAGAAGAAGAAGACCCGACGCCCTGAAGGACGCCGAGCTCAGGAGGCGAAGGCTATTGCCACCTCCAAGATAGTGGTGAACCTGCCTGAGTTCACAGGCAAGGACCTCAGTGAGTTCGCTGAGAACTTTGGCCGGTTCCTACGACTGACCGGCCAAACCCACGCGTGTGGGCGAGTGAAGTGCGATCTGCTCCTGCAGTGCTGCAAGACCAAGTACCTGGAGAAGCAGGTCAGGCAGATCGTAACTAACTCCGCCACCTTTGCCGATGTGTTGGTTGCCCTGGAGAGGCAGTACCCAACCTACGAAACCGACCTCTCCATCAGGACCGAGATCCAGAACCTGCCCGTGCTGCCCAACAACCCCAAACCTGGCAGGGTCTCCGAGCTGTTGGCTGACCTGGATCACTGGGCTGGACGACTGACGCCCGGTTCCTACAGCAGCGACGACCTGCTGTTCTGGTTGTGCGCCAAGCTCCCCCGAGAGCTATGGGACGAGTGCCGTTTGACGGCTGAGCGCAAGGCTAGATCCCTCCGCTACGAGGATCTATGCGTGCTGCTCCTGGAGATGGCGCTGGAGAAGGAGAGCGACCAGGACTTGAACAACTACCGTCCTGGTGGTGCAGGTTCTGGAGGCAAAGGGTACCAAGGGTCCCGACCTGGGCAGGGGACTACCCCCAAACACGCCCACGCCCGTCTAATGGAGAACGTGAAGGAGCTATTCTGGTGTGATGCCAGAGACGAGCAGGGCCACCTGCAGCACGCCTCTGACTGCGAGCAGCGAGACTGCTTCGTCGTCCAGGGGAAGCAGCAGGAGAAGAACACCGGCGCCAAAGCGAAGCTGCCGGATCATTACCGCTGCACCATCACGTGTGCATTCTGCGGTAAGCGGAAGCACTATGAAGATGAGTGCTACCATAAGCAACGCCTATCGGCGAAGCTTAAGGGGGAAGATCCTGGCAAAGGCTCAGGCAAAGGTGGAGGCAAGGCCAAAGGCAACGACTCCGGCAAGGGCAAGTCGAAAGGACGTGGTCAAGGTGGTCAAGACAAGGGTCAAGGTGGACGAGGAGGAGGCGCTAACCGCCAGACCGACAACAAGAACAAGGACAAGAACGGAGGCAACCCCAACCCTAATCCAGGGGGGAACTCGGAGCCCTCTGGAGGGCAGTCTGGACCAACCACACGCTCACAAACGCAGGCCCAGCAAGAACAAGGAGCCAAGCGTGAGCATGAAGGTGGTGATGACGGCAACGCTAACAAGAGGAGCCGTTTCATGAGGATGGCCCGCAAATTGCGGAACAAGGGGTTGGAGGTGACCTGTCCCGCGGAGTTCTGACGGGGACGCTCTGGTGGCACCCAAGACCTGGTGTTTTGGGTACGTATCCGACTAGGGGGACGTGAATACCTGGGGGTACTGGATACTGGCGCCACAATATCTATAGTGGCCAAGAAAATTTTACCTTGTGGGAGCCTGAAGAACACCATGACCACCGCCGCTATACGCATGGGGGATGGACATGTGGTGCACAGCTGCGGGGACTGTGAAGTGGAGGTACCTATGGGCTCTCGAACTATCGCCCATCGGTTCTATGTGATGGACACTGAGGCCTTCGACTTTGTACTGGGTACTGACTTCTTCGTACAGCACTCCCAGATACAATCCCTGACGCTGCAAGCGCCCTACCTCCTCTACGTGGACCACGGCAGTGGCAGAGAGTCTGTGCCACTGGAGCAGTCGGAACATACCTCGAGTTACCTGAGACTATCGAAGGAGGAGCCCTCGAACATGATGGCGGCCTCCAAAACTGAGGACTATCAACTATTGGGGGAAGTCCTAGACCAAGGTCTGAAGGAGTTGGGTTACTCTCGAGAAGACCTAAGTGTGGAGCTGTTCGCCAGCGACAAGCAGCATGTACTGGACCTATACTGCAGCAAGGGGAAGACCTGCAGTTACAAATTTTACTGGCCCTCTTTCGGGATGGCCTACGGGAACCCCAGATTCAGTGAACTGGGGAAGGTGCTGACCAAGGTGGCCTTGAAACGTTCCCGTATGGTCCTGTGTTCTCCCGATTGGGGAGCCCATGGGGGCAACGAGTACTGGCGAAACCTCCTGGACAGGCTGACTATCAGCTCTGTTCGTTTGCCTGATGAGGCCATCTACGTGCCTCTGGGGCGCAAGACGCCTATTGGGAAGCCTGGATGGGGGAGTATGCTCAGCGTGGTGGACGGAAGTCTTACCTCCATTCCCTGGGAGGATTTGGACCCAACCCTAATCCAGGCTATACAACGAGAAAGCGATGGACTCGCCTTGGGTGACTTGAAGGATCGACTACGACCTCAAGATGCTGTTGAAACTACACCCGGAGGAGATGAGTGCGTCGTGACTGACACCAACGACCCCAACTCTCCCTGCCGTGTACCTGTTCCTGATGGAGTCTCTGAGTGTGGACTATCTGAGCTACCTAGCTCTATCCACTCAGAAGACGAAACTGAGCACGACGCCTTCTTCGTGCAGACCTGTGTGGAGGAAGTGGAGAACGCCGAGTACGTCGCCCCACTAAGACCCGTACTCTCCATGAGGGTGGAAGACCCCGTGGACGAGGAGCTGGACCCTCGATCCAGGCTCAGGGAGTATGTGGATTCCAAGAGGAAGTTGGTGGCGAAAAAGCTATGCTACGCGAAGCCTACCCGCAGCTCATGGCCATTGAAGCAAGGACGTATGGGAGACCTATCCCAATTGGAGGAGGACCTCGAACAGAAGATCACCACCTGGCAAAGGGAGGTAGATCTCAAGCTCATGAAGAGCGTGTGGGGCGCCCATGTGAGGACCCCAGAGGAGGACGACCTCTCGGAGGAATGTGTATGTGAACCCCCTCGAGCGTGCCTATGCTGCCATCGTCCATCGGAGATGGTTGAACAAGACCTTCTACATGCCTACCAAGGGCTGAAGGATGCTACCGCGGGCGAAGAGTCGGTGGAGGACCACCTCCCGACGTCTATTCAAGGGGCAAGCAACTTACACTCCGACGAGGATATGGGGGACAAGATCAATGTATTGGACCCGCGGGTACAGAAGCTTATAAGGACCTATCTGGAGGTGTTCGGAGAACTACCCCCTCCAGCCTCATGCGACAAGCTGGTACAGATGGACCTCAAGCTGAAACCCGAGTTCGTGGGTCACAAGATCCGGAGGAGACCCTATCCAGCTCCTAAAGAGCAGGCCGACGAGATTGAGCGACAGATACAAAAGTGTATCGACGCTGGCCTAGTCCTGGAGTACAAGGACGGGGACTACCCCCTACACTGCAGCCCCTGTTTCCTGGTGGCTAAACCTGGGGCTACAGCCAAACGGCTGGTAGTGGACTACGGAGAGCTGAACAAGAAGACGCTGAACCACTCAGGGTCCATTCCCAATATGGAGTCTACCCTGGAGAAGATAGCCTCCTGTCGCTACAAGACCAAGATGGACAAGCGAAGTGGATTCTGGCAAGTGGACCTGACGCCCAACGCGCAGGAACTACTGGCCTTCATCACCCCTCAGGGGAGGGTATTCAAGTGGAAGGTCATGCCATTTGGCGTGGCTAACGCACCCAGCCTGTTCCAAGAGCTGATGAACAAGATCTTGTCCATCCTACGAAGGAGACCTAAGGTGCAGGAGCTCATATCCCGTGGGGCCCAGATGGAGGCTCACATCGACGATGTATGCCTCGGGACCAATACCCAGGAGGACCACCTAATCCTGTTGGGTGAGTTCTTTGCGGTCTGCCAGGAGAACCACACACGACTCAAGCTGGAGAAGTGTGAGTTCATGCAGGAGACCATGCAGTACTTGGGGTTTGACGTTGGCTATGGGTGGTGGACCCCAGCGGCCTCTAAGGCCAGACCCCTGATGGATGCCAAGGTACGACACGACGACCCCAAGAAAGGACTTCATGATGTACGCAGTTTCATTGGGGCGTGCAACTTCTATCGCCGTCACATCAAAAACTTCACCTACACCAGCGCTGTACTGACTGACTTGATCAAGAAAAGTACTACTTGGCGCTGGGGCCCACAAGAGCAACAAGCGTTTGACGAGCTCAAAGACAAGGTAGCCAACGCTAAGTGCTTGGGCGTGCCTAGGGCACAAGGGGAGATTTTCCTGGTGACCGACGCCAGCAATGTGGGCGGTGGTGGAACGTTGTTCCAATGGCAAGCACTAGAGAAGGAGGAGTTCGACTCGGCCATTTCCCAATGGGGGACGGAAGGTCTCAACCGAGATGGAACCCTCAAGCACAGCTACCCTGACGACAAGTGGGTCCTAGTACCTCTGGGCCACTGGAACTGGGAGTGGAACCAGGCCAGGGGGAACTACTCCACCTATGAGCAGGAATTGCTCGCGGGCATGCTGGTGCTATCCTCACAAACACGACTGTTGGGGAGTAACCCTGTGGTCTGGCTGTGCGACCAAGAACCGGTCCGCAGTTTCCAGAAGGGTCCCCCACCTGAGAAGGCCAAGCTACGACGCTGGTGGACCTACCTCAGTCAACTACGGCTGACGGTACACCATATCCAGGGAGTGAAGAACGAGTGCGCCGACTACATCAGCCGCAACAACTTCGACGCCCTGATTGGTGCCCGGTCTGAAGCGCTGGCTAAGGAGGCGTTCAGCCGTATGGACGTACACCTGGACCTGAACATGACCATGATACGCCCCCTGGATGGACTCCAACAATCGGAGTACCTGAAGGAGTTTGGGGATATCTACAAGCGCCTGGAGAAACGCCTTGAACCCCTCCTGGTCAACCAGGACCAGTGGAAGAGGGACAAGAGCTACCTCTGGCACGAGGACCGCATCGTGGTGCCTAGTGACCGAGTCCCAGCGCTGCTGAAGTGGACCCATGAGTCCAGTGGTCATGTGGGTGCTGACCGTACCCTGAGGCTGTTCAAGCAGTGGTTCCACACTACGTGGACTGACAACCAACTGCGGAAAACCCTCCAGCCTATCGTGGACAAGTGCCCGTGCAGGTCCTGTAAACCAGGGGATATCAGGGACAGAGGTCTCTACTCGACCCTGCCCATCCCACACTGTGCCAACAGTGTTCTATACGTGGACTACACGGAGATGCCGAAGTTCGGGGGCTATGACTTCGCCCTCGTGGTAACCTGTGGGTTGACCAGGTTTACCAGGGTGTTCCCATGTACCAAGCACATTACCGGAGAGGAGACTATCAAGATACTCCTGGAGGAGTGGTTTTGTGTCTATGGGGCGCCCAAGGAGATCAACTCCGATGAGGATGTACGAGTACGCTCAGATACTGGCTGGTACAAGAGGGTCCTGAGATCCCTCAATGTCCAGGTGTCTACGGGGATTCCCTACTCTCACACGAGCAACCCCCTATGTGAGCGACAGATTCGTGTCCTGAAGGAGAACTTCAGGATATGGTGCAAAACTGAACGCACCAGAGACTGGGTGACACTACTCCCCGTCATATCCTTGATGATGAACTCCCAAGAGAGTTCAGCTACTGGCTACTCGCCACATGAGCTATTCATGGGGCGCCCGGCATGGTTCCTACATGCCCCCTATCCAGAGGACACCCATTCTTCTGTGGGTGAATGGGTCCAAGAGCAACAAGCGAAGGTGGACAAGGCCAAGGCTATGCTCCAGAGAGTGAGGGAGCGTCAGTGGAACAAGAAGAACAAGCACCGTGTACCGGCCACCTACCAAGAGGCGGACTGGGTGCTGGTGCACCACAGTCGACTACCCGCCTGGCCACGCTCTACCAGCGATGACCCATACTTCGGGCCGTACAAGATCCTATCTGTGGATGGACACCGTATCACCGTGCGGTGTTCTCCCCGTCTAGGGGGGACCCTGGTGTGCGCTGCTCAACACCTGAAGCGCTACCATGATCCTGAAGACCTCTGTGGGGAGGAGTGGGAGCTGAACAACGAGGAAATCGCCGCTCTGGACCTACAAGGGGCTGCCAGCCCTATGGAAGTTGAAGGTGAACTCCCCGACATGAACGCCGAGGAGATGGCTAAGGAGGGCTTCTACCTGGTGAAGTCTGTCCTACGCCACCGCTATCGCCAGGGTTGGCGCTTCCTCACCCTCTGGGAAGGGTTTGGAGTCGAAGAGGCCACCTGGGAGCCCTTCTCTGCATTTGTTCTACCTGAGGGACGCCTAAACTCAGTTCTGGTTGACTACTTGTCCCAGAACAACCTTGGTGAGTTGCTGAGGCTCGCTGAGACGCTTGCCTCCAAGACTAAAGCTAGGGACTGAACCTTACCCTTACCTGCGAAAGCGTATGTGTGAGTGTGCTATTCCTAAGGTCCTGAGAGCAAGCCGCAGAAGTGGTGTCCTAATTATACCCAAGTCTGCGCCCTTGCTAAACCTGGAGGGTTGGCTTATTGATGCCACGGGGTACGCCCCGGGTCTCCCCTCCCCTATGCGCCTAATTTCTGTGCTGGCGCAAAACCTTGGGGGAATACCCAGCGTGCTAATCCAGGTATTGTTTTCCCTACCTATCTGTCTACTACAGGGAGGGGTGGCCAAAAGCTATGAAGGCATGAAAACGCCGTTTTGCTATGTGGCCAAAACACTGACCTAACCACTGCCACAGCCCACCAACCCTGCTAAAATTGCAGGAAACGGGTGGGACAGTGACACACGCACTACAGGTCCTACACACCCTACAGTGGCACCATCCTGGTGGGCGAGCACTGGGGCAACTGGCTCAAGCCCCCACTCAGGACTACCACTCCTACACGCACACTCTACTGGGCGTTGCGATTACAAAGGTGTCGTGGGTCCTAGCGACCCTCCTGTGAAATGACAAGAGAACACAGCGCTGGTAAGCAACTGTGGCCTAACCGGGGACGCCACAACGCGTTTCCCCTGCTAGGGCTTGGAGGGAAGGAGTGCTCTCGCGTGCAAGGCGCAGATGTCGATGAAGTCGGACTCCCTGCTCTGCCACAGGCGGAGCGGAGTTACTTGTTTGTGTGATCTGCGCCCTTGTTTAGCAGGGCATAAAAGAATGCTGCTGCACCAATCACCCTACCTGCCCACCTGTAAAACAAAGGCAAATGAAAGGGCGTTTGCGGCGGAGGAACCAAGCCACACTCCAGGTATTATACCCTTCTCAGTGTGACCTATAATACACTGTCCGCAAACACGCTGCAGGAGCAGCTACCCTTGTCAAGCAAGCAAGCGTTAAGGGACTCCTCGTGGTCTCGTAAAACACGTACCAAGGAGCCCCTGGGTAGCCTAAACAAGGTTTACCGTGCGCACTTCGCGTGGCCTACCCTTTAATGCGTGTGTGCATGCGCGAGTATGCACGAGTCCTTTGGGCACACCTGCCCATCTCAGCAACAATCCGAACTCCACCAGGGGGTGGCCCCGCCTGGGCTTACTCACCTTACCTACCGCTGGGAGAGAGAGCAAGTGAGGGGCGCACGCGAAGAAGGTTGCTATGCACTTGTGTGTATGTCTAATCACCCTGATCTGACGGCTAATCACCTGCAACCTTTCTAATCAATCCCTCTATCGCGTCCTATCGTTGTTAGCGCTGCTACAAGGCTCGTTCACGGAGACACGAGACGAGCAATGTGTATGCGGCATGCGAGACGAACATACCTGTAGTTTATACCTGATTCATTGAAGTCTTTTCGTTCATTTTCGAATTCTTGAATTTTTGAAGCTTCTATTAGTGTGGGTGGAATCTGTATGTTTATTTATTAATGTGTGTCTCGTCATTTTCAAGACTACGTGAGACATACGTTTATAATTCCATTATTTCTCCATTTTCCGGCGCTTCGCTAGGAGCCGCTCCTGCGCGCCGCCATTTTATGCGTATGAATTTCTGGATTTAAAAAATTCAGAGATGACTATAATTTCTATAAAAATGTGCTTCTGATGCACAATTGGATTCTGCTCAGGTGTGTCGTTTCAGAAAAATTCTACGCCGTCATTTGACGGATTTTGATGTCGTCGCTTCGTTTTTGCGTGGATTCGTCCATAATTCTCCCATTCCTGCCTCTGCAGATACCCACGCGCAGCCTCGCTGAGTAGGCCGTGTTCGGGCCGAAACGCAGGTGCCTGGAGAGACTGAGCAGAACCATGACCCCTCCAAGGGGCAAATTAATTTCTTTCTCGACTCCCTTCGCCCTAAGACAGGTCACAGGTCGCCAGCAGGTTTACGAGAACCCATGCGAGTGTGTATATTGTGTCTTGCGTTTGGGTTGTGTTGACGCTGCGTCTTGGAGGGAGGGATGCATATGCACATGTTTGGCATGCTCCCATACTAACCCAACCAAGCCACAGGAGCCCCGGCAGCGCCAGGAGCGCTGAGTCTTCTGTAGGATATGATACAATCAGAGCAGCAAAAGAGCGCCAGCCATGGTGAGCGCCCATTTTTCAGTGTGAGGGAAACTGTAGGTATTTTAAAGTAGATGTGGAAACCAAGGAAAGGCCAAGAAAAATTGCCTTTTTCCTAAAATGCGACAGTGGTGGCCACCACAGCACAAGGAGGGAGTAAGAAAAAGTGTCTTTCCAATGCTTTGGGACATACTCTAGTTGAATTAGAGATGCACTGAGCATCCATGCATTTATATCTTAGTATTGGTCCAACCAAAAGTGGTGATAACACATTTTGACCTATGGAACCAAACACCCAATCAGGATATGGAGTGGACCCCTTAATCCCCTTTCAATGTGAAGTAAAACATCTTTTCCTGAGTTGAGTGAGAACTGACATATCCAAAGTAGAGCCTATGTACTTATCTATGTTTTTCCATGAATTCTTAGCTATCCTAGTGGTATGCACCCTAGGGGGCTGGGCACCTCTTTTTGAGAGGTCCTGGGTTCAATTCCCGGTCAGCCTAGCTAAGTAGGAAGATCCCATGTGACATGGCAGTGACCTCATCGCCACATACCATGCCACCTCAGCACATATGGGACCCAAAACAAAGAGTGCACATCTCCTGAGATGGCACTATGGAGAGAGAGTGACCATGGGGCAGTTTTCTAACTCTTTTCCCAAAACATTTCAGCTATCTTTGTGAATATGCATTCATTTGTGACCTGAGTTGCAGTTTCTGTGAATATCCAATCAGCTTTCACTGTTTGCACTGCAGCCCTTCATGCTTTAATCCTGAATCCTCTTCTCCTTGCATACTTCTGGCTTGGGTTATCCTGGATTGACTCTATTGACTCTATTTCTGCAAACAAAAGGTTTTCTTCATCCAAAACAAGCAGCAGGAAACCCTACAGCAACAGCAAGCAGCAGGAGAAGCAAAAACACAGTGCTGAAAACACTATAAACTTTTCTTAGGGAAGCGGGGAGTGGCGATGTTCTAGGCAGCCTATGGGACTCGCAAACCCAAGTTGTTTGCGTGCGCAAACGCTAACTTTGTGGCCTTGTGAGCATGAACGTTAATAACCGAACACATTGCTCACAAGACCAAAAGCCCTAGGCCTTTTTCGTTTTTCGAGCCAACTCAACGATGGCTCCACGCAATTCAATGCGTACCAAAACTCTATTTTCGAAAGAGGGCAAGTTTTGGTCGAAAATTAGGCCAAAATGGCCAAACCCCCGAGGCTCGTACTCGAAGCCTATGGGGAGTTGAGCCTCGAACCAAGGCAATATGTAAAGTAGAGACCACGAAGGACATCGTGGATGGCTTGGTTGATTTTTTACAACCTTGTCTTCCATTTTATATAATTTCGCCTTGTGAGCACGCGTGCCATACTGCCTCTTTGCACATGCGCTCATATGCAAGCACTAACGACACGAGTGGGCGGAGACAATCTAACCATAGTGGGCATATTTGAAGGCACCTACTATGGGCCTACTCCAAAAGTGTTTGCTCATATTTTTGTTCCTCAATGACCCAAAGATATGTTCATGCCAATATCGCCGATATATGCAATTTTTCCCATAAATAGTGTGCTTCAAGGATTGAGGTGTTAAAAATGTTTCCATTATGCTTTGAACCTCAACCCTTGTTGCAAAAGGGAAGCAAAGCTTCGGTTTGCATCCATGAAAAAGCCTGAGGCTCCTTTCTCTTGTGATACGGAGATACGATTTTTGGAGGGACCCCTTTTGGGTGAATTTTGGCCGTTTTGCCCGGAATGGCCACAAACCCCATCTCCCCCTGATTTCGCCCCCGAGGTTGCGTGCGCCACTTGACCAAGGGTAAGGGCGATTCGGAGAGGGCACATAAACCCGCATCGAATGGGGTCTTTCCCCATGTGGCCTCTCCTCTCGAAGGGAGAGTTGTGAGTCACCCAATTTGGGGTATGTTGCCATTCTGCCCCATTTGTGTGTCACTTTCTCTCCAATGCGGAACAGAGCTAGAGGCGACCATGAGGGTTGGCAAGCGGCATATATTGGGACCTAAGTCCCATATGTCTATAGCATTTTTGGTTGAAAGGATCCTCGCCGTGGCCATGGAGATATGGAATCATGAGTGCGGGCCATTTTGGCCAAATTTCGCTGTTTTTGCCATTGTATGCCATATTGGAATTACCATATCTCCATGGGGCACGGGATCTAGCCAGGAAGAAAGGGCGAATATTGTACCATATGACCAGGGGTTGAACGCCATTGAGTTTCGTATTTGCTTCTCTGGCTCATCCGGAGTTACTCAACTTTTGGTGCGATCCATGATCCCCCCGTTTGCACCGCATACTGCTTTCTGCCCCATCCGCGTGTTCATCCCCTTGGTGAACAGTAAGCAGCCAGCGTGACAGCAAGCGATAACCCAGGGCATGGGACCAAAGGGGATATCAAGGGTCGTGAATCAAGGCTTGGCGCGACAAAACCGCCAAGGTTTCCTACCCTGGACGGTCGCCCGAGACGGCCGATTTTGCCATTTTGGCAATTATGACCCCACTTGACGAACCCGTGGTGCCCTGATGCCGGGACCTCAGAGGGAAACAGGTTGGGTGAGGGCTCCAGGGAGTTCGTAAGCGAAGGGCATAGGGTCAGTTGCCTCGTCCCTACCTCTGGCAGGTCCGGACGAGGGGTCAATTTTGGAGATTTTTGAACTGATATTGAAGCGGTATGGGGTGCCTCACCCATACCCGCTGCCCAGCCTGTGGCGCTCTTCGCATCAGGAATTTTCCTGGGCTGATTCCCGGCCTTATGGCGTCCCGATTTCTGTGGGATTTCTGTAAAATACCCCAGAAATCGTCATTTTTCGTCATTTTGGGCTGGCGACGACGTTTGTCGCCTGCGCGACGTAGCCCCAGATCGAAGTTTTATTTCACGATTTCTGGAGATTTTAATCAATTTTATTATTGATTTATCGTTTTTAGAAATATAGGAATATAACGTGACCTTTTTCGCGGCGTTCCGCGAAGGTCAATTTTTGCGAAGTCAGTCACGTTCACGATTTTTTTAAAAAATCCTGAGGCGATCCCAGGAATCAGCCAGACGCCCATGATGTGGCCCAACAGTGGCCCTCTTCATATATAGTTTGAATTGGGACAGAAACGCGTCGTGTCCGCTACGCGACTCGTTGGGGGGAGACACGCGAAATGAGTGTTTTTGGCTCAAAAATCACTATATTTCACTGTATTTTGCCCAAAAACCACTGTTTGGCCCAGTTTGGGCAGGATCTCAGTGGAGATCCTGATGGCGACGACTTGTAGCCGTCAGATTTTCTGATGGCGGCGACGCCGCCGCTTTCATTTCGTCCTCTCTTCTAAGCTATTTTATAGTATAGAAGTGTTACATATACATATTACATGTCTACATGTTTATATTGTCTACATATACCTTCATCTCTTGCCCAGGACGCCAGATTGTGTCATGGTTGTGGCAAGGATCACAGAATTCTTTGGAGAAACCCAGACTGATGGAAGATCAGTAAGAATTCGAGAAGAAGTCTTGGATTTCATGGGATTGGGGTCGTGCATGCCAAGGGAAGCTTGGAGGTTGCCCTCCCCCCAACCTCTTCAAAAGAATTCTGCCGACGCCAAGGCCGCCAAGGCGGTGTGACGGCCTGCGGACGGCGACGACGCCTAGACTGCAGGAGAATTGTCGACGACGTGTAACCGCTGCATAGTGGTTGATCTTTGTTGTGACTGCGAAGCCTGTAGCCTTGATGCCCCAGGGTTCGTAACGCCCGACACTGCCCCTGATATCTCCGAACCCACATAACCCTCTTCGGACCCATATCCAGCCTCTGGGAGCGACATATGCGAAGCACTTGTAAGTCCAGTGAACTCCATGGTGGAATATGAAGAGTACGAAAACCCGGTCTACAAAAATGGAGCAGACATAGAATCTCAATGCGCATTCATCGCACATAATGACACGACGTGAAATCATTCGAAACAATTTAAATAAATCCGATTGGGAAATCACGAAAGACAAATGCGACTCGACGCGCGCTCACAGGCGACATCTGGCGGCGAACGGAAAACAAGAAACAGAACGGAAAATTTACTGCACTAATGTACATCTGAGAATCACTGGAATTCTGATCACATCAGTGTATAGTTGAGTGCTGTCACTGCTGCCATTACACTCCCCCTCTGAAAACATACGTCAGTATGTCAGGCTGGTTCAAGTGAAGTGAACGAAACGGCGAAAGTGACCAAAAACCGACTAATCTAAGGCAACATGTGTGAAATTGAGCTGAATTGAGCAAAATTGTGCTGAGATCTGTGCTTCGTGATGGCCATCGACTTGAATGAAACGGATAGGTACCTCAGGGCACACAGAAAAAGCTTCGTTCAAGCTCGAAAATTCGAAAATTGAAAGTCTGAGTGAAGAATGTACATGATGATTCATTATCCATGATTCATGATGAAATCAGGATCTGACATCCCACTGCCAGAAAACAGAAAACGAGCGTCGCCATGTCGTCGAGCGTAAAAAAAAATAGGGTATCCCTTCATGGAGTCGGAGATATGTGAAACTGGCTGGTGTCATTTGCAGTCATGAGACCCGATACCAGATTATGGTACAAAATGTGCCTGAAACGGTGCCTGAAACGGATCAGACTCAGTCATGTGCCAGAATCTCTGTAATGAGCACGAACTCGAACGAGTCCTTCCCAAGGCGAGTAGAGGGGTCCAGTCGACAGCTAAACACGAGAGTGTCGTCGTGGTTGAGGATAATGGCCTTTCGGATCTTCGGATGGGAATCATCTGAGATGAAGCACATGATTCACATGATGACCATGATGGGAATGATGGATGGAATGACCAGGATGACCCTAGAATGTCCCATCATCTGTTCATCGAACCACATAGACAATGCGTCAGGACTGTTGTGTCCTCATGCCAAGGGTATATGTCGACCGTAAACCTCTTCGAAAGTTTCGGCGACCCAAATTCTGATCAGATCTTGTCAGGGATGGATGATGCCACGATTGGAGCTTCTTCTTGTGCTTGTAAGTCTTCCTTGGTGACACAATCCTTGATCAGCGAGAGCTCTTTGTCAATCTCAGGGTGTTTCTTCAGGAACTTGATGAAAGTGTCCGTATACCCATGGATGAAACTTGAAGCAGGCTCCCATTTGTCTTCTTCTGGACCGAATCCTTTCCATCTGCACAGAAAGTACCACTTGTTTCGAGCATTCTTCTTGTAATCAAGAATCTTCTCCAGCTCAAAACTGCTTGTGACCATCTTCCTGTTGCTCAGGTATTTCGAAGTCCAATAGAGAGGCTTGAACTTTCCTTTGGGGCAGGGTACTTCGGCCTTCAAACGATCTCGATGTACTTCTTGATGCCTGCCTGGCTCAACCTCAATGTTGAATGTAGTCTCACTTAGCTGACTTTTGACTTGGAATGGGCCATCCCACAAAGGTAACAATTTGTTGTCGTCCTTCAGGGTCTCGTCTGACTTACGAAGCCAAACTTGCTGGCCTTTCTCGAAGGGTTTTCCTTGCGTTCTTGACTTATTTTTGAAATTCAATCAATCTGCTTGACTTTCCACTTTGGCTTGGATCCACTTGGCTTCTAAATCCTTGATCCTTTCAAACCATTGCGAGGCGTCGTAGCACTGCCTTGGATGATACATCACTGGTCCTGGACCCATCTTCTCTCGACCAAAAACCAGCTCATTCGGACTTAATCCAGTGTAATTCTTGGTACGATGGTATCTTCTCAAGACACAGTAAATGGTCTCCAACCAATTGTAGTCTTTTTCAGTCGCCAGGAATTTTCTCAGAATGGAGATAAGAATCCTTCCAGCGCGTTCAGCAGGGAGAGCTCGATGGTCGTAGACTCGGGCACGAAGGTGATGAACTCCCAATAGGGCACACATGTTCTCCCACCAAGTCCCAATGAACTCTTTCCCACTGTCCGTCAGAATTTCACTGGGCACATCCCAGTTACTCATCCACTGACTTGCAGTCCACTTGGCAGCCATTTCAGAGGTGAGATGCTTCGTGTTGCAAGGGAGGACTTGGATGTAGCCACTGTGGCGGTCTTGAATTAACAAAACCCCATCGATAGGCTTCCTCGTGTAGAGACATTCCTCTTGGATTTGTCCCAACTCGAAGACATCCGCCGTCACCTTGTCGAACAACCTCTCAGGAATTGGTAATCCCTTCAGTAGTCCTTGTGCCTTTTGATTCTTGGGGATGGTCGCCTGACATTGCTTGCATCCTTTGGCAACTCGTTCACAGGCAGGGTTGGGATAAGCGAGCGTTTAGCGACTGAACGGTCGTTTGTTTGTTACGCTTAGGGAAATTTATTAACAAACGAAATTTTAACAAACGACGGCCCGCAGGCCCCTGCCGCGGCGTAGCGCGCGCACTTGCTGTCTGCTGTGTCCGATGTTTTGCGTTGTCAGAGCCTATGAACTGAAGGATTTCAAAATGCACAGGATTTCAAAAACCACAGGTACAGAAAATTGATGGATGCAAGAAAATGTTAACAGACCGTTTTTTCTAACATGTCCATTGTTTCACAAGCGCGTCTGCAGGAGTCTGCAAGCAAACATGAAGAGGCAACATAAGCCGCTGATAGGCACACCTGAAGGTCGCACAGTGACCAGAACAACGCATCGTGCAAGATAATTTCACCGAAAGAAGGGCTGAGTGCCGCCGTGAGAACAAGAATCAGCCAAGGACAGATCATGAAGATCAGGATCGACCTGAGAAGTGACTGGCGCGTCGTCGCAGACTTACCTGAAGGTATATGCTCTACTGCCTGTCACTGTTGTGCCGCAACGCGTCGAGTTGAGCGCCGCCGTGAGAACAAGAATCAGCCCATGGCAGATGATGAAGATCAAGTTCGACCTGAGAAGTGACTGGCGCGTCGCCGCAGACTTACCTGAAGGTATATGCCCTACTGCCTGTCACTGTTTTGGCAGAACGTGTGGAGTTGAGCGCCGAGCGGAGCGCTCAGGTGCAATGGTAGATCAGTGAATGACTACTGCTCCTCGCCCTCCTCATCAGAAAGTTCAACAATAGGCTCGCGATAACCTGTGCGACGAAGCTTGCGCAGCGCGCGGAGGTTCTGGTACACAAAGACCAGCTTGGTAACTTTGTCATTGTACAGCCTATTGCGATTCTTGCTGTGTAGAAACCCAAAGATGGACCAGTTGCGCTCAGCGCCAGAGGTGACACAGGTAATAGAAAACACGCGCTTCAGAACATCTTGGAGCTCAGGCACGCCACCACCCCAGAGGTCCCACCAACTGAGCGCACTGCCCTTTGTAGCTTCCTCTGTCCACAAAAGAGAATCTGCAAAGTCACCATTCCTAAGGCGATAGTCCTGAAGCTGTAGCAAGGCCTTAGAGGCCTTATCACCAGCAAAAGCATGCATAACAGAGCGGAGATCCTTCAGCAGTTCTGAACACTGCCAATTTGCTGTGGCGTGCAACTAAGGATTGCAAAGGTATGCTACAGAGTACACAGGTTGGTGCAGGAACTTCCACCTGTCAATCACACAGGTTCGCAAGTACTTAAGATCGCTGGCTGAGAACTTCATTTTTTGGGGTGGTACCCAGTTCTCCACGTGCACTTGGAAGTTCAACATGTCGTGGTACACCCACATTACGTAACCTGGCCCATCAGTGTCTGCGCGACGCATCAGCTTCCATAGTGGTCTCAGCAAGCTCGTGAACATCTCCATTTGAAGCCACGTGTCTGGATGCAACACCGTGTCCCTGAGATCACTGTCCTCTGCGAGCCATTCAGGGTCCACAACTGCAGCCTGCAGGGCTGCCTTGTTCTTCAACACCCAGCGCACTGTGATGAAGCGGCTGCCCATCCTTGTTTCTGCAGGGAGTGGAGCTGGGGTTCGCTTCATGTTCAGCGCCAACTGCTTGTCATCCACCAGATCTCTCGGCCGAGTCCTGTTCTTGAAGCCCTTCGCAATGAGCACTGCAGTGTCAGCAGCATTCTTCGTGGGACCAATCTTCAGCATGTCCTTGAACAACAAAGAATAGGAATGCAGGACACAGCCGATCTTTGTGAGGTAGCCCATCTGCTCCTTGTGTTTGTCGTCCAGTACAACATTTGCAGCACTCATGACACTGGCATTGTCCTGCACGATTGTAGTAAGTTGGCTGCCAACGTTCAAGCTCTCATAGATCTGCTTTGCCTCCACCAGTTTTTGGGCCACATATTCAGCATCTTTCTTCACCAGTTTCTTCACCAGCATTTTCGTCTCCATTGCTGCAATGGATGTTTGTTTTTTGCTGCCTCCGCTTTGTTCAGCACCCTCCAGCACTCTCTTCTTCAGCTCAGCTTTAGCTGCCTTGGTCTTGTCCAGTGCCTTCTGCTGGTCATCTTTTTCTTTTCTCTGCAACACCATCTCGTTGAAAACCGCGTCAGGGACGGATTTGCAGGCAGCCACATTCTTGCTGCCACCGGATAAATGGTCCCGTGCACGACCAGGGGCAATCAGGCATTTCAGTGTTTTGTCGCAGTAGTTGCACGTCCAATCAGTGGGGTGATTGACAGCGTCGCGACGGTGGAAATGTTTTTCTTTTGTCTGATCTTTCATTATGGCGTCTGCAGTACAGGATTTAAAATGGGAAGATCAGAAAATCACTCAAGCAGGAATGTCATTTCAAAGGATGTGATGTTGTTTGTTTTTGTTTCATACAATGAGGACATGTCACCTGATGACATCATCAGCCCTGACATCATGAGTCACATCATCAGTGATGGCATGAAAATTTTTGGAAAAAATTCAAAAAAAATCTTTGGAAATTTTTTTTGAAAAAACATTTTGGAAAATATTGTGGAAAGGACCAATGGGGCAGAATAGAAACAAGCAAACCATTAGAAGCAAACCGAAAGGACATTAACAAGGAAAAAAATTAACAAACGACGTTCGTTTATTTTCATCGTTCGTTCGTTCGTTCGTTTGTTCGTTAATTTTCCAAAAAAAATTAACAAACAACGTTTGTTAATCCCAACCCTGTTCACAGGCACTCTTGAGGTCCCTTGTGTACACTCTGTGGCGTAGCTCCTGCTCCAGCACACGAGAATGTGTGTGGGCTGTCTCATCCCGATGCCAATGTTTGACATATTGGTCAATCAGACAATCAGGAACACAAATCCGTCCTTGCCAAAATAACTTGTCGCCTTGGATTTTGAAATCAGACGTCTCTTCAGAGTCGTAAGGCTTGTCCCCTTTCAACTTGTGGTATACAGACCCAAAGAACCTGTCCTCCTTGTACATCTTCGTCCAATCCACATAGAGGAAGGAATTTTCCTTGTCCTTTTGTTGTGGAGGGAGCGTGGATTTCGCCTTGGATCTCGTCAGGGGAAACACATTCAGGAGTGGCAGCGACGACTCAGAGTCAGAGTTAACTCCTGTAGTCTGATCTGCATTGGTAATCTCCTTGCATCTGACCAAATCCACCTTCATCCGATTTTTAATCGAACATTGGAGACAATGTTTCTTGATCAGTGCTTGTTCCTCCTTGTCGAACTCGATCACTTCAGCTTTATCCGTCGCTGTCCCATGAAAACTCACTTCAGAGTAAGCCTCTGAGGCTGGGTAGGCCCAGCGACTCAGGGCGTCCGCCACTGTATTGTAGCGACCCGGAATGTAAGTCACATGGAGGTCAAATCTGCTGAGAGTTTCATGCCAACGGCCTCTTCTCCCAGCTGGTCCACCAGGGGTATCCACATGTTCTGTCCTCCAGCTCTCCAGTGACTTGTGGTCAGTCAGTACCTCAAAGCGATGGCCCAAGATCCAACCTTCATAGCGCCGTAAGGCACAAAGGATTGCGTAGGCTTCTTGTTCCCTTGGACTCCAATTTCGCTGCGTTGTTGTAAGCTTGCGAGACCAGAAAGCCAGAGGATGATGGTGACCTTCGTCGTCGACTTGTTCGATCGTAGCACCAATGGCGTAACGACTGGCGTCTGTACGAATATAAAAAGGTCTTCCATCCAACCACGGAGTCTTTAATGTAACCACATTCGCCAGTGCTTCCTTGAGACCAGTAAAGGCTTCTTCACATTCTGGCGTCCACTTGAGCTTGACTTGAGATCCCTTCTTTCCTTCTATTTTGCCAACCTTGAGTAACTCTGTCAATGGACCAGAGAACTTGGCGTAGAGAGGAAGGAACTCGTGGTAGTAATTGCAGGAGCCTAAAAAGGCACGAAGCTGCGTAATGGTTTTGGGCCTTTCCCAGAGCTGCAGGGCAGCCATTTTTCCTGGGGCTGGTCTTCTTGTGCCATCTTCCAAGACAGAGCCACACAATTCCACACTCTGGAGGAACATCTTGCCCTTCTTGGGTCCACACACGAGCTTCTCTTGTCGAAGGACTTCGAGAACTTTTCGAACTTGTTCTTCGTGCAACTTCAGGCACTCATCAAAGTTTTTTCCCAACGGCGTGGCGATCAGAAGGTCGTCAATGTAGATGCTGCAGAATTCTTGTAAATCCAGAGACTTGTGCTTCTGAAATAAAAGAGTCTCCATCATCTTCTGGAACATCGACGGCGCATTCTTCAGACCCATCGGCAGTACAGTCCACTGGACAGTGCCACAGGGTGTGCACATTGCCGTCAAATGCCTATCTTCCTTTCGAAGTGGCATTTGGTGAAAGTCATGGCGCAAATCCAACACAGTAAAGAGCTTGCCTTTGGCTCTCGCGGCGATCTCCTTCTCAATTAAAGGAAGAGGATGCGCGTCTGGTACTGTGGCGGCATTCAGGGCTCTGTAATCCACCACTAGACGCCAAGCATCTCTGCTGGATTGGTCAGCAGGTGGGGGTTTTGGCACAGTAAATGGTGCTGAACACCACTCAGAACTCATGCAGCCCTCCAACCAACCGAACTCATAGAGATTGCGCTCAATAATCTTTCGCAGGGCATCTGCTTTGGTGCCGTGGAGATAGAATGGACGTTGTTTGTGCACCTTTGAGCCTTCGATTATGTCAATCTTGGCTTCCCCATTTTCACATCGAATTGGGGGGTTTTTCCACAACTTCCCACTCAGCACATCATCTTGATAATCTTCGAACATTGCGTCCCTTCTTGCAGATATCTTGTCTCCGTCGACCTGATTCCCACATTTAATCACCGACATTATGTCCACCAATTTGCGAATTGTTGGTCGTGGTCTCATGTTCTTGGCCACTTCATTCCAAACTTCTTCGTCGCAATGCTGGCGGATGAAGCTCACCTGAGCTCGCTCCTCCGTGGCATCCCACCAATGAAAGGGGTCCACGAATGTCTTGAAGGGATGTTCGGACGAATTCAGCTTCATTCCTGTCAATTCAGGCGAGATTCTTGGAGATTTGTCTTCATTCTTGCTTGAAATCTTGACTTTTTTGGCTTGATTCTTGTCTGATGGGGACGAATTGTAATGGATGGAGGCGTTCTCTTGAGGGACGCCGATTGTCCTTCCCTCCTTCCGCGACGATACGTCGGGATTCCGCTCTCGATCGTCTTCATCCACCTCAATTTCGTCGATTCTTGAGGAATTTGAGATGACCTCTTCTGTTCCCATTTCACTGCCATCTTGCCAATAATCTCCCAGATTCCCGTCAACCAGGCACGCCAACGTGCTCCACGAACGCTGCGGCAAAGGCCTGCCATTGTCTTGGCAATACAGCTTCACTCCCTTGTGAGGTAGCTCGACAATGTCGATTGAAATGTCCATAATGTCCTTGAACCACTCTTGTCTTGGCCAATTGGGGACAATTAAAATCGCCTTTGCGCCGGATTGCTTCAGCTTCTGCACTACACGAGGGAAAACGTCGAAGGGCGGATTGATCCACAAAGGTTCAGACCAGTCTTCACTCCAGGCATTGTCGTAGAACTTCGGAAATCTTTTATTCTTTTTGTTTGCAAAAGCATCAACTTCAGGACGAAAATTGTGGTTCTTTTCGAAATAATGCACCAGAATGTCCCGCCATTTGTCGACTACACGATAGCAAACTGACTTCCACTTCTTGCTGTTCAACGAATCCACCTTTCCTTCGTCGAATTCTTCTTGATTCTGTGTCCATTCCTGCCCATCTTGCTGAAAATGTAGCTTATTTTCCTCCTTGAATTGGTGGATACTCTTGGTATATGGGTGCAGATAATACAGGTCGGACGGGTCGCTGGTCGACGGATCCTGGAGGAAGCACGTCCTGTGTCCCATGGGCGACACACGGTGAGCGTGAAGCCAGGGTTGACCCAGGAATAAATCGTACTTTATGCTGGCTTCATAGAATTTTCCAGCAAACCACTCCTCAGTGACCGTCTCTTCCACGCTCCAGACTGATTGTTTTACCAATCTGACCGCCAATTCTGCTTCTCTGTCGCCACCGTCAAGGCGATGTCCACTGACTCCCTTCAGCTGGACAGGGGTGGAGGACATCTTCGTCTCATCCTCCTGCAGAAAGCCTTTCCTCACCAGATTGACCTCTGAACCATTGTCAATCAGACATCTGGCAAGTTTAACCTTACCATCCGTCGATCTGACCTGGATCCAGCAGACAAACTGGCGCTGCTTGCCTCGCCGGACAGCGCTGAGGACCCAGGCAGGGTACAGGAGGCCAGAGGAGCGCGCTAGCCTGTCCCAGCAGCGTCCATCCACCGCCCCAACTACCCTGATGGGCTTTGTTTCCTGCCACTCAACCCCAGTGTTGGGATTTGGGTCAAGTTGGCTTCCCTATTGCCATTCTTCTTCTTCGTTCGGCTGTACGTCCTGTAATTGTCCTTCGTCAACCCATTCTTCTCCTGCTTCGACAGCATTCACTCCTTTTCCACGTCCACGACCACCAAATGATTTTCCACCACCACCTTTCTTACCTCCTTGGCCTTTGTTGTTGGAGGTGTTGAGATTGGGGTTGGATTCGTTGGATCTGCCCTTGCCTCGACCTCCAGTATCCTTGTTGTTGCCGAAGGTCTTGTTCGCTGGCGTCTCCGCGTACAGGGGGTTGCCATTCACCTTGGAATCATCTTGATTCCCGGACTTTCCCTTGCCATTTCCACCTTTTTGACCTGATTTTCCACCATTTTTTCCACCAGCATCGGTCCATCTTGAGTCGCTTGGATCTCCGCCTTGCTGCGAGTAATCTTTTGGTGTCCAGTCTCTGTTCTTCCCTTTGGACTGCCCTTTACCCTTTCCCCTTCCATGCTGGTCAGCATCTCGTGCTCCATCCTGCTGGGGATTTTTGGGAGAATTTCCCTTTCCATCCATTTTGGACTGAATTGTCTTGAGATCTGAGGGCGTCCAGCTGTGATCTGCGGTCGTGTGAGTCGCCGCGCGACCTTCTTTTCCAAGGGCAATGCACACAGAGCATCCCTTCTCACCAACGGCGTTGACCTTGCCTCCGAAGCCATGTGCATCCTGGGACTTCTGTCGTTCTAAGTTTGCATACTTTTCAAGTTGGTCCCAGATCTGCTCGACTCCATACGAGAAGATCCACGGTCGTACCCTCAAAACTGTTCCCTTATACTTCACTTTTCCATCCACCATGCTGCAGAAAAACTCCGACTGTTCAGAATCGTGGAAACCAACTCTCCATCTGCCCTCACGAATAGTGATGTCCTTCAATCCAGTAGCACTGATAGAGTGTAGCAACTCACGAACAGCCATTTTTCCCATAGTTTCTGGTAATCCTCGGACTTCAACCCAGTTGCCCAGGACTTTTTGGTCCGCCTGAGAGTCCCTGATCTTCTGCTTGGTCTCCGGCGTGAGCTTGCTCAGGAGGATCTCCTTCATTTCGCCTTCAGAAAGTCCTTCTCCAGAGTTCTCCGCCTCTTGCACCAAAAACTCCCAATCTTGCCTTGCAATTTGAATCTCTTCCAGAAATAATTTCTTGATCGCCCTGAAGTTCTCCAGACGGTTCCTGTAATGATCTTCAGGTAGTCGAGACCCTTTCTTCTTGAGACTGCGATACAACTCCTCATAACTCAGGGGATTTCCTTGATTTTGCCTTTCCACATAAAGGTTATAAGTACTCTCCCTGAGTTTGCCCGTCAAGCAGTCCATCAGCCCAAGGATCCAGAGCTCCTTGTCCAGTTTCTCCGTCTGCAGCCACACCATGAACTGCCTCTCGAAGGACGCCCAGTAATTTGGGTGCCCTGAAAACTTCGGCTGCTTCATTACTGACCCTCTCAGCCTCATGTGCAAAGGGTTCAGCAAGTGGTTCAGGTTGAAGTTGGTGGCTGTGCCGACCGGATTGACGAAAACTGGATTGACTGCGGCGCCTCCCATGGCCTGTGCCTGCGCAATTGCGGCCACCAGCAACGCCTGGTCCACAGTAGGCTGCACGAACGGCGTCTGCGGTGCTTGATGCAGCCTCATCTCCTTCAATTTCTTCTGCTTTTCTTTGATCTTGGCCTCATTTTCTTTCTGCCGCCGGTCCTTCTTCTTCAAGGCCATTGATCTCTCCTTCACGGTGGTCCTTGCTTCTCCATCAATATCTTCGACAGTACCAACAGACAGTATAGACCCATGCGACGAAGATTCTCCTCCTTCGGTACCCAGATTGAACCCAATTGGACTTGTAAATCCAGTAGGGGGGATACCACAAATTCCAGTAAAAGCTGGATGGTGGCCAGTAAAAGCTGGGGGTGCTGGAGAATGTGGAACGCCGTAAGGCGTGGATGTGGGTGCAGCTGAGGAGGTAGGTGCTGGGTGGCTTGCCATCGTAGGTGCTGGTCCAGTGAGCCCAGTAGTGCTCAGATTTTGTACCAGATCTGTAAGCTTCTCCAGCTTCTGCTCCATCTCCTTCCACTTGCTGTCATCATCCCTCTTTTTCTCCTTGGCGGCCTTCTTCAGCTCCTTCACCCTGTTCTCCAGCGACGAAATCTGTCTTCGACAGGAGCAGTCCTTGGCGCACTCGCCACAGGAAGGGCATCTCGTCCCTTTTCCCTTGCTTCTGACTTCATCAACCCAGCTGTCAATACTGGAGTTGGAGTCAGGAAGCTTGGACAGTTGCTCCCTGGAGAGGTGCCAATGCGTCGAATCACACCTCATTTCGTCGACCTCTTCGTCGTGTCGACCCCAGGCGCCCGACGGACCAGCGTGCTGACGCACATTCTGGCGTCTCTCCTCGGCGATGATGGCCATCTGCACCATCACGGCGGCCTGGTGGTCGAACTGGTCCAGCAGCTCTTCCCAGTCCTCTTGTTCCTGCGATTGGGCGTCGAATCGCAACCGGCCTGAGTCCCTGATGAACTGGCACGACGCCCTGAACCAGTCCCTCAGGCGGCCTCGGTAGCTCGCCTCTGCCAGCAGCCAATTCTGGCGTTGCAGGAATTCTTGGTTCCAGATATCCTGGAATTGGTGTTCCCAGTAATCACCAGAAATCTCATCCATTCCAGTATTAGATGTCTCTCCTTCGCTGCTGCTGTCTTCTAGATCAGGCAAAGCTTGAGAGGAGGAACCAGATTCACTGGAGGAGGGAGATTCTCGACCGGGTTTAAGGGGCGTTCACACAGCAATCAGCACAAGTATGAACTCCAGGCCAATGCCTATGGCCACAGTAAGGGCACTCTGACGGATGATCCTCGGTTTGCTGGGGAGATGCTACGAAGGTAACCTCAGGGGGAACACGCAGCGACCCAGAAGGAGTAATAGCCCCGCTAAAGTCCGACGATCTCAGAGTATCAGTGGAGATTCCAGAAGCAGAGTCATGATTTCCTCTGCTACCATGTAACCGCTGCATAGTGGTTGATCTTTGTTGTGACTGCGAAGCCTGTAGCCTTGATGCCCCAGGGGTCGTAACGCCCGACACTGCCCCTGATATCTCCGAACCCACATAACCCTCTTCGGACCCATATCCAGCCTCTGGGAGCGACATATGCGAAGCACTTGTAAGTCCAGTGAACTCCATGGTGGAATATGAAGAGTACGAAAACCCGGTCTACAAAAATGGAGCAGACAAAGAATCTCAATGCGCATTCATCGCACATAATGACACGACGTGAAATCATTCGAAATAATTTAAATAAATCCGATTGGGAAATCACGAAAGACAAATGCGACTCGACGCGCGCTCACAGGCGACATCTGGCGGCGAACGGAAAACAAGAAACAGAACGGAAAATTTACTGCACTAATGTACATCTGAGAATCATTGGAATTCTGATCACATCAGTGTATAATTGAGTGCTGTCACTGCTGCCGTTACACGACGTCGACATCTGCAGGAGCTAAGGTCCAGGGCATCAACATGATGAAGGAGGAATTCCTTGACTCCTACAATGGGTATCACCTGGGCTTCCCCATGGACCCTATGGAGCCCCCAAGTCTATGCCAGGCTCTGGGCGACGACCACAGCGACGACGACGCCATCTGCAAACCGCCACAAGCAGGCGCGTTAATTCGTCGCCTTGGGTTGGTTGGCAGCGCACAACCAACCCTAAACAGGCGTGGGGCGCCTTGGGTAGGAAATGACCCAAAATGCCCCAAATCAGGCGCGTTAATTCGTCGCCTTGGGTTGGGAATCGACCCTAAACAGGCACGAGGAATTCGTCGCCTTGGGCAGGAAATGGCCCTAAATTCAGGCGCGAGGAATTCGTTGCCTTGGGCTTGACCCTAAATAATTTTTTTCCGCATTTGAATTTATTGAATTATTATGTTTCCATGCCCATGGAGAAAAAGGGCCAATATGTGCGCCTCAGCGCCATCAGTCAGGTCGGAAGGACCTGCAGCGCCCCTGGTTTGGTCACCAGAGGCTAAAGGGAGTGCCAGGGACCAGTGTGGTCGCCTGGGGGGCAATTGCCCCATGAATATATAAAAAAAGAAAAAAAGAGACCTACATGTGAGTGGCATGTAAATTACTTACGAAGCCACCCCCCCGCCCCCCACTGTCCTGCTGAATCAGTTTTGGAACCAGGGCAGTGCAGGGGTCAGAGCGCCTCCTTGGCCTTGCCTTCCTTTGGATATAGGCAAGGCTTCTAAGGAGGGGGGTGAAGCGGTATGGGGTGCCTCACCCATATCCGCTGCCCAGCCTGTGGCGCTCTTCGCATCAGGAATTTTCCTGGGCTGATTCCCAGCCTTATGGCGTCCCGATTTCTGTGGGACTTCTGTAAAATACCCCAGAAATCGTCATTTTTCGTCATTTTGGGCTGGCGACGACGTTTGTCGCCTGCGCGACGCAGCCCCAGATCGAAGTTTTCTTTCACGAGTTCTGAAGATTTTAATCAATTTTATTATTGTTTTATCGTTGTTAGAAATATAGGAATATAACGTGACCTTTTTCGCGGCGTTCCGCGAAGGTCAATTTTTGCGAAGTCAGTCACGTTCACGATTTTTTTAAAAAATCCTGAGGCGATCCCAGGAATCAGCCAGATGCCCATGATGTGGCCCAACAGTGGCCCTCTTCATATATAGTTTGAATTGGGACAGAAACGCGTCGTGTCCGCTACGCGACTCGTTGGGGGGAGACACGCGAAATGAGTGTTTTTGGCTCAAAAATCACTATATTTCACTGTTTTTCGCCCAAAAACCACTGTTTGGCCCAGTTTGGGCAGGATCTCAGTGGAGATCCTGATGGCGACGACTCGTAGCCGTCAGATTTTCTGATGGCGGCGACGCCGCCGCTTTCATTTCGTCCTCTCTTCTAAGCTATTTTATAGTATAGAAGTGTTACATATACATATTACATGTCTACATGTTTATATTGTCTACATATACCTTCATCTCTTGCCCAGGACGCCAGATTGTGTCATGGCCGAGGCAAGGATCACAGAATTCTTTGGGGAAACCCAGACTGATGGAAGATCAGTAAGAATTCGACAGGAAGTCTTGGATTTCATGGGATTGGGGTCGTGCATGCCAAGGGAAGCTTGGAGGTTGCCCTCCCCCCAACCTCTTCAATATCAGTTTCGGCTGAAACAGCCCATTTTCAGCTACCAACTCCTAGGGGATAATGGCGGGGCCATATATCTGGCTCAGAGTAAAGTTGGGACCTGCCGTTGAGGGAGCATCGGGAGCCACCGTAGGTTGGCCTTGGAGCATCTTGGTTCCCAGGAACTCGCCTGTGGCTGGGCGAGACACCTCCCCTTTTGGCAGGGTTTCAGGGTCCGGACTGAGTAGGGCATGGGTTGTGTTTGAGCCCCCGCCCCTGCCAGCCACTGAGAGGGATGGACCTGGGATTGGGATCCGAGTTGGGACTGAGTGTCTATTGTGCTGTGATGCCCTTACCCCAGTCTAGTCTGAACCCCATATGTACATATCCTGATGTGTTGCTGTACATACTTTTCTTCCCTCGTTGCAGAGTGGCAAGGATCCTGAAAAGCTTTGTCACATGACACGAGCGTAATGATGCCCCTGTGAGCGCAGTGCTTTGCCTGCCTGCTTGCTTGTGCGTGTCAACCGCAGCGTCCCGTGGCCAGGCCCCCCACGGGAACGCGTCAAAAGCGTTTCAACGCCGCGGGGTTACCCAGCCCCCGTGTGCCACTCGGGGCCTTCGAGGGGTACGAGCAGCACCCCAACCCCGAGGACTCCAAGACCATCACGGAGCCCGCAGCGCCGCCCAGAGCATCGCCCTGAGCGACCACGGAAGCGCCGCGACCGTGAAGGAGGTGGACTGACCAGGACTTCCTCATCAGCGAGTCCCATCGGCCGACCAGCAAGGCCGCACACCCAGCTTCACCAGCCGCGTCACCCACCTCCACAACCACACCGGAGCAACCGCTTCAACAACCACCACCAAGTACCTCAAGACCAAGTACGCCCCCCGCTGCCATGGTAAACTGGCAAGAAGCGGGCAAGAGGTGGCCGAAGCCCCACCCCCATGCGGTGCGCCTACTGCGTGGGTAGGTGTGGGACCAGCATTATCACCACAGCCATCCCCAGTGCGAAGGCGGCATGCCCGGGAGCTTCGAGCTCCGCGAGGACATGGGCCCCGACCGCCCGCAGGCAGTCGAAGACTGGCTGCGGGTGGAAGGGTTTGCCTTCCGCTTCCGCCAGAGGCGCTGGAGGGTCTGGACCCGGCCAGACAGGCCCGGCGAAGGGCTGCGCCCCGACGGGTATGAGGAGGACGAGAACTCCAACGAGTACCCGTCGGGCGCCACGATCAACGTCTCCATGTGGGACATGATCGAAAGGAAGTTCCCGGAGCCGGGGACCGAGCGCACGCTGCAGGGAAGCAGCAGCAGCGGGTCTCCGGGGAAGGAGAAGCGGTCCGCCGGGGACAGGAAGCGGGACCAGAAGTGGCGGGAGTACCAGGAATCCCTGGCCGCCGAAGCCACCCAAGGCGCCCAGGGCGGAACCCCAGCCCCCAGTCCCCAACGGGCCAGTGGCGGTCACCAGCCCGGCCACACCACCCTTGGCGACTTCCTTCAAGTCGCCAAGCATGCCAAGGCCAAGCCCCGTCAGCTGCACCTGAGGAAGTCAGGCCCCAGCAGCGACGTGGAGTCAGCCCACCGCGGGAGGATGCCGGCCGACCAGGCCAGCTCCAGCAGCAGCGTCGGTCCCGACGAAAGGGACGTGGAACGCGCCTGTGAGCGCGCCTGTGGGGTGTCCTGCAACCTTCGGGTTGCCCAGCAACGGGCCACGCAGCAGAACGCTGCCATGGAGGATGCTGTCGGCATCGCCCAGCAGGAGGCTGCAGAGTGGGAGCATGGCATGGCCATCCACGCCTCAACCGTGGCGGCCATTGCGGCCGGACTCACGGCCGCAGCCGCCCATGAGGCAGCGACTGCCCAGGTCAAGGGTGAGGTGGCGGCAGCCGCCGAGGAAGCCCACCTGACGCAGGAGGCCATTGCCTGCAAGGAGGCCGAGGTGAAGGCGCTGGAAGAGGCGCTTGCCCAAGAGAGGGCAAAGAAGGATGCGGAGGAAAGGGCCCACGACGAAGCGACGGCCAAGGCCCAGGCGGAGGCCGCCAGGAAGGACGCCATCGAGGCTGCGCGACGGAAGGTCGCTGAGGAGAGGGCCAAGACGGAGGCGGAGCTGGCGGCGTTGGAAGCGGAGAAGGCTCGGCTGCAGCAGACCCGGGAAGCTGAGGCGGCTCGTGCCCGGGAGGAGGCCGAAGGGCGAGCTGCCGCAGCCACGGCCGCCGCAATGGCGGAGGCGGAGGCCAAGATCCGCCGCGAGACTCCCCCGGTAGGATCCCGAGTGGAGACCCTTCGAAAGCTTTTCGAAGGGGACACCTCCTCCAAGATGGCGCTGGATCCGGAGGAGGTGGACACGGGCTGCAGTGGGAGCAGTGGCCCCACTGCCTACCGACGGAGGAAGGGTAAGGGGAAGATCCCCGAGACGTCACGGAGGCCAGCGGGTGGACACCCCCACAACTCCGACCCCTTCTTCACCGCCAGCGACGGGGATGAACGAGGCCGCCGACATCGCCGAGGAGTGGCTGGCGGAGGAGGCGGAGACGTCCCCATGGAGCCGGAGGGTGAGGGTGAGGATCTCCCTCCTCCCTACCGGAGCTCGGAGTCTTCCGAGACCGAGACGCCTAGGTTGGGCGACATGGACGAGGATGATGACATGGACTTTGACCACACGAAGAAGCCCCCATCCTCGGACCCACCGAGGCGACCCGGCGGAGACCCACCGGGACCCCCTGGCGGAGGACCATCAGGACCCCCTGGAGGACGCCCACCAAGTGGACCCCCTGGAGGCGGACCACCGGGCGGCGGAGGACCCCCTGGACCGGGCGGACCCGGCAGAGGCCCTCCCGGAGGACCCCCTGAGGACCCAGACGACCCACCAGGGAACGGCGACCCGGATGCCACCTGGCGGTGGATTGTCCACCTCCGTAGGAGGGTCCAGTCCCTCGAGCGTGAGGTAGACACGGGCAAGGGCGAGATGACTCGCATCGCCAGGGTCGCCGCGGGCGCACAGAAGGAGCTGGACATCGCCAAGATCGAGATGGTCAAGAGCGCCAAGGTCGCCACCGCCACCCAGAGGGAGCTGGACATCGCCAGGGGCGAAATCAGGCTGCTGAACAAGGTCATCAGCGGCCTGCAGCTGAGGTTGGACGTGCTGGAAGGCCGTGGGAGCGTCGGCAGCGACCACCCACCCCTGGAGTCAGGCACGTCGGACGACGGCTGGGGACCCGGACCAGGTCCAGGCAGAGCCCACGCCCCCGGCGGAGCCCCCAGGAGTCGCCCCAGCGCCAGTGCCCCCTCTCTCAGCGCCCCCTCTCACCACAGCGCGGGCCGCCGCAACGAGCGCGTGCCGCCCGGCACTGGCAGTGAGGAGTGGGGTGATGAGTGGCTCAGGGCGGACTACCACAACCGCCGTGCTCCACCGCGGACACCGGTACGCCCCCGACGCCCCGCACCAGCCCCGGAGCCAGTCCCAATGGCTGGCGGACGTTATGGTGGACTCAGGGATGAGGTCCCCGGAGGAGACGTGGAGTGGGACGTCCGCGGAGGTGAGGACCTGGACCTGGACCTGGAGGAGTTGGGCATTACCCCGCCGCGTGGTGTACGACGGGAGGCCGCTGAACGCAGCCGCCGGCGCCGTGATGAGGAGGCATACATGGAAGGGGTACGGCGTGAAGATCTAGGTTCAGCGTACATGGAGGAACCACCGCGTAGCCACACGGATACCGGGGAGGAGATGGAAGTGGCGGCCGTGGGAGTCCGTGGGAGAGGCCGATGGGAACCTCGGTCAACCTGGCGGCCGGCGTTCATGTTCTCTAAAGCCGCGGATGCCGCCGTGTGGGAAGACCTGAAGGACATCAAGCCCCCCATGTACGATGGCAACCCCCTCAACCTCGACCGCTTCTTGGAGAAGCTGGACGATTGGGGGGTGACCGTCACTGAAGACATGGATCCCGCAGATGCGGAGAGATATGTCTTCAAACGGTTCAGGTATAGAGAAAAGTTTATAGTGTTTTCAGCACTGTGTTTTTGCTTCTCCTGCTGCTTGTTGTTGCTGTAGGGTGTCCTGCTGCTGGTTTTGGATGATGAAAAGCTTTTGTTTGTTGAAATACAGTAAAGCCAACTCAATCCAGGATAGCCCAAGCCAACAGTATGCAAAGAGAAGGTAATTCAGGATCAAAGCATGAAGGGCTGCAGTGTAAACAGTGAAAGATGATTAGATATTCACAGAAACTGCAACTCAGGATACAAATGAATGCATATTCACAGAGATAGCTGAAATGTTTTGGGAAAAGAGTTAGAAAACTGCCTCAGGATCACTCTCTCTCCATAGTGCCATCTTAGGAGATGTGCACTCTTTGTTTTGGCTCCCATATGTGCTGAGGTGGCATGGTATGTGGCGATGAGGTCACTGCCATGTCACATGGGATCTTCCTACTTAGTTGGGATCTTCCTACTTAGTTAGGCTGACCAGGAATTGAACCCAGGACCTCTCAAAAAGAGGTGCCTAATGCCCTATGGTGCATACCACTAGGGCAGATAAGTATTCATGGAAAAACATAGATAAATTCATAGGCTCTACCTTAGGTATGTCAGTGCTCAGTCAACTCCGGAAAAGATGTTTTACTTCTGATTGAAAGGGGATTAAGGGGTCCACTCAATATCCTGATTGGGTGTTTGGTTCCATAGGTCAAAATGTGTTCTCACCACTTTTGGCTGGACCAATACTAAGATAAAAATGCATGGATGCTCAGTGCATCTCTAATACAACTAGAGTATGTCCCAAAGCAATGGAAAAGCACTTTTTCTTACTCCCCCCTTGTGCTGTGGTGGCCACCACTGTCGCATTTTAGGAAAAAGGGAATTTTTCTTGGCCTTTCCTTGGTTTCCACATCTACTTTAAAATACCTACAGTCTCCCTCACACTGGAAAATGGGCGCTCACCATGGCTGGCGTCCTTTTGCTGCTCTGATTGTACAGTTTCCTACAGAAGACTCAGCGCTCTTGGCGCTGCCGGGGCTCCTGTGGCTTGGTTGGGTTAGATTGGGAGCATGCCAAACATGTGCATATGCATCCCTTCCTCCAAGACGCAGCGTCGACACAACCCAAACGCAAGACACATTATACACACTCGCATGGGTTCTCGTAAACCTGCTGGCGACCTGTGACCTGTCTTAGGGCGTAGGGAGTCGAAAAGAAATTAATTTGCCCCTTGGTGGGGTCTTGGTTCTGCTCAGTCTCTCCAGGCACCCGCGTTTCGGCCCGAACACGGCCTACTCAGCGAGGCTGCGCGTGGGTATCTGCAGAGGCAGGAATGGGAGAATTATGGACGAATCCACGCAAAAACGAAGCGACGACACCAAAATCCGTCAAATGACGGCGCAGAATTTTTCTGAAACGACACACCTGAGCAGAATCCAATTGTGCATCTTCAGCACATTTTTATAGAAATTATAGTCATCTCTGGATTTTTTAAGTCCAGAAATTCATACGCACAAAATGGCGGCGCGCAGGAGCGGCTCCTAGCGAAGCGCCGGAAAATGGAAAAATAATGGAATTATAAACGTATGTATCACGTAGTCTTGAAAATGACGAGACACACATTAATAAACAAACATACAGATTCCACCCACACTAATAGAAGCTTCAAAAATTCAAGAATTCGAAAATCAATTGAAAAGACTTCAATGAATCAGGTATAAACTACAGGTATGCTCGTCTTGCATGCCGCATACACATTGCTCGTCTCGAGTCTCCGTGACTGAGTCGTGTAGCAGCGTTAACAACGATAACCACGATAGAACGCGGTAGAGGGATTGATTAGAAAGATTGCAGATGATTAGCGGTCAGATCAGGGTGATTAGTCATACACACAAGTGCATAGCAACGTTCTTCGCGTGCGCCCCTTTTGTTTTCTCTCCTTGCTTCACTTCCCAGCGGTAGGTAAGGTAGGTACGCCCAGGCGGGGCCACCCCCTGGTGGAGTCAAGATTGTTGTGGAGATGGGCAGGTTTGCCCACGTGATCGTGCATAGTCGTGCATGCACACACGCATTAAAGGGTAGGCCACGCGAAGTGCGCACGGTAAACCTTGTTTAGGCTACCCAGGGGCTCCTCGGTACGTTCTTTAAGAGAACCTGAGGAGTCCCTTAACGCTTGCTTGCTTGATAAGGGTAGCTGCTCCATGCAGCGTGTTTGCGGACAGCGTATTATAGGGCACACTGAGAAGGGTATAATACCTGGAGTGTGCCTTGGTTCCTCCGCCGCAAACGCCCTTTCATTTGCCTTTGTTTTACAGGTGGGCAGGTAGGGTGAGTGGTGCAGCAGCATTTTTTTATGCCCTGCTAAACAGGGGCGCAGATCACACAAACAAGTAACTCCGCTCCGCCTGTGGCAGAGCAGGGAGTCCGACTTCATCGACATCTGCGCCTTGCACACGAGAGCACTCCTTCCCTCCAAGCCCTCGCAGGGGAAACGCGTTGTGGCGTCCCCTGTGAGGCCACAGTTGCTTAGTAGCGCTGTGTTCTCTTGTCATTTCACAGGTGGGTCGCTAGGACCCTCGAGAACTTCCTCTTCGCAACGCCAAGTAGAGTGTGCGTGTAGGAGTGGTAGTCCTGCGTGGGGGCTAGAGCCAGTTGCCCAGCGCTCGCCCACCAGGATGGTGCCACTGTAGGGTGTGTAGGACCTGTAGGGGGCGTGTCACTGTCCCACCCTTTTCCTGCAATTTTAGCTGGGTTGGTGGGCTGTGACAGTGTGTTAGGTTAGTGTTTTTGGCCACATAGCAAACAGGCGTTTTGCATGCCTTCATAGCTTTTGGCCACCCCTCCCTGTAGTAGACAGGTAGGTAGGGAAAACAATACCTGGATTAACACTCTGGGTATTCCCCCAAGGTTTTGCGCCAGCACAGAAATTGGGCGCATAGGGGAGGGGAGACCCGGGGCGTACCCCGTGGCATCAATAAGCCAACCCTCCAGGTTCAGCAAGGGCGCAGACTTGGGTATAATTAGGACACCACTTCTGCGGCTTGCTCTCAGGACCTTAGGACTAGCACACTCACACATACGCTTTGGCAGGTAAAGGTAAGGTTCAGTCCCTAGCTTTATTCTTGGAGGCAAGCATCTCAGCGAGCCTCAACAACTCACCAAGGTTGTTCTGGGACAAGTAGTCAACCAGAACTGAGTTTAGGCGTCCCTCAGGTAGAATAAATGCAGAGAAGGGCTCCCAGGTGGCCTCTTCGACTCCAAACCCTTCCCAGAGGGTGAGGAAGCGCCAACCCTGGCGATAGCGGTGGCGTAGGACAGACTTCACCAGATAGAAGCCCTCCTTAGCCATCTCCTCGGCGTTCATGTCGGGGAGTTCACCTTCAACTTCCATAGGGCTGGCAGCCCCTTGTAGGTCCAGAGCGGCGATTTCCTCGTCGTTCAGCTCCCACTCCTCCCCACAGAGGTCTTCAGGATCATGGTAGCGCTTCAGGTGTTGAGCGGCGCACACCAGGGTCCCCCCTAGACGGGGAGAACACCGCACGGTGATACGGTGTCCATCCACAGATAGGATCTTGTACGGCCCGAAGTATGGGTCATCGCTGGTAGAGCGTGGCCAGGCGGGTAGTCGACTGTGGTGCACCAGCACCCAGTCCCCTTCTTGGTAGGTGGCCGGTACACGGTGCTTGTTCTTCTTGTTCCACTGACGCTCCCTCACTCTCTGGAGCATAGCCTTGGCCTTGTCCACCTTCGCTTGTTGCTCTTGGACCCATTCACCCACAGAAGAATGGGTGTCCTCTGGATAGGGGGCATGTAGGAACCACGCCGGGCGCCCCATGAATAGCTCATGTGGCGAGTAGCCAGTAGCTGAACTCTCTTGGGAGTTCATCATCAAGGATATGACGGGGAGTAGTCTCACCCAGTCTCTGGTGCGTTCAGTTTTGCACCATATCCTGACGTTTTCCTTCAGGACACGAATCTGTCGCTCACATAGGGGGTTGCTCGTGTGAGAGTAGGGAATCCCCGTAGACACCTGGACATTGAGGGACCTCAGGACCCTCTTGTACCAGCCAGTATCTGAGCGTACTCGTACGTCCTCATCGGAGTTGATCTCCTTGGGCGCCCCATAGACACAAAACCACTCCTCCAGGAGTATCTTGATAGTCTCCTCTCCGGTAATGTGCTTGGTACATGGGAACACCCTGGTAAACCTGGTCAACCCACAGGTTACCACGAGGGCGAAGTCATAGCCCCCGAACTTCGGCATTTCCGTGTAGTCCACGTATAGAACACTGTTAGCACAGTGAGGGATGGGCAGGGTCGAGTAGAGACCTCTGTCCCTGATATCCCCTGGTTTACAGGACCTGCACGGGCACTTGTCCACGATAGGCAGGAGCGTCTTCCGCAGCTGGTCGTCAGTCCACGTAGTGTGGAACCACTGCTTGAACAGCCTCAGGGTACGGTCAGCACCCACATGACCACTGGACTCGTGGGTCCACTTCAGCAGCGCTGGGACTCGGTCACTAGGCACCACGATGCGGTCCTCGTGCCAGAGGTAGCTCTTGTCCCGCTTCCACTGGTCTTGGTTGACCAGGAGGGGTTCAAGGCGTTTCTCCAGGCGCCGGTAGATATCCCCAAACTCCTGTAGGTACTCCGATTGTTGGAGTCCATCCAGCGGGCGTATCATGGTCATGTTCAGGTCCAGGTGTACGTCCATACGGCTGAACGCTTCCTTAGCCAGCGCTTCAGACCGGGCGCCAATCAGGGCGTCGAAGTTGTTGCGGCTGATGTAGTCTGCACACTCGTTCTTCACTCCCTGGATATGGTGTACCGTCAGCCGTAGTTGACTGAGGTAGGTCCACCAGCGACGTAGCTTGGCCTTCTCAGGTGGGGGGCCCTTCTGGAAACTGCGGACCGGTTCTTGGTCGCATAGCCAGACCACAGGGTTACTCCCCAACAGTCGTGCTTGTGAGGATAGCACCAGCATACCCGCGAGCAGTTCCTGCTCATAGGTGGAGTAGTTCCCCCTGGCCTGGTTCCACTTCCAGTTCCAGTGGCCCAGAGGTACTAGGACCCACTTGTCGTCAGGGTAGCTGTGCTTGAGGGTTCCATCTCGGTTGAGACCTTCCGTCCCCCATTGGGAAATGGCCGAGTCGAACTCCTCCTTCTCTAGTGCTTGCCACTGGAACAACGTTCCACCACCGCCCACATTGCTGGCGTCGGTCACCAGGATAATCTCCCCTTGTGCCCTAGGCACGCCCAAGCACTTAGCGTTGGCTACCTTGTCTTTGAGCTCGTCAAACGCTTGTTGCTCTTGTGGGCCCCAGCGCCAAGTAGTACTCTTCTTGATCAAGTCAGTCAGTACCGCGCTGGTGTAGGTGAAGTTTTTGATGTGGCGGCGATAGAAGTTGCACGCCCCAATGAAACTGCGTACATCATGAAGTCCTTTCTTGGGGTCTTCGTGTCGTACCTTGGCATCCATCAGGGGTTTGGCCTTAGAGGCCGCTGGGGTCCACCACCCATAGCCAACGTCAAACCCCAGGTACTGCATAGTCTCCTGCATGAACTCACACTTCTCCAGCTTGAGTCGTGTGTGGTTCTCTTGGCAGACCGCAAAGAACTCACCCAAGAGGATTAGGTGATCCTCCTGGGTATTGGTCCCGAGGCATACATCGTCGATGTGAGCCTCCATCTGGGCCCCACGGGATATGAGCTCCTGCACCTTAGGTCTCCTTCGTAGGATGGACAAGATCTTGTTCATCAGCTCTTGGAACAGAGCGGGGGCGTTAGCCACGCCGAATGGCATGACTTTCCACTTGAATACCCTCCCCTGAGGGGTGATGAAGGCCAGTAGTTCCTGCGCGTTGGGCGTCAGGTCCACTTGCCAGAATCCACTTCGCTTGTCCATCTTGGTCTTGTAGCGACAGGAGGCTATCTTCTCCAGGGTAGACTCCATATTGGGAATGGACCCTGAGTGGTTCAGCGTCTTCTTGTTCAGCTCTCCATAGTCCACTACCAGCCGTTTGGCTGTAGACCCAGGTTTAGCCACCAGGAAACAGGGGCTGCAGTGTAGGGGGTAGTCCCCATCCTTGTACTCCAGGACTAGGCCAGCGTCGATACATTCTTGTATCTGTCGCTCAATCTCGTCGGCCTGCTCTTTAGGAGCTGGATAGGGTCTCCTCCGGATCTTGTGACCCACGAACTCGGGTTTCAGCTTGAGGTCCATCTGTACCAGCTTGTCGCATGAGGCTGGAGGGGGTAGTTCTCCGAACACCTCCAGATAGGTCCTTATCAGCTTTTGTACCCGCGGGTCCAGTACCTTGATCTTGTCCTCCATATCCTCGTCGGAGTGTAAGTTGCTTGCCCCTTGAATAGAAGTCGGGAGGTGGTCCTCCACCGACTCTTCGCCCGCGGTAGCATCCTTCAGCCCTTGGTAGGCATACAGAAGGTCTTGCTCAACCATCTCCGGTGGACGATGGCAACATAGGCACGCTTTAGGGGGTTCACATACACATTCCTCCGAGAGGTCGTCCTCATCTGGGGTCCTCACATGGGCACCCCATACGCTCTTCATGAGCTTGAGATCTACCTCCCTTTGCCAGGTGGTGATCTTCTGTTCGAGGTCCTCCTTCAGTTGGGATAGGTCTCCCATACGTCCTTGCTTCAGTGGCCACGAGCTGCGGGTAGGCTTCGCGTAGCATAGCTTTTTCGCCACCAACTTCCTCTTGGAATCCACATACTCCCTGAGCCTGGATCGAGGGTCCAGCTCTTCATCCACGGGGTCTTCCACCCTCATGGAGAGTAGGGGTTTTAGTGGGGCGACGTACTCGGCGTTCTCCACTTCTTCCACCGCAGTCTGCACGAAGAAGGCGTCGTGCTCAGTTTCGTCGTCTGAGTGGATAGAGCTAGGTAGCTCAGATAGTCCACACTCAGAGACTCCATCAGGAACAGGTACATGACAGGGAGAGTTGGGGGCGTTGGTGTCAGTCACGACGTACTCATCTCCTCCGGGTGTGGTTTCAACAGCATCTTGAGGTCGTAGACGATCCTTCAAGTCACCCAAGGCGAGTCAATCGCTTTCTCGTTGTATAGCCTGGACCAGAGTAGGGTCCAGGTCTTCCCAAGGGATGGTGGTAAGACTTCCGTCCACCACGCTGAGCATACTCCCCCATCCGGGCTTCCCAATGGGCGTCTTGCGTCCCAGAGGCACGTAGATGGCCTCATCAGGTAACCGCACAGAGCTGATAGTCAGCTTGTCAAGGAGGGTTCGCCAGTACTCGTTGCCCCCATGGGCTCCCCAATCGGGGGAACACAGGACCATACGGCAACGTTCCAAGGCCACCTTGGTCAGCACCTTCCCCAGTTCACTGAATCTGGGGTTCCCGTAGGCCATCCCGAAAGAGGGCCAGTAAAATTTGTAGCTGCAGTTCTTCCCCTTGCTGCAGTATAGGTCCAGTACATGCTGCTTGTCGCTGGCGAACAGTTCCACACTTAGGTCTTCTCGAGAGTAACCCAACTCCTTCAGACCTTGGTCTAGGACTTCCCCCAATAGTTGATAGTCCTCAGTTTTGGAGGCCGCCATCATGTTCGAGGGCTCCTCCTTCGATAGTCTCAGGTAACTCGAGGTATGTTCCGACTGCTCCAGTGGCACAGACTCTCTGCCACTGCCGTGGTCCACGTACAGGAGGTAGGGCGCTTGCAGCGTCAGGGATTGTATCTGGGAGTGCTGCACGAAGAAGTCAGTACCCAGTACAAAGTCGAAGGCATCAGTGTCCATCACATAGAACCGATGGGCGATAGTCCTGGAGCCCATAGGTACCTCCACTTCGCAGTCCCCGCAGCTGTGCACCACATGTCCATCCCCCATCCGTATAGCGGCGGTGGTCATGGTGTTCTTCAGGCTCCCACAAGGTAAAATTTTCTTGGCCACTATCGATATTGTGGCTCCAGTATCCAGTACCCCCAGGTATTCACGTCCCCCTAGTCGGATACGTACCCAAAACACCAGGTCTTGGGTGCCACCAGAGCGTCCCCGTCAGAACTCCGCGGGACAGGTCACCTCGAACCCCTTGTTCCGCAATTTGCGGGCCATCCTCATGAAACGGCTTCTTTTCTTGGCGTTGCCGTCGTCACCACCTTCATGCTCACGCTTGGCTCCTTGTTCTTGCTGGGCCTGCGTCTGTGAGCGTGTGGTAGGTCCAGACTGCCCTCCAGAGGGCTCGAAGTTCCCCCCTGGATTAGGGTTGGGGTTACCTCCGTTCTTGTCCTTGTTCTTGTTGTCGTTCTGGCGATTAGCGCCTCCTCCTCGTCCGCTTTGACCCTTGTCTTGACCACCTTGACCACGTCCTTTCGACTTGCCCTTGCCGGAGTCGTTGCCTTTGGCCTTGCCTCCACCTTTGCCTGAGCTTTTGCCAGGATCTTCCCCCTTAAGCTTCGCCGATAGGCGTTGCTTATGGTAGCACTCGTCCTCATAGTGCTTCCGCTTACCGCAGAATGCACACGTGATGGTGCAGCGGTAATGATCCGGCATCTTCACCTTGGCGCCGGTGATCTTTTCCTGCTGCTTCCCCTGGACAACAAAGCAGTCTCGATGCTCGCAGTCGGAGGCATGCTGCAGGTGGCCCTGTTCATCTCTGGCATCACACCAGAATAGCTCCTTCACGTTCTCCATTAGGCGGGCGTGGGCGTGTTTGGGGGTAGTCCCCTGCCCAGGTCGGGACCCTTGGTACCCTTTGCCTCCAGAACCTCCACCACCAGGACGGTAGTGGTTTAGGTGTTGGTCGCTCTCCTTCTCCAGCGCCATCTCCAGGAGCAGCACGCATAGATCCTCGTAGCGGAGGGATCTAGCCTTGCGCTCAGCCGTCAGACGGCACTCGTCCCATAGCTCACGGGGGAGCTTGGAGCACAACCAAAACAGCAGGTCGTCGCTGCTGTAGGAACCGGGCGTCAGTCGTCCAGCCCAGTGGTCCAGGTCCGCCAACAGCTCGGAGACCCTACCGGGTTTGGGGTTGTTGGGCAGGACGGGCAGGTTCTGGATCTCGGCCCTGATGGAGAGGTCGGTCTCGTAGGTTGGGTACTGCCTCTCCAGGGCAACCAACACGTCGGCAAAGGTGGCGGAGTTGGTGACGATCTGCCTGACCTGCTTCTCCAGGTACTTCGTCTTGCAGCACTGCAGGAGCAGGTCGCACTTCACTCGCCCACTCGCGTGGGTTTGGCCGGTCAGTCGTAGGAACCGGCCAAAGTTCTCAGCGAACTCGCTGAGGTCCTTGCCTGTGAATTCAGGCAGGTTCACCACTATCTTGGAGGTGGCAATAGCCTTCGCCTCCTGAGCTCGGCGTCCTTCAGGGTGTCGGGTCTTCTTCTTCTTCTTCTTCTTCTTCTTACCCTTGGAGTCCTCGGGGTCCTCAGGGTCTTCGTCATCCGATGGCGAAGAAGAAGTCATCGAAGGCGGCCCATCATCGGAGGGGTCTCCGCCTAGATCACTGGAGCCATAAGGCTCCACGTCCACCATAGCCCTTAGGGCTGTCAGCCCCAGTTGGTCCAGCTCGGCCCTCGTCGAGTTCGTCACGTGACTGTAGGGCGGCTGGGCTGTCCTCGGGACGAATGGGCTTCTTGGTACTGCTGCAGGAGTCGGCATCGGTCGGCTCCTCAGGCTCCGCAGGGTATTCGTCAACCCTGCCGCCAGGTGGTTAGCCTGTACTCGGTGGGGTGACATCCCCACTGTCGTAGGTGACGCATGGGACGGGATCATCAGGGGCTGCAATTTCTCCCTGATCTCTTGCGTGAGGTCGCTCACGATTTTCGAAGTGGCTCCTTGGAGCACCTCGTTGATCTCCGACCGCGTCAGGGACCTGTTGGAGGATCTTCCCGATCCTCTACTCCTGCCTCCCAGAGACTCTGGTCCTCTCCTCAACCCACTCAGGGGTGCATACCCAGGTGCACACCCAGGAGCATACCCAGGAACTTCCATGTAGGTTCCAGTGGAGTGAAGTGGATGGGGATGGTCAGCCGCATACCAACGCGGCGCAGAGCTGGAAGCCACCGGCTCACTGGCAGTAGTTGCCTCAAGGAGCGCAGTGGTAGGTGGGCCCATGCCATAGGCGGGGTAGTGAGGCATGCCAGTAAAGCCTGTGCCCTCTGCCATAGGCTGGTTGGTTGTGGAAGTGGATGTAGCGGCGGCTGGGTGTGTGGTGGTTATGGGAGAGGGTGATGCTTGGAGGCCAGAAGCGCTTGGTGCGCCTTCGAAGGTAGGGATATCCGTCGGGTCTTGCCCTTGCTCCTCTCCTTCGTCTGCTCCTTCTCCAGCATCCTTCTCGCTCTCGTTTCCTCTCTTCCTCTTCACAGGCTGAAACTGAGAGACCATTTCCTTCACCGACAGGGCCCCAAAGGCCGTCTGGAGGCCATCCAAGGAGTCCTCCGCCGTATCCATTGGCCCATGTAAGGGCTCCACCGAAGGTACAGCGTCAGGCGCCGGCCTTGCCGGTGTCTCTGGCGCTGGCGCTGTGTTCACCTCGGCGTCCACTCTTCCTGGATCCATCTTAATCCACTCTTCTGCTTATGTTTGCCTGCTCGGAGCACTGGTTGTACGGCGCGGGGTCGCTGCCGGTGCACAGAGACAGGCTGCCTCTTGCTACCAGAAAAGTTTATAGTGTTTTCAGCACTGTGTTTTTGCTTCTCCTGCTGCTTGTTGTTGCTGTAGGGTGTCCTGCTGCTGGTTTTGGATGATGAAAAGCTTTTGTTTGTTGAAATACAGTAAAGCCAACTCAATCCAGGATAGCCCAAGCCAACAGTATGCAAAGAGAAGGTAATTCAGGATCAAAGCATGAAGGGCTGCAGTGTAAACAGTGAAAGATGATTAGATATTCACAGAAACTGCAACTCAGGATACAAATGAATGCATATTCACAGAGATAGCTGAAATGTTTTGGGAAAAGAGTTAGAAAACTGCCTCAGGATCACTCTCTCTCCATAGTGCCATCTTAGGAGATGTGCACTCTTTGTTTTGGCTCCCATATGTGCTGAGGTGGCATGGTATGTGGCGATGAGGTCACTGCCATGTCACATGGGATCTTCCTACTTAGTTGGGATCTTCCTACTTAGTTAGGCTGACCAGGAATTGAACCCAGGACCTCTCAAAAAGAGGTGCCTAACCCCCTATGGTGCATACCACTAGGGCAGATAAGTATTCATGGAAAAACATAGATAAATTCATAGGCTCTACCTTAGGTATGTCAGTGCTCAGTCAACTCAGGAAAAGATGTTTTACTTCTGATTGAAAGGGGATTAAGGGGTCCACTCAATATCCTGATTGGGTGTTTGGTTCCATAGGTCAAAATGTGTTCTCACCACTTTTGGCTGGACCAATACTAAGATAAAAATGCATGGATGCTCAGTGCATCTCTAATACAACTAGAGTATGTCCCAAAGCAATGGAAAAGCACTTTTTCTTACTTATAGCCTGCCGGAAGTGCTCCAAGAGCTATACTTCGTGGCGACCAAGGAGGGGAAAATCAAGACCCTCAAGGAAGCCAAGAAGTGGCTCAACGAGCAGGAGCGAGTGGACGCTCCACAGGTGGCTGCCAAGCGGTGGAAGGCCATCAAGCTTGAGCATGATGGTCGGGAGATCCGCCTATGGAATTGGCGGGACTTCCGAGGGCAATACACCCTCTTCCGCCGCAACGTGCAGGATTGGAATGAGGGTGACGAGCAGGCTTGCCTGCTCTCCATGCTGCCGGAAGCATGGATCAAGAGAGTCACCAAGGAGGAAGCCAAGAGGGCCAAGTCCAACCACACGGTCAAGATGATGCTCCCCAAGGAGTATCATACGAACGTGGTGGCTTGGGCAAGGAGGAACGTGGCCCGGCATGTCAAACGGCACTCCCTGCGGAAACGCCCTCCTCATCACCGTCACGGGCGATCGCGAGAAGACCGCGATGTGGCGCCTTGATGAGTGTGAGTTGAGCGGCCAGACTATCCGTCCGCAGGCCATCCCGGCGCGGATGAGCTGCGACGAGATCCTGGAGTGGGTTGGAGAGGAGGTGCTCAAGGAGTACCGGAACCTCCACCACACCCGCGGGTTGAGGCCCGGCGACCGCGACGTCAACTACGTTGGCGAGGGGCCTGGCGGGGAAGCTGCCATGGACCCAGCAGGAGCCTATGGCGGTGAGGTTCTCGACGACAATGACGACGACGATGAGCCTGCCGAGATGGCCGTTTGTGCCTTCGTCGCCAACAACCTGAACGCGGGAAGCAACCGGGGAAGCTGGAAGCCCCTGCAGCAGGGTTGGAAGAAGAAGGAGAAGAAGGACCCCCGCCGCATTGGCAACCCTCCGCTGTCCTTTGGGGAGTTCATACGAGCTCACCCTCAGGGCTGTTTCGTGTGTTATGGGAGGAAGCAAGGCTTCAACGATGACCACCGAACATGCCCCATCCACCAGGCCGACATGGAGGCCTACAAGAAGGCGCACGGGTCGAAGAAGCGTGCGCCCGCGGGTATCCGGGAGGCCAAAGTGGAGGTGGACAAGGACGAGCTCTCCAAGCTGATGTCGGTGGGGACCGAGTTGGCCAAGGAGATCCAGGAGATCAAGAGGAACTGGGTCCCCAGGTCGGACGACAAGAACAAGGAGAACAACAAGGACAACGATAAGAAGGGTAGGAAAAGGGGAAAGAAGAAGGGTGTCAACGAGGTTGATGCGGAGGAGAGTACCCCTACTTCCACTACCGACGCCCCTTAGCGGAGCCCCTGCAGCCCAGGGCCCCAGCTAGGGCGGTCGCAGGATGGTGTCGTGGGAAGCGCCACACCATCCCAGTCGGGAAACGATAAGCACAAAGGGACTGCTGTGGGCGGAAGGCCCGGTCCGGCACCCAAAGCGAAAGACAGTCCCGGTGGCGGGGTGAGGGCAAGTGAAGGCACGAACCCTTGCACCCGACCATTCGCGACCAAGAATGTATTTGATGTGCTTCAAGATCTATCCGAGAGTATCGGAGGATCACCCGGACCGCAGCTGGATGCTGCAGATGGGAAGCCTGAGCCCATTGTCCACGATCTGCACCAGTCGCTTGTTGAGCTTCTGGAACGGCCGGAGATCCTGAGCTTGCACCCCGTGCGCCGAGTGGGGCGTGAGCGGCAGTTGTACCTTAAGGTCCGTGCCTTATGCGGGGAAGTGGAGAAGGTCTTCAACGTGTTGGTCGACACGGGAGCTCAGGTCAGCTTGGTCAAGGCTGGCCTACTTCCTCCAGAGTGTTTGACCGACAGTCGGAAACTTGTCAGGCTGAAGGTGGCGAATGGCCAGTACATGGTGGGAGGCACGAAGGAAGCGGCCATTGCGCTGCAGTTCGTGAACCACCGTGAGCTGAGCCGCCCGGACCTCGTCAAGGAAATCCTCCTGCAAGGTCGCTTCTACGAGGCCGAGATGGACTGGGACATGATCGTTGGGTACGACTTCATGATGGAGACGGACTCCGGTGTCCTCCCGGCCCAGGCCTCAATGACCCTGTACCAGGACGACCAGCTCTCGTGGCTTTCGTCACCTGAGCACCATGTGGAATGCCAATGGATCCACCCGGAACGCAATCAGCTTGAAGTGGCCGCGCTGAGCACTGAGCCGACTGGGCCAGCAAACCAGGAGTACGGCGTAATACCGGAAGTGGCGAGACGAGTGGTTGCGGACCTGGGAGCTTCGGATCTGGCCCTGGATGCGTTCTCTTCAGGAACCTCCGCCCATCTTCGGTTTGTGAGAGGTACTGGAGCGCCCAGGACTCTGCGTGGAAGAAGCACTGGGGTCCGCATCAGGGTTTGATGTGGATCCATTGCCCCCGATGGGACATTCCAAGGGCGGTAGCGAAGATTCGCAAGGACCGCTCCAAGGCAGTGCTGGTTGTTCCTCTGGGATGCACCGAGGAGGAAAGCACCCGACATTGGGTGGTCTCATTGACCAACATGACCTCAAACAAGGTCGTCCTACCGGCTGGAGAGAGTGTCTATCAGGACGCTAAGGGACAGCCCATGCCACCCCAGAGATGGCCAACGGAATTCCACTATGTGGATGGGGGCCTTGATCAGGCCGACACCACGGACTTCGTGTGTGTCAACCGCATCATAGCGGAGCCATGGAGGCAATGCTTTGCGGTTTCCCCTGTTGACATCGGAGAATCGGAGGACCCCCTCACGGAAGAGGAGTTGAATCTGGTTCAGGGGTATATGGATCAGCCCTTTCACGACTGGGGAAGCCAGCGTGAGGGCAAGGGCCAGGACAAAGCCTGGTGGGAAGTGGACGTGATCATCTCTGGTTCCTATTAAAGAAGGTCCCTACCAGGACCGGCCCCTGCTGTGCCCCTTCCGCCTGTTACCCCTGCTGACTTGCTTCGGATCAACGATTGCATTTCTCAATCTCCAGGGTCCCAATTCCAAAAATATAGAAAATAAAATCCTCCTTCAACCCTGAACAGCAACCAGATCCCACAAATACAGCAATAACCCGATTCATAATCCAATCCAGGTTGCGGGCTTCCGTTCAGCACACCGATTGTCTCCCGGTGGCGGGCATGTACAAGAATTGCACCAAGGAAGAAAGCCCTGAAATTGGCATATAAACACAAATAAAGTAAAGTTGGGGAAAGATGGAAACGTACACATTCACAGCCATAGACCTCTCATTCCCTGGACTCAAGACCTTCCCTTGACTCACCAACATGATGCCCTGAACCCAATCAAATAAGATAGCTAAATGCCATGTGTCACAAGTCACTACATAAACCCCAAAAATGTGTTCACTCCCAAGCCTCTAAATCCTAGCCCAATAGGGGAGGTGGCGTGTCATGGCCTAGAGTAGCACTCAGGACCATGCCCTACCCTGACACAACCTTGGTTAAACTTGGAGTCGAATGGGCTTGGAGAACTGCCCCATGAAGATGACCTCACAACATAGCAAAATCAGGCAAATCACACCATAGTGCCCAATATTCAATTATATACTCAAAAATGCATACGGCAAATGTTCATATGCTCCATGCATGTGTCAAACCGGAAAGTAATATACAAGGGTTATATAGACCAAAGGTCCATGCCCAAGAATATCCCATCATTGGCTCCGAAACTCCTCCGGTTATGTACATGACATGCTTCACAAGTCAACTCATGAATTTGAGACCTAATTTTGTGAGGCCTCGTGTGCCAAGACAAAGTGACCACGCGATCCGGCATATAGTGAGGTACAACACCGAAGCATGTGCCAACATATAAGCAACATACCATAGTTCACGGATCTCTAAGCACTTTACTGTTAGCCGACCAGTTGAGCACATAAAACACAAAAATGAGCATAAATTGAGGTCAAAAACATGAAAATATGTCCAAGTACAAAGTTGTCATGATAATATATCTCTATGCTCACCCATGATATCCGCTCATGGTTCAATACACAAATGATTGGGACCATTTGCGAACAATTCCCCAACTTGGATCCCCAATCGGGCGCATGGAGATATCTTCGCCACCCATATCTACATGCCCCATGAAAATGGGAGTGCACTCATGGATCTCTTTGCCATACATACCATGAGCAATACATACGCGGTAGACTTAGTCTAGCGCTTTGAATTCCACAATTGGGACATGGGCAAAGCCCTTGTCACGTGTGGCTCCCCATCTCTTCGGCCACACGAAGATATATAACATGGGTGTGAGCATATCAAGACAATACTACCAATATCACATATAGCCCTTAAAATAGGCTCCGACCATGGTATGCCATGCCCCTCCATGGTCATAACGTTGAGTTAAATGGACGTGAGAACCTAAGAAAAGATGCTATGCAACCGCAAGACTCATGCGCTACACTCGAAATTCATAATATCAAGTCCGGATACATGGTCGACAAGTTAAAAACAAGTTTCTACCATGTTGACCATGATCCTATGATACAACGAGTGTGTGTGATGACCCAAGGTGTTGGACCCTACTAAAAATAAGTTGGGACTAAGGCGCTTGCAACGCAACCTTTCTTATTCTCTTTCCTCACACTCCCGCGTAGATATGACCCTTCAAAGTGGTCCCACGATTCACTTTTGTTTCCCTTATATCTCCAAGTCAAATGGGTGGCAAGTATAAGGGAAACCTGATTCGGGCATAGGGAAAAGCGTATGACCACTCGAAGAAGACCAAATCAAGTGCGGCGATGTCGAAGTCGAAAATCGGATTTCGACATCGCGAAAAATTGAGAATAAAATTTCGAGTGCATATTGAGAAAATTGCGGAAGCAACGAACCCTTTACTGATGAAATCTGACCCTTCATCAGAGTTTCCGCCAAAATATCTGGAAATAACAGTTAACCAATCGGTTACCGCAAAATCGCGAGCCAACTGACAGTCGCCGATACATTGACCATCAGAACAGAAGGCTGAAAAATTACGGAAACATTATGATAAAAAGACCCTGTTGATTCCTGATATTCCGATATATAAATCTCCGCTGGCGGCGCCTCGGTACTGAATATGGCCGCTCATAGCCGGAATGGCCAAACCTATCACACTATCACATCGGGTTAGGTCAGGTGGATGGGAGAGTATGATATCAGCCAATGGCGGCTAGCCGGCACATAGATACACACCCCAAGTGACCCAAAGATGGCCACGGTGGTCCGAACCGGCTTCACCCCCCTTCTCAGAGCGTTGTTACCGCTCGGAAGTTATTGAAGAGAGGACGGGAGGACCCCAATGGGCTCCAACCCCCCCCCCCCCCCATGTCCCAAGGACACATGGAGGCCCCACACACGTCGTAGGCGTCCCCCATGCCCCAAGGGAGGGGTGAGGACACTGATACTCAGCGCCCTACGCCATATCCGGTCTCCTCTTGATCTACAACATGGACCAAGGGGATCAAAGATAGAAAAACGTCGTCGGTCGACCTAAATAAGTATACCACAATGAAATTTATATGTGGAGATCGAGTGAAGGGGGTATATGGCCAATCAAGGCCGAAAAATCCCCGGATGAACGCCCTCACCCGTCTCCCAAGCACAGAAACAAACAAAAATGCCAAGGGGGATCCATCACGGTGCTACTGCAGCCACCAAATGGACCAACACGTCCTTGACATCCAAAGAAATATTCTTTTTCTTCAGGTAGTCCATCCAGACCGTGGTGTACCTCGGCACAAAACTGCTCGGAGGCTCCCACGAGTCCCTGGATGCGGCGAATCCTTTCCAACGGACTTTATAAAGCCTTCCCCCAGGCGTCCCCGGGTCCGGCTTGTGCGCCAGGATCTTCTCGGCGGTGAAGTCGTCGTCCTCACCCTCGTCGTCCGAGTCCACATCGCCAGCCGTGGATTCGAAGGTGACGGGACGTCCGCTGGGGTCTGGTGCTCGGGGACGAAGCTGGGTATGGTCGCGGTCCAGGATCTTGTTATCCCCCACACGAACCGCATACACATCCTGCCCGACCTTCCGCACGATTACCCCCGGCACATACCAAGATGCCTGCCGATGCCTGGACAGGACATCCTTGTGGTGCCGCTCCACCCACACGGTGTCTTGGAGAGCATACTTCTGGACCTTTCCCTGCTTGAAGTATTTGGCCCTCTTGTCATGCTCGTCCTGAAGTGCCTTGCACACTTTGGCCGCCGTGTCGTCCGCCTCAGCCATCATAGCGTTCGCATCCCGGGCCACTTTATCATGGTTCAACCACGGGAGAGTGCGTGACACTCGATCCCGTAGGAACAGGATGCGATGGGGCGACAGTCCAGTGGGTCCCGGAAGGTCATGGTACGCTTGGAGTACTCTCCACAGCGAATTGTACCAGTTCCGGCCCGGTTCGTCGATGTGCAGCTGGCGGAACTTCTCGAACATCTGCCGCCCGGCAACCTCAGCCCGGCCATTCGACCGGCTGTGGTACGCCACGGTCTTGGCATGTCGAATGCCCATGTGCTTGCACATCGTCTTGAACCACGTCCCCACAAATTGACTGCCCCGATCGCTGCAGATGACAGCTGGGACATCAAAAATCGTCAGCCAATGCCTGATCATGGCAGTAGCGACGGTCTTGGCCTGCAGCCCCACTCCATGCTTGTCCTTCTTGTCCTTCTTCTTGGACTTCTTGCCAGGGACCGCTACGATATACCCACTGTGCCTATCCACCGCCAGGATGACACAGTCGTAGGTCTCTCCTTCCACGGTGACCTCCGGCATGGCGAATACATCCATGGCCACGGACCGCATAGGGGCCTCCGGTATAGCCGTATACACCGGATTGCCCGCTGTGGAGTGGTTGGGGCTCGTCGTGGCCCGACACACGGCACAGTCGCTGCAGTACCTATCCAGGATGGCATAGTACCCCGGAGGGAACTTGAAACGCCACTCCAGGTCCTGCTGCATCTTGTCTCGGCCAGGGTGCATGAGCTGGGCGTTGTGCCAATGGTCAATGAGCTCCTCCACTCGGTTCTCGGGCACCAGCAGCTTGTCCTTGAGGAACAGTTTATCCCCATCCTCGGTCAAGCCCTCAGGCCATTCGTCGTCCGACGGGGCGCTCACGGCATTCCAGTACTTGCTCCAGTGCTCGGATGCCGCATAGTCATCCGACCAGTCCTCTGTGAGCACCGACCTGACTAGCTCTACAGGGGCCACCATCCATTGCTCCAGGGTTTCCTCTCGAATAGCTTGGACGCGGGCACCCCGGAACTTGGCCAGGTCCGTACGGTTTGCCATCACCACAAAGCACTTGACCCCCTCTTGCTCCATGGCCTTCTCCATCTCGATGATGCGCTTGGCCTCCTCAGTCTCCTCGGCGTCTCCATGGCTGGATATGTCCGTCCAAGCCTTGCCCGCGGGGTAGGCCCACCGACTGAGACAATCTGCCACAGTGTTGTCCTTCCCCGGGACGTATACGACGCTGAGGTCGAACTTGGCGAACGTCTCATGCCATCGGGCCCTCCTTGCCGCCGGTCCCGAGGGGGTGTCGACGTGCTCCTTGTGCCAGCTCTGCAAGGACTGATGGTCCGTACATACCACCACCGGTCGCAATCCGATGTGGCCAGACCACTTCCTGAGCGCACAGACAATGGCGTACGTCTCCTTCTCCCTCGCAATCCAGGTTCGACGTTGGCCCTCGGCCAGGATCCTGCTCCAAAACGCCACGGGAACATGAGTCCCGTCGTCCCGGACTCTCGAGGACTGCCCCCACGGCATAGTCCGAGGCGTCTGTCCGTAGCACGAATCCCTTGTCCGGGTCCACCAGGAATAGCCCCAACTGCCCCAGGAGTCGCTCCTTCAGGCGGTTGAACGCATCCTCAGCCTCAGGGGTCCAGGCAAGCTTCTTCTTGCCCCCCTGCCGGCCATCGAACTTGCCCACCTGCAGCATCTTGTGCAGCGGCCCCGAGAGTTCTGCATACATCCGGACATAGCCCGAATAGTAACTGCAGAACCCCATGAAGGACCGGAGTTCGCTGATGGTCTGGGGCTTCTCCCAGTGGTGCAGGGACGCCAGCTTCCCAGGCATGGGACGGCGTTGCCCGTGACCAACCACGTGACCCGCAAACTCCACTTCCTTCACGAAGAGTGAGGCTTTGGTGGGCTTGCACACCATGTTGTGCTTGTTCAACTCGCTGAGCACTTGGCGCAGATCTTTCTCATGCGCGTCGATGAGCTCGTCCTCAGTCATGTTCTCCGTGCCGGACCCGATGATGATGTCATCCACGAAGGGATCGGCACAGTCCCGGACAGGACCGAGTAGGTCTTTCATCATGCGCTGGAAAGCGGCGTTGCCATTCTTGGCGCCCATAGGCACCACTTTCCACTGCATGGGCCCCAGCGCCGTCGACATCGCTGTGCAGGGCCTGGAGTCCGGGTGTAGCGGCATCTGGTGATAACCGTGTTACAGGTCTAACACCGTGAAGATCCGCTTTTTCTGTTGTTTTTGGAGGATGGAGTCGATCAGGGAAAGCGAGTACGAGTCGTGCTCGGTTTGCTCGTTCAAACCCCTGTAATCCACCACCAACCTCCACTCGCCCTTCTCCTTCTTGGGCACGATGAAGGCTGGGCTGGCCCACTCACTGTCGGAGGGTTCGATCCATCCTCGCTCAATGAACTCGGCCAACAACTTCTTCATGGCCTCGGCCCGATCGCCCTGAAGTTGGTACTCCCTATGACGATAGATCTTCGGGTTCGGCTTCAGCTTGATCTTCGCTGTACCAAACCTCCCACGATCTGGAGGGTTCTTGTTGGCGACGCCACTGAATAGCCGCGGATAGGCTTTGATCAGCCTCTCCTTCAGCTCGGCGACCTTCGGGTTCTCCTGGGCCTCTTCAGCCGCTTGCTTCGGTATAGATACAACCGGCCGCACTGCGGTATAGGCCTCTTCTGGGTCCGATTCCGACTTCTCCTCGTCCGATATGCCGTCTTCATCGTCGTGGGGAGCTCTTCCCACTGATAATCTTCGGAAATTTGCGGCATCGGGCTGGTGACTGTCGCTATTGGCACCCATTCTTGGAAAATCCCATGTTGGTGGGTCCTACCAAACTGGACCATCGTATTGGTCCGCGATGTGATCCATGACCCTCGCCACGAACTCGTCCTTCTCGTACTTGCCGGTGACCAACATCTTGTCATCCCACCAATGCGGAGATGTGACCATGGCCCGCCTCTTCTTGGCTGCCACACGGTCGTGCATCCCCATCCGCATGTAGTTGACGACGTCGTCCATCTCGGCGTGGGACAGGACGTCAATGGCATTAATAGGCTGATCCGTCCCCTCCTTGGGCTCAAACATGACCTTCATGGGCACCGCCTCCACCCTACGGATGAATGCTTCATCACCCGTGGGCTGGGCTTGCGCCCCATCCACCAGGAAAGCCTTGGTACCCCACGCTTGACCCGGGGAGGGCATTGATACACCCTTGGCGTCGATGAACAACTCCTCCTCTGGCCCGAATGACATCTCGTTCAGGGTGATGGAGTCCAGCGTCGACTTGAGACCCTCCAGCGGACATGGGGTGGATCCTATGCCGGTTATGACCAGGATCGCCTTCGCCCTATCCGCGATGATCTTCTCCACCGTACGTCTGGTATTGTCCAGGGAGCCATGCCAATACGTGGGTCCCCACTCCTTCAAACCCCAATGCCGGTGCCAGGCTGAGTCTCCTCGATGCCAGTGCCGCCTACACTTCCTCAGAAGTGGGGCATCTCGGGAAGCAAAGACGTCCGTCTCGGGCGCTTCGGCCCCTAGCGTCTGGATCATCCTGGCATACACCTGCGGCGCCATTCCATACTCTGTGAGCTGAACTCCGCGGTCTCCTCTGGACTTGGCACCCACAGCTTGCACCGCTTGGACGATTCGATCCTCTTCCTCAGCATTCCATTGGGATGATCCGCATGCATAGTCCGTGGACAGCCATGTGAGGCATTCATCATCCTCCCGGACCAGCGTTGCACGATGGGGAAGGGCTCCAATGGCATTAGCCACCATGAAGTCATACCCCATGATCATATCCCAATCTGTAATGTCGGCCACATAGAAGTTCCCGGATAGAGTGCTTCTCTTCGCCAAATCAGGGCGGTTCAAGCGCTCATGCTCCCAGAATTCCATACTGATGGTGGCCTCATGGGTGCCACCACCCATAATCTCTCCGTTGGCGACCTTCAGGCGGACCGGTCTCCGGCTGGGCTGCAGGAATTCCTCCTTGAACAACCCTCTCCGGACCAGGCTCACCTGGGCACCCGTATCCACCAACACATCCACCACCTTCTCCTCTCGTCCGCACCGTACACGCACTTTCAAGTGCAACTGCCGCTCGTCGCCATGAGGTGTATGGACGACTCTCATGGCATGCAACTCTAGCACACCCGGGTGCATCAGGACTTCAAGGGTATGGTCACGGATGGTGTAGATCTTGGGTTGGTCCTGCCTGTCCACGGGGCTCTCCGTGGTCGCTCCCTCCTTCTTGCCATGTCCCGTACCCACATGTACTTCCCTTGGCAGGGCGCTCCAGGGGTTGGGAGTGGCGAAACTCAGTGGTTTGGGCTCTTCTGGAGCCTTCTTCGGCACCCGATGTGCCTTCGCTTTCTCTGGGATTGCACTGATTTTCGGAGGGGAGACCTCCGAGGTCCCACTCCCGTGGGGGCTCCTCTAGACTTGGCTTCCCGCAGCCCCTTCCGGCTGCGATCCGCCAGGACTTTGTCCACCACGTTGCTGGGCTTTGAGTTCCTCCAACGTCCTCAACATGTCCTCAGCAACCTGCTCGATCGACCTCACTCGTCGGTCTTGACCAGATCCACCACCATAGCCTCTTCCTCCGCCTCTTCCTTGGCCTTTGCCTTGGCCTTTTCCCCCGTCTCCGCCCTTCGCCTTCCAATCGGAAATCCGCTGCTCCTTGGGCTTCTTCTCGGGATGAGCGGCGAAGTAGGCCTTCTTGTCCGCCTCATACACCTTGCACTGACGGTGGTCGTGTGCATGGTTGTCTCCCTTGCCATAACAGACCCAGCACCCGTCGTGCTGACATCTGTACTCTCGGAACGAGAGCGGTGGGTTCCCGATCCTCCTTGGCTCTCTGTTCTTCTTGGGCCCCGCCCGGTTCCATCTGGATCGATCGTGCCCATGTTCTCTCACGTTGTGCGCCACAAACGCGAAGAAGTGGGCCTCCTCGTGATCCTCCCGGGACCAGTGGTCTTGGCCACTTCCAATACCATCCTCCGCGGAGTTGGCCGTGTCCTCCTGGATCTCCGGATGATGGCGGTCTTCTCGGTGGCCTCGTTGTCCATGACCATGTCGATCCTGCACGTGGGCCTCGTTCTTCGCATTGAGCTTCAACTCCACCGTGATGTACTTCACGATCTCGTCCAGGCTCATGCGGGCGAAGATGACCTGCATCCTCAGCGGCTCCCCGCGCCTCCACCCCACGTTGTTGAGGCGCAGCAACCTTTGCCCCATGGTGTCTCCAAAGACCTCCACGTACACGGCGTTCTTCAGTCCCAACATCCGGTTGGGCTCGCCCAGGTTCCTCCTGAAGAACTCCATGATACCCGCATGGGTATCCTCCGCCGCCATGATCCTCACCGCCACCCGCTTCTTGGCTCGATTCTTCTCCTCGTCCTCCACTCGCCTCTTCCAGTTGCCGGGAAGGACGTCCTTCAGCAGGTGGCGGATCTCGCTGGCCTCATTCCAGTCCTCCACCAGCTTGAGGCATCTTCGGTACTTTCGCAGGTACCGGTTCCACTCCCGGACCCGCAACTCACCGCGGTCCAGCGGCAGCGGGATGGACCACAAGTCCTCCAGCTTCTGGTTCGGAGCGTCCACCCGCTCCTCATGCTCAAACCACTGGAGGCAGGCCTGCTCCGTACGGATCAATCCTTCCCGGATCTGATCCCGCAGCTCCTCCTTCAGGTCCTGCGCCAGCCGGTGTGGGAATGTCCGACATACCCACTTTTCCCGCGACGCTCCCCGCATCTCGCCGACGATCTCCTCGGCGAAGTCCTCCCAATCCAGGATGAAGTCATCCAGGTTGGAGGGGTTGCCATCGTAGTAGGGGATTTTGATTCCCCTGAGGTCGTCAATCCTGATGGCGTCTCCAACGTCCCCAGCCACCACTCCACCGAGACGGATACCACCTGTGGCCGGGGGGTGTGAGTACACTCCCCGTACATCCCTCTCCTCCATGGAGTGCGGTCCAGGTGGGCCTGAACCCATGGGGTTTGGAATGCGGGAAGGCCTTGCTCCATCGGCCGTCCATATCCCCGTATTGGGGTCCTTCGCCCACAGGTTTCCGCCTGGATGACCTCGACCATGTCCTTCGGCGCTTCCCATGGTTCGCCCCTGCATGGTCTGGCTCTGGATCCTCTCTTCCGCATAAACTGCATAGGCAGTCGTAGTGGGCGGTGGATCCTGGGTGGCATGGGACATCTGTACCGTCAGGCTCCTCGGGTCCGTGGTTGCGTGCCCTTCCCGCATGGACCCAGCCGGCGCCGTTTGTTTCCCGAGCATTGTGGATTCGCTGAACATGGGAACAAAAGGCAGCGCACCCGGGTCAATACGCGGAGGCGCGTAGGGTGCCTCTGCAGGGCCGCCCATGGGTTTATCCATGGCGCTCCTGAGGGTCTTAACCCGCTCCACCAGCTCTGCCGCGGCCGGCTTTGCCGGGAGCTCCGGACCCGAGGCGAGGGGCTGTAGCTCCTCTAGCCTTGTCAGGCGACCCGACATGTCCTCCACCAGGTGGAGGGGGCTGTCCACCACTCGCTGCTGCTTCTCCAGGGCCAGCTCCAGATTCTCCCGGTACCGGTCCCGTTCCGCTCGCAGCTCCTCCATTTCTTTCTCCGCGGCCGACTGGTCATCTAGGATCCCCGCGACGTCATCCTCTAGACCGTCCTTCGCGTTGTCCAGGCGGTCTAGGCGATGCACGATGGCGTCCATCCCCATCTTTGGGTACTTGCCCATGAGGAAGGACACGTGCTCGCAGTGGCACTCAGCCTGCTTTCCGCCTGATCCAGCGCATCCCGCGGTTCTTGGCACCTCAGACTCGTCGCCCATGGGCGTATCGCCTATGGCGTCTGTCTCCGGTCCCGTGTGCCGGGGCACAGGTGCCGTCCGGGCCCTGGCTGGCCTCTCCAAGCCCTCGGCGTCGTGCTTCAGGGCGGGCTTCGGGGGCCGTATGCGCCCTGGCGATCGGCGCGGGCGTCTCCTCCGACTCCGAGGGTTGCTCATAAGCTGTCCGATAGCCCTCGGAGTGCTCGGATTCCCACAGCCTGACCGGGCTGGGGTCTGTATCCATAGCCCCGGCGTCCCGTGCCGCGGACTTGGGTGACCCGCGCTTCCGGTAGCGCCGGGCCCGTCCTCCACTGCTGGCTGAATGGCAGGCCTCCTCAGAGTCCTCCGCGGCGGAGCGGAGGTTGCATGCCTTTCGGCAGCGACGCTCACACATGGAGACCAGGTCCTCCATGTCAGGTCCTCCTCTTCCCGAATGTCGTACTTCTCCTCGGGCGTCAACTTCCGGAGTTCGCCATGCTCTTGAACGTCTCGGCTCTTCTATGGCTCCAATCTCCGGCGTGGTCTCCACCGAGTCCACAATACGCACCCGGGGCGTACTTGGGCAGGGCTCATAGGGGCCCAAGTCCCCGGGTCGGCGGTTGGTAGGGGCAGCAGGTACGCCTCTGCTACAATAAAGAAGGTCCCTACCAGGACCGGCCCCTGCTGTGCCCCTTCCGCCTGTTACCCCTGCTGACTTGCTCCGGATCAACGATTGCATTTCTCAATCTCCAGGGTCCCAAATCCAAAAATATAGAAAATAAAATCCTCCTTCAACCCTGAACAGCAACCAGATCCCACAAATACAGCAATAACCCGATTCACAATCCAATCCAGGTTGCGGGCTTCCGTTCAGCACACCGATTGTCTCCCGGTGGCGGGCATGTACAAGAATTGCACCAAGGAAGAAAGCCCTGAAATTGGCATATGAACACAAATAAAGTAAAGTTGGGGAAAGATGGAAACGTACACAATCACAGCCATAGACCTCTCATTCCCTGGACTCAAGACCTTCCCTTGACTCACCAACATGATGCCCTGAACCCAATCAAATAAGATAGCTAAATGCCATGTGTCACAAGTCACTACATAAACCCCAAAAATGTGTTCACTCCCAAGCCTCTAAATCCTAGCCCAATAGGGGAGGTGGCGTGTCATGGCCTAGAGTAGCACTCAGGACCATGCCCTACCCTGACATAACCTTGGTTGGACTTGGAGTCGAATGGGCTTGGAGAACTGCCCCATGAAGATGACCTCACAACATAGCAAAATCAGGCAAATCACACCATAGTGCCCAATATTCAATTACATACTCAAAAATGCATACGGCAAATGTTCATATGCTCCATGCATGTGTCAAAACGGAAAGTAATATACAAGTGTTATATAGACCAAAGGTCCATGCCCAAGAATATCCCATCATTGGCTCCGAAACTCCTCCGGTTATGTACATGACATGCTTCACAAGTCAACTCATGAATTTGAGACCTAATTTTGTGAGGCCTCGTGTGCCAAGACAAAGTGACCACGCGATCCGGCACATAGTGAGGTACAACACCGAAGCATATGCCAACATATAAGCAACATACCATAGTTCACGGATCTCTAAGCACTTTACTGTTAGCTGACCAGTTGAGCACATAAAACACAAAAATGAGCATAAATTGAGGTCAAAAACATGAAAATATGTCCAAGTACAAAGTTGTCATGATAATATATCTCTATGATCACCCATGATATCCGCTCATGTTTCAATACACAAATGATTGGGACCATTTGCGAACAATTCCCCCACTTGGATCCCCAATCGGGCGCATGGAGATATCTTCGCCACCCATATCTACATGCCCCATGAAAATGGGAGTGCACTCATGGATCTCTTTGCCAATTATACCATGACCAATACATACGCGGTAGACTTAGTCTAGCGCTTTGAATTCCACAATTGGGACATGGGCAAAGCCCTTGTCACGTGTGGCTCCCCATCTCTTCGGCCACACGAAGATATATAACATGGGCGTGAGCATATCAAGACAATACTACCAATATCACATATAGCCCTTAAAATAGGCTCCGACCATGGTATGCCATGCCCCTCCATGGTCATAACTTTGAGTTAAATGGACGTGAGAACCTAAGGAAAGATGCTATGCAACCGCAAGACTCATGCGCTACACACGAAAGTCATTATATCAAGTCCGGACACATGGTCGACAAGTTATAAACAAGTTTCTACCATGTTGACCATGATCCTATGATACAACGAGGGTGTGTGATGACCCAAGGTGTTGGACCCTACTAAAAATAAGTTGGGACTAAGGCGCTTGCAACGCAACCTTTCTTGTTCTCTTTCCTCACACTCGCGCGTAGATATGACCCTTCAAAGTGGTCCCACGATTCACTTTTGTTTCCCTTATATCTCCAAGTCAAATGCGTGGCAAGTATAAGGGAAACCTGATTCGGGCATAGGGAAAAGCGTATGACCACTCGAAGAAGACCAAATCAAGTGCGGCGATGTCGAAGTCGAAAATCCGATTTCGACATCGCGAAAAATTCAGAATAAAATTTCGAGTGCATATTTAGAAAATTGCGGAAGCAATGAACCCTTTACTGATGAAATCTGACCCTTCATCGGAGTTTCCGCCAAAATATCTGGAAATAACAGTTAACCAATCGGTTACCGCAAAATCGCGAGCCAACTGACAGTCGCCGATACATTGACCATCAGAACAGAGGGCTGAAAAACTACGGAAACATTATGATAAAAAGACCCTGTTGATTCCTGATATTCCGATATATAAATCTCCGCGGGCGGCGCCTCGGTAGTGAATATGGCCGCTCATAACCGGAATGGCCAAACCTATCACACTATCACATCGGGTTAGGTCAGGTGGATGGGAGAGTATGATATCAGCCAATGGCGGCTAGCCGGCACATAGATACACACCCCAAGTGACCCAAAGATGGCCACGGGGGTCCGAACCGGCTTCACTATGATGGGAATACCTTCCTACAGAGGGTGCTGGACCACATGTCCTGCCAGGACGAGCCAATCGGCGGTAACCCACCCACCTACGGTGACTTGTTCCGAGGCAAGACCAGAGATGGCCCTTCCGGCCACCTGGGAAGACCACCTGAGCCGAAACTGAGTGGGATCGCTACCCCTCAAGTAAGCTCAGTGGTCCAGGTGTCCGGAAAAGCCAAGGCGGAGTCCGATGATTGCCCCAAGATCCAGGCATTGAGGGGAAGGCTGAAGCAGAAGTATGGTGATGCCTTCTTCAGCGGAAAACCTGTGTTCCCCCCACCGGTGCGTGGACCGTATGGCGAGGCCAAGATACGACTGAAGCAGGACCCCCGTGTGTATCGGCACCGGGAGTTTGCCCTGAGAGGCGAGAGGAAGGAGGCCATGGAGAAAATCCTCCGTGACGTCATCCAGAGAGGCTGGCTTGAGCCGTGCCACTCCGAGTGGGCCTCTCCGTGCTTCGTCGTCCCCAAGAAGGTGGCCGGTGAGTGGCGTCTCGTGGTAGACTACCGCGGCCTAAGCGCCCAAACGCAGCATGACAGCTATACGCTGCCCCTCATTGAGGACATGCTGCTAAAACAACTCCGGCAGAGGATCTTCACCGTGATTGACCTGAAACATGGTTATCATCAGATGCCTCTCGCCGAGGAGTCCCGTGCCTGCACAGCCATGAGCACCCCACTTGGACCTCTCCAGTGGAAGGTGATGCCCATGGGCGTTACCAATGGCAATGCGGCTTTTCAGCGGATGCTGGAGAACCTGCTTGAGCAGGTGCGTGACTGTGCGGACCCCTTCGTGGAGGACGTGATCATCGCGTCCGGGGACCCCAGTATGAGCTACGAGGAGCTCCTGGAGGCACATGAGAGGGACATAACCCGAGTGCTGGACCTTCTGGTTCGGCACAAACTCACGGGCAGCAGTGACAAGGCCACCATTGCGGTAATCGAGGTGGTCTTCGCTGGCCACGTAGTCGGGACTGGGCAGCGAAAGCCCATACCTGGCAAGGTGACTGCGATCGAGCACTGGGAGAAGCCCAAAACGGTCTCTGAGCTGCGTGCCTACTTGGGGTTCTGCAACTACTACTCGGGGTATATCAAGATGTATGCCGAGTATGCAGCCCCCATGACGACCATGCTCAAGGGCAACCGAGAGGAGACCAAGAAGGGGTGCAAGAAGGCTCTGGTCTGGACAGCTGAGTCCGACCGTGCCTTCGAGGGGATGAAGCAGGCGCTGCTATCCGCAGTGGGTCTGCACCTCGTGGATCCCGACCGAGGGTTCGTCCTGCGCACTGATGCTTCCGACTACGCCGTTGGCGCTGTGTTGGAGCAAGTGCTTGACGATGGGAGGCACGTGCCAGTGGCCTTCTGGAGCCGAGTCCTGGCGGAAGGCCAGAGACGGACGTGGACGCCCCGAGAAAAGGAGGCGTATGCCATCGTCATGGCTCTCAGGAAATGGGCTGGGTACATAGCCCTCCATCCCGTCACCGTCTGCACCGAGCATCAGAGTCTGCATTCGTGGCACAAGGAGCCCGTGGACACCCCCTCAGGTCCCGCCTCCCGACGGGCAAGATGGCATGAGACCTTGGCCAAGTTCGACCTCACGGTTGTGTATGTTCCTGGCAAGGACAACACCGTGGCGGACTGTCTCAGTAGGTGGGCCTATCCCGCCAGCAAGGGCATGACGGATGTCTCTGCCCATGGCGATGAGGCTGAGACTGCTGAGGCCAGGAGGATCATAGAAATGGAGCGCCTGATGGAGGAGAAGGGTGTTAAATGCTTCGTCGTCATGGCTGCGGATGCCCCCTCGGAACGAGGATGGGCAGAGCGGTCAGAGTACTCGCCCCTGATGGAGCTGAGTCCGACAAGCACCTCTTCCCTGACTCTTGCCTCCAGGACGACTGGACCGACGACTACGCCACGTCTGAGGCCTTTGCGGCCGAGTATAGGGCTGTGACCGACCCTGACGACGGGCAGAAGTGGCCAAAGGGGCTGACTGAGGAAGATGGCAAGCTCTACCGGAATGGTAAGCTGCTGGTCCCAGAGTCCCGAGTGCTTGAGCTATGTGAAGCTTGGCACCACCACATGCTGCACCCAGGGGTCAAGAAGCAAGCCCTGGACATGCAGCGCCGGTTTGAGATCGACCAGATCGGTCTCTACACTGCCATCAAGAAGGTCAGGAAGGGTTGCTCGGTCTGTCAGGCCTGCAATCCCAATAACCGGAACGTCAAGGGGGAAGCCCAATGGACTCCGGTGCCTGACCAGCCCATGGAGAGCGTGGCCATGGACGTCTTCTCCATGCCTGAAGTGCACTTTGGCAAGGAGACCTTTGACTGTGTGCTCCTTTGTGCGGATCGCCACAGCGGCTACGTAGTAGCTGTTCCGGCACGCAAAAAGGGGTTGCTTGCCAAGGAAGTGGCAGTCATGATGATTCGTCATTGGCTGACCGTCTTTGACATCCCCCGCACCATTTGCAGTGACCGAGGGCCCCAGTTTACTGGTCGCTGGTTCAAGGCCATGTGTTCCCTCATGGGAATACATCATACCAAGAGCGTCGCCTATCTCAGCCGGTCCCATGGCCGGGCTGAAGTGGCTGGACGGCAGCTGTTCGAGAGGCTGCGCAAGATTCACATTACCAATCCACGTCGGAACTGGTTTGAGGAGATGTGGCCCGCTCTGAAGGCCCATCATGACACCCCCACTCCGGGTGGTTTGTCCCCTCACCAGATTCTGTTCGGCAGGGACCCCCTGGGTCGGGGACTTCCCTTGTCTGGTGATGGTATGGCCATGGACGCCAAGGAATTCTTTGCGCGGCAAGAGGCAACGGCGCGGGACATCCGCCAGCAGCTCGAGAAGGAGCATGCTGAGCGTCAGAATTCCGCCCCGAGCTCGACAGCGCAAAAGTTCAGGGTGGGAGACCCGGTGTGGGTGATCAGACCCCGCCCCATGGGCACCCACCGCACCGAAACCTGGTTCACACCCGGAGAGGTGGTCCGCAGGATTGGTGAGGACACCTACCGCATCAAGGTGGGTCACGGACAGTTCCGGGAGCGCCACGAGAGTCAACTCCGTGTGCGGGAACCCGACCTCCGTGGCCAACATGTGTCCCTGAACTATGCGGCACATGAGGCCGATTCGGACGACGACTATGCGGAGCAGGACGACTATACCGTCGAGAAGATCCTGGCCCAGCGTCCGAACGCCTCGGCACCCGGTGGCCTGGAGTTCAAGGTTCGTTGGCGAGGCTATGGGCCGTCCAACGACACCTGGGAACCCGTCTCCTCGCTCGTGCCGCGGATTAATACCCCCTTCATGGACTACATCCGCAAGCACAAGACCAAGATCCATGTCTCGGACTTGGCAGCACTCACCCGGGCGATTGCAGCCAGGGGCGCCTGATCAGTGCCCTGAGCTCTCCCCTGATGCGTTTTGAGCACCTGTGTGGTCGACGGATGGTCCCTCACTTGCTTGCTCTCTTCCATCTCTCGGTGACCTGCCATCAGAGAGGCCATATACCCCCCCCTGCTGAATCCAGAGGAGGATGGCCCCTCTCTTCAACTTCTATTCGTCACTCCCCGCCTGCTGAATCCTTGGGAAACCAGGCAGAGCGACTGACCTTCACATTTTCTGAGCTCTTAGGGCCTTGAAGCCCATACGACGTTGCGCAACGGATGCCGCTGTCATCGGCATTGCGCTTTTTTTTTGGTGTGTGGTCTGGTCCCATGGCACTTGCGGGATCCAGACCAGTCTACGTGTGTCTGCAGACTATATATGGCCTGAACTCAGGCGTTTTCCTGTCCACCCTCCTGCATATGCCTTATCCTAACCGGGGCGTGGTTTGGCGCTCTGTCCAGAGTGTGTTTACACGCCTATTTACCCCGCTTATTGCTTGTTTTTCTGCTCCCCAGGATATGTGCATCTGTATGTTAAGTGTTGTCAGTCCATCACCGAGATGTGGACTGTTCCCCCCCCCCCGAGGGGATGCAAATCGGACTATACGAGGCGCATTCAGTCGCCATGCACATGCTCTTACGTAAGGTCCAGCCTGGACCAGTACCTAAGTACAGATTGTTCTGTTTGAGTCCCCGTGATACCGTGTGCCCTAGTGGCTGTGATGTGCTGAGATCCTGATGGCGCCAGGCGGGAAGCCCAGTTGCCTGACTACACTCCCAGCGGTCCGCCACTGTCAGTCCCAGTGTGAGCCTACCGACTCGCAGACGCACTTGCAGTCGGATGGCGACCTCCGGTGTCCTGACCTCGGTCAGTCTGCCTGGGAAACTGGTGGTTTGAGGAGTCGACGCCTCCGCCCAGACTGCATGGGGACTCCCCCATGCATGGCCTTCGTGGTAATGGGGCGAGGGAAAAGACGGCCTTGATGCCCGATCCCTTATGGAGGAGCTCGTTCGGCTTTACCACTCTGGACTCGCGTCGTGGATATGGACATGGTGCGCCCAAGGAAGGACCCGTGGGGACTCTCCCCCAGACTGCGGCCTTGGGAAGCCTGGGGTAGCCTAATGGATCTTTGTGGTCGCTTTCGACCTGTGGGACCACCTCGGTCGTCGTGTGACGCCTATGTTGGCCGTGTATGCCACTGCCACTGTGGTAGTGACTGTAGCAGCCGGCACCTGGTGCGCCTGGTATGGGTTAACGGGTCCTTTGGATGCCGAACAATCGCCGCCAGGACCCGGGACTTGATACTTGATACTATACTTGCAGCTACTAACAGCTACAGCACGGTACCTGTCTTACTGTGGGATTTGGGCAGCCTAACCTGCGAATCAGCCTGAAGTGAGGATGTGACACCCCCCCCTTCAGGGGATGGTCCTGGGTACCCGCTGCCATGCTTGGGTGTTATCGAGCCCCCCCCAGCGTTTGCTCTAAGGAGGGGGCTGAAGCGGTACCTAGAACCTATGGCCCATGGCCCGGGGGCCTGTGAGCCTGACGCGTTCCTGTGGGGGGCTGGCCACGGGACGCTGCGGTGACACGCACAGGTGAGCAGGCAGGCAAGGCACTACGCTCACAAGGGCATCAATACGCTCGTGTCATGTGACAAAGCGTTTCAGGATCCTTGCCACTCTGCAACAAGGGAACGAAAGTATGTACATCAACACATCAGGATATGTACACATGGGGTTAAGACTGGACTGGGGTAAGGGCATTACAGGACAATAGACACTCAGTCCCAACTCATATCCCAATCCCAGGTCCGACCCTCTCAGTGGCTGGTGGGGGCGGGGGCTCAAAGACAACCCATGCCCTGCTCAGTCCGGACCCTGAAACCCTGCCAATGGGGGAGGTGTCTCGCCCGGCCACAGGCGGGTTCCTGGCAAACAAAGTAGCTCCAAGGCCAACCGACAGTGGCTCCCTATGCTCCCTTAACAGCAGGTCCCAACTCCCCTCTGAGCCAGAGATATGGCCCCGCCATTATCACCCAGGAGTTGGTAGCTGAAAATGGGCTGTTTCAGCCCAAACTGAAATTAACTCAAAAATCCCCAAAATTGACCCCTCGTCCGGACCCGCCAGAGGTAGGGACGAGGCAACTGACCCTATGCCCTTCGAGTACGAACTCCCTGGAGCCCTCACCCAACCTGGTTCCCTCTGAGGTCCCGGCATCAGGGCAACACGGATGAGTCAAGTGGGGTCATGATGCCAAAATCACCAAAATTGGCGTCATTCCCACGCGTGGCTCGCCCGGCCAAGGTAAGGCCAATGGCTCACAGGGTAGGAGGCAGGACCTAGGACTTCTATCTGAGTGTACAACTTGAATTCAGGTCCGGGCTCCGTATGGGCTTAGAGAAATGGGCCCGCCAATTGACCACACGGAAGGGCGAAATTGGGGTCCCAAAATTGGTTCATTTTGGCTGCTTGAAATGAGCCAAAATTCGGTGTGCTCCCAACAGTACATCTCCACGCAGGCTTGGAGATCGGATCCGCCATTCCATACGCGATCCACAAGGAGTCCATCAGAGACTCCCATGCCCTTGGCTCTCAAAGATCTTCATGCCACTTGGCATGGTGACGATCCCAATTGGGTCCACAAATGCCAAAATTGCAAAATTGCCCACACTCACTTTGGGCTAGCGCCTTAACGAAGGTGGCTCCGCTTCGCCCACGTGGTGTGTGGACCATGGGGACCATTACCCATAACACCCATGTCATATATGGTCCATTGGTCCATGCGTCCGGCGTGCACGAGGGTTAGAACATCGTGCACGGCGGGCAGCAAAAGTGGAAAATTGCTCAAAATGGCCAAAAATGCGCACACTCATGGTTGGGGCAAATAAAGCACATGCCCGACTTGGACCGGAGTGTGCCATAGGATTGGTATCAAGTCATGTGTGTCCAACATATCTTTTGGGCGTCGCCCAACTCCTCCGGTTTTGGGAATGGCAGGGTCGCCAAGTGAGCCCATGATTTGGGATGGTCCCAAATTGCCAACATGGCGGCCACAGTATGCCAAGTCCAAGAGGAGTTATTCGCCGGGTCCAAGATATGTTGGGCACCGAAGTATGTACCCTCATAACATACTTAGGTCATGATGTCAATTGAGCGCAACGTTGAGATACACGGTCGCCACTTGACATCATGACGGGCCAAAAACGGCAACATTGGCACAAGCACACACAAAAGTGCCTTGAAAGGTGCACAATTATATTATAATATCTTCGTCTTGGATCGTGCAATCACTTAATCCTTCTAAACACAATGACTTGACACCAATGACCTTCGATCCCACATATGTGCTCCACTTGGGGCGCCTTGAAAGGTTACGAGCGCTACTTCCCAAGTGGGCACACGAAAATATGGAAAATTGCAAAACACACACCTTGCTCCCAACGCATCGCTTCAGGATCACCACACAAGCTTCCCTTCACGAAGGTTAGGCTTGCAATTGATCGTGGGGAGTATGGAGAAGGGGCTTACACAATATGAGGTCCATTGGCGGGTTCGGCTTGGAGCAATGGACCCGCCAAATGGGCACGCAACACAACACAAGGCACATACTCCATATTGCCCAAAAAGGTAGCTCCCACCACGATATGTCATGCCCCTCTAAGGGCATAACTTTGTGTCAATCGCTCATAGGAACTCAAGGAGAGTTCCTATGCAACACCAACACTTGCGCGCTACACTCGAAAGTTATCTTAACGCACGCAATGTCATGGCCAAAGAGTTATAACGCAAACTCTACCCTCTTGACCATGATCCATTACACTAGCGCGCACGTGTGGAAACGCAAGGCATATAAAGCTTCCTAAATTACGTCGGGAGTATTGTGAATACATCCCACGTTTCCTTATTGTCATTCCTCGCAAGCGGCACGAGATATGACCCTTACAAGTGGCCTCACGAATCAACTTTGTTTTGCCCATATCTCTGAGTCAAATGGAGGGCAAGATAAAAGGAAAGTTGATTCGTGCATAGGGAAGCACGTAGGTCCACTCGAAAGAGGTCAAATCAAGTGCGGGGATGTCGAAGTCGAAAATCCGATTTCGACATCCTGAAAAATTCGGATTAAGGTTGCGAGTGTAAGATGTGAAAATTGCGGAAGCGTCCATGCAGTTCCTGAAGGCTTTGGAGCCTTCGTGACGGATTGCGTTAAAATTTCCATTATAAACAGTTAAACTGGCGGTTACGGTAAAGTCGCGATCCAACCGCCAGCAGTCAAAACAGTGAATATCAGAACGGAAGCGTAAAACTTGACGGAAACAATATGAAAATAAAACCCTGTTGATTCCTGATGTTCTGATATACAAATCTCCGCTGGCGGTGCATCGGTTGCCGATGCGGGGCTTTACGGCACGGAATGGAGCGTCAACGGGCGTCTTCCCTTCCGTACATGGGGTTAGTGGACCGGAGACCGGTTGTATGCCGTAACCTAGCCATGGGGTTCTGGGTACCGCTTCACCCCCCTCCTTAGAGCAAACCCTGGGGGGGGCTCGATAACACCCAAGCATGGCAGCGGGTACCCAGGACCATCCCCTGAAGGGGGGTGTCACTTCCTCACTTCAGGCTGATTCTGGGTCAGGCTGCCCATTTCAACGCATAGTAAAACCGGTATGATGCTGTAGATGTTAGTAATAAGAGGTACAGTATCAAGTATCAAGTCCCGGGTCCTGGCGGCGATTGTTCGGCATCCAAAGGACCCGTTAACCCATACCAGGCGCACCGGTCGCCGGCTGCTACGGTCACCACCACAGTGGTAGTGGCATACACGGCCAACATAGGAGACACACGACGACCGAGGTGGTCCCACAGGTCCAGAGCGACCACAAAGATCCATCAGGCTACCCCAAGCTTCCCAAGGCCCGCCGACTGGGGAGAGTCCCCACGGGTCCTTCCTCGGGCGCACCATGTCCATATCCATACGACGCGAGTCCAGAGTGCCATAGTCGAACTCCTTAAGAACCCCAGATCTTAAGGGAGCTCCTCCTTAAGGGATCGGGCATCAAGGCCGTCTTTTCCCTCGCCCTACTGCCACGAAGGCCATACATGAGGGAGTCCTCATGCAGTGTGGGCGGAGGCGTCGACTCCTCAAACCACCAGTTTCCCAGGCAGACTGACCGAGGTCAGGAGCACCGGAGGCCGCCATCCGAATGCAAGTGCGTCTGCGAATCGGTAGGCTCACACTGGGACTGACAGTGGCGGACCGCTGGGAGCTAGTGTAGTCAGGCAACTGGGCTTCCTGCCTGGCGCCATCAGGATCTCCACACATCACAGCGAATAGGGCAACACGGTATCACGGGCACTCAAACAGTAGAATCTGTAATCAAGTACTGGTCCAGGCTGGACCAGGCTGTAAGAATATGTACACGGCGACTCAAGGCGCCTCTGTATCCCGATTCGTGGTGAAAAACAGTCCATCCCTCAGCGATGGGCTGATGACACTTAACATACAGATGCACATATCCTGGAGGGCAGAGAAACAAGCAATAATCTGGGTAAATAGGCGTGTAAACACGCTCTGGACAGAGCGCCAAACGACGCCACGGTCAGGATAAGGCAATGCAGAAGGGTGGACAGGAAAACGCCTGAGTTCAGGCCATATATAGTCTCGAGACACACGTCGACTGGTCTGGATTCCGCAAATGTCATGGAACCAGACCACACACTCAAAAATCGCAATGCCGATGACCGCGGCATCCGTTGCGCAACGACGTATGGGCTTCAAGGCCCCAAGAGCTCAAAAATATGAAGGTCAGTCGCCCTACCTGGTTTCCCAAGGATTCACCAGGGGGGGGAGTGACGAATAGAATTGAAGAGAGGGGCCATCCTCCGCTGGATTCAGCAGGGGGGGGTATATGGCCACTCTGTCACCGAAAGATGGAAGAGAGCAAGCAAGTAAGGGACGATTCGTCGGCCTCACAAGCGCTCAAAACGCATCAGGGGAGAGCTCAGGGCGCTGATCAGGCGCCCCTGGCTGCAATCGCCCGGGTGAGTGCTGCCAAGTCCGAAACGTGGATCTTGGTCTTGTGCTTGCGGATGTACTCCATGAAGGGAGTATTGACCCGCGGCACGAACGAGGAGACGGGTTCCCAGGTGTCGTGGGACGGCCCATAGCCTCGCCAACGAACCTTGAACTCCAGACCTCCGGGTGCCGAGGCCTTCGGACGCTGAGCCAGGATCTTCTCGACTGTATAGTCGTCCTGCTCCGCATAGTCGTCGTCCGAATCAGCCTCATGTGCGGCATAGCTCAGGGACACATGCTGGCCACGGAGGTCGGGTTCCCGCACACGGAGTTGACTCTCGTGGCGCTCCCGGAACTGTCCGTGACCCACCTTGATGCGGTAGGTGTCCTCACCAATCCTGCGGACCACCTCGCCGGGTGTGAACCAGGTTTTGGTGCGGTGGGTGCCCATGGGGCGGGGTCTGATCACCCACACCGGGTCTCCCACCCTGAACCTCTTGCCTGTCGAGCTCGGGGCGGACTTCTGACGCTCAGCATGCTCCTTCTCAAGCTGCTGGCGGATGTCCCGCGCCGTTTGCTCTTGCCGCGCGAAGAATTCCTTGGCATCCATAGCCATGCCATCACCAGACAAGGGAAGTCCCCTACCCAGGGGGTCCCTGCCGAACAGAATCTGGTGAGGGGACAAACCACCCGGTGTGGGGGTGTCATGATGGGCCTTCAGAGCGGGCCACATCTCCTCAAACCAGTTCCGACGTGGATTGGTGATGTGGATCTTGCGCAGCTTCTCGAACAGCTGCCGTCCAGCCACTTCAGCACGGCCGTTAGACCGGCTGAGATAAACGACGCTCTTGGCATGACGTATTCCCATGAGGGAACACATAGCCTTGAACCAGCCACCAGTAAACTGGGGCCCTCGGTCACTGCAAATGGTGCGGGGGATGTCAAAGACGGTCAGCCAATGACGAATCATCATGACTGCCACTTCCTTGGCAAGCAACCCCTTTTTGCGTGCCGGAACGGCTACAACGTAGCCGCTGTGGCGGTCCACACAGAGAACCACACAGTCAAAGGTCTCCTTGCCAATGTGCACCTCGGGCATGGAGAAGACGTCCATGGCCACGCTCTCCATGGGCTGGTCAGGAACCGGGGTCCATTGGGGTTCCCCCTTGACGTTCCGGTTGTCGGGATTGCAGGCCTGGCAGACCGAGCAACCCTTCCTGACTTTCTTGATGGCGGTGTAGAGAACGATATGGTCGATCTCGAACCGACGCTGCATGTCAAGAGCTTGCTTCTTGACCCCTGGGTGCAGCATGTGGTGGTGCCAAGCTTCACACAGCTGGAGCACCCGGGACTCTGGTACTAGCAGCTTACCATTCCGGTAGAGCTTACCATCTTCCTCAGTCAGCCCCTTTGGCCACTTCTGCCCGTCATCAGGGTCGGTCACAGCCCTACACTCGGCCGCAAAGGCCTCAGACTTGGCGTAGTCGTCGGTCCAGTCGTCCTGGAGGCAAGACTCCGGGAAGAGGTGCTTGTCGGACTCAGCTCCCTCAGGGGCGAGTACTCTGACCGCTCTGCTCACCCTCGTTGCGAGGGGGGCATCCGCGGCCATGACAACGAAGCATTTGGCACCCTCCTCCTCCATCAGGCGCTCCATTTCGATGATCCTCTTGGCTTCAGCGGTCTCAGCCTCATCGCCATGGGCAGAGATGTCCTGCATGCCCTTGCTGGCGGGATAGGCCCACCTGCTGAGACAGTCCGCCACGTTGTTATCCTTTCCAGGAACATACACAACCGTGAGGTCGAACTTGGCCAAGGTCTCATGCCATCTTGCCCGTCGGGAGGCAGGACCTGAGGGGGTGTCCACGTGCTCCTTGTGCCACGACTGCAGACTCTGATGGTCGGTGCAGACGGTGACGGGATGGAGGGCTATGTACCCAGCCCATTTCCTGAGAGCCATGACGATGGCATACGCCTCCTTTTCACGGGGCGTCCACGTCCGTCTCTGGCCTTCCGCCAGGACTCGGCTCCAGAAGGCCACGGGCACGTGCCTCCCGTCGTCAAGCACTTGCTCCAACACAGCGCCAATGGCGTAGTCGGAAGCGTCGGTGCGCAGGACGAACCCTCGGTCGGGATCCACGAGGTGCAGACCCACTGCGGATAGCAGCGCCTGCTTCATCCCCTCAAAGGCACGGTCGGACTCAGCTGTCCAGACCAGAGCCTTCTTGCACCCCTTCTTGGTCTCCTCTCGGTTGCCCTTGAGCATGGTCGTCATGGGGGCTGCATACTCGGCATACATCTTGATATACCCCGAGTAGTAATTGCAGAACCCCAGATACGCCCGTAGCTCAGAGACCGTCTTGGGCTTTTCCCAGTGCTCAATCGCAGCCACCTTGCCAGGTATGGGCTTTCGCTGCCCGTTCCCGACTACGTGGCGAGCGAAGACCACCTCGCTTACCGCAATGGTGGCCTTGTCACTGCTGCCCGTGAGTTTGTGCCGAACCAGAAGGTCCAGCACTCGAGTGACGTCCCTCTCGTGTGCCTCCAGGAGCTCCTCGTAGCTCATGCTGCGGTCCCCGGACGCGATGATCACGTCGTCCACAAAGGGGTCCGCACAGTCGCGCACCGGCTCAAGCAGGTTCTCCAGCATCCGCTGAAAAGCCGCATTGCCGTTGGTAACGCCCATGGGCATCACCTTCCACTGGAGAGGTCCAAGTGGGGTGCTCATGGCTGTGCAGGCACGGGACTCCTCGGCGAGAGGCATCTGATGATAACCATGTTTCAGGTCAATCACCGTGAAGATCCTCCGCCGGTGTTGTTTTTGCAGCATATCCTCAATGAGGGGCAGCGTATAGCTGTCGTGCTGCGTTTGGGCGTTCAGGCCGCGGTAGTCGACCACGAGCCGCCACTCACCGGCAACCTTCTTGGGGACGACGAAGCAGGGAGAGGCCCACTCGGAGTGGCACGGCTCAAGCCAGCCTCTCTGGATGAAGTCACGGAGGATCTTCTCCATGGCCTCTTTCCTCTCGCCCCTCAGGGCAAACTCCCGGTGCCGATACACACGGGGGTCCTGCTTCAGTCGTATCTTGGCCTCGCCATACGGTCCACGCACCGGTGGGGGGAACACAGGTTTTCCGCTGAAGAAGGTCTCGCCATACTTCTGCTTCAGCCTGGCCCTCAACGCCTGGATCTTGGGGCAGTCATCGGACTCCGCCTTGGCTTTTCCGGGCACTTGAACCACGGAGCTTACTTGAGGGGTAGCTACTCCGCTCGCTTTCGGCTCAGGTGGTCTTCCCAGGTGGCCCAAAGGGCCATCTCTGGTCCTGCATCGGAATAGATCGCCGTAGGTGGGTGGGTTACCCCCGATTGGCTCGTCCTGGCTGGACAGGTGGTCCAGCACCCTCTGCACGAAGGTGTTCCCGTCATAGGAACCAGAGACGATCGAGTCCACTTCCCACCAGGCTTTGTCCTGGCCTTTGCCCTCACGCTGGTTTCCCCAGTCGTGAAAGGGCTGATCCATATACCCCTGAACCAGATCCCACTCCTCTTCAGTGAGGGGCTCTTCCGATTCCGATTCCTCGATGTCAACAGGGGGAACCGCAAAGCATTGCCTCCAAGGCTCCGCTATGATGCGGTTGACACACACGAAGTCCGTGGTGTCGGCCTGATCAAGGCCCCCATCCACATAGTGGAATTCCGTTGGCCATCTCTGGGGTGGCATGGGCTGTCCCTTAGCGTCCTGATAGGCACTCTCTCCAGCCGGTAGGACGACCTTGTTCAAGGTCATGTTGGTCAATGAGGCTACCCAATGTCGGGTACTTTCCTCCTCGGTGCATCCCATAGGAACAACCAGCACTGCCTTGGAGCGGTCCTTGCGAATCTTCGCTATCGCTCTTGGAATGTCCCAACGGGGGCAATGGATCCACATCAATCCCTGATGCGGACCCGGGTGCTTCTTCCACGCGGAGTCCTTGGCGCTCCAGTACTTCTCACATACCCGAAGATGGGTGGAGGTTCCTGAAGAGAACGCATCCAGGGCCAGATCCGACGCTCCCAGGTCCGCGACCACTCGGTTCGCCACTTCCGGCCTTACGCCGTACTCCTGGTTTGCTGGCCCAGTGGGCTCAGTGTCCAGCGCGGCCACTTCGAGCTGATTGCGTTCGGGGTGGATCCATTGGCATTCCACATGGTGCTCAGGTGACGAAAGCCACGAGAGCTGGTCGTCCTGGTACAGGGTCATGGAGGCCTGGGCCGGGAGAACGCCGGAGTCCGTCTCCATCATGAAGTCGTACCCGACGATTATATCCCAGTCCATCTCGGCCTCGTAGAAGCGACCGTGCAGGAGGATTTCCTTGCCGAGGTCTGGGCGGCTCAGCTCACGATGGTTCACGAACTGCAGCCCAATGGCCGCTTCCTTCGTGCCTCCCACCATGTACTGGCCGTTCGCCACCTTCAGCCTGACAGGTTTCCGACTGTCGGTCAGACACTCTGGTGGAAGTAGGCCAGCCTTGACCAAGCTGACCTGAGCTCCCGTGTCGACCAACACGTCGAAAACCTTTTCCACTTCCCCGCATAAGGCACGGACCTTAAGATGCAACTGCCGCTCGCGACCGACACGGCGCACGGCGTGCAAACTCAGGATCTCCGGCCGTTCCAGAAGCTCAACAAGCGACTGGTGCAGGTCGTGGACAATGGGCTCAGGCTGCCCATCTGCAGCATCCAGCTGCGGTCCGGGTGATCCTCGGATACTCTCGGATAGATCCTGTAGTACATCAAACACATTCTTGGTCGCGAAGGACGGACGGGTGCAAGGGTTCGTGCCTTCACTTGCCCTCACCCCGCCTCCGCGACTGGGCGCCGGACCGGGCCTTCCGCCCGCGGCAGTCCCCTTGTGCTTATCGACTCCCGACTGGGATGGTTCGGCGCTTCCCACGTCACCATCCTGCGACCGCCCTAGCTGGGGCCCTTGGCTGCAGGGGCTCCGCTAGGGGGCGTCGGTTGTGGAAGAGGGGGTGTTCTCCTCGGCCTCAACGTCGTTGACGCCCTTCTTCCTCCTCTCACTACGAGTAGGCTTCTTGTCCTTGTCCTTGTTCTGGTTGTTCTGGTTGTTCTCCTTGTTCTTGTTGTCCGACCTGGGGACCCAGTTCCTCTTGATCTCCTGGATCTCCTTGGCCAACTCGATCCCCTGCGACACCAGCTTGGAGAGCTCGTCCCTGTCCACCTCCACCTTGGCTTCCCGGATACCCGCGGGCGCACGCTTCTTCAACCCGTGCGTCTTCTTGTAAGCCTCCGTGTGGGCCTTGTGGACGGGGCATGTTCGGTGGTCATGGTTGAAGCCTCGCTTCCTCCCATAACACACGAAACAGCCCTGAGGGTGAGCTCGTATGAACTCCCCAAAGGACAGCGGAGGGTCGCCAATGCGGCGAGGGTCCCTCTTCTCCTGCTTCCTCCAACCTTGCTGCAGGCACTTCCAGTTTCCCGGTTTGCTCCCCGCGCTCAGGTTCCTGGCCACGAAGGCACAAACGGCCACTTCGGCGGGCTCATCGTCGTCGTCATCGTCGACGAGAGTCTCATCGCCGCCGGCTCCCGCTGGGTCCATGGCATCATCCCCGCCAGGTCCCTCGCCAACGTAGTTGACGTCGCGGTCGCCGGGCCTCAACCCGCGGGTGTGGTGGAGGTTTCGGTACTCCTTGAGTACCTCTACGCCAACCCACTCCAGGATCTCGTCGCAGCTCATCCGCGCCGGGATGGGCTGCAGACGGATGGTCTGGCCGCCCAACTCACAATCGTCGAGGCGCCACATCGCGGTCTTCTCGCGATCGCCCGAGACGGTGATGAGAAGAGCGTTCCGCAGGGAGTGCCGTTTGACATGCCGGGCAACGTTCTTCTTCGCCCAAGCCACCACGTTCGTATGATACTCCTTGAAGAGCATCATCTTGACCGTGTGGTTGGACTTGGCCCTCTTGGATTCCTCCTTGGTGACCCTCTTGATCCATGCTTCCGGCAGCATGGAGAGCAGGCGAGCCTGCTCGTCACCCTCGTTCCAATCCTCCACGTTGCGGCGGAAGAGGGTGTATTTCCCTCGGAAGTCCCGCCAATTCCATAGGCGGATCTCCCGACCATCATGCTCAAGCTTGATGGACTTCCAGCGCTTGGCCGCCACCTGCGGAGCGTCCACCCGCTCCTGCTCGTTGAGCCACTTCTTGGCTTCCTTGAGGGTCTTGATTTTCCCCTCCTTGGTCGCCATGAAGTATAGCTCTCCGAGCACTTCCGGCAGGCGGTACCTGAACCGTTTGAAGACATACTTCTCCGCGTCAGCGGGAGGCAGGTCTTCAGTGACGGTCAGCCCCCAATCGTCCAGCTTCTCCAAGAAGCGGTCGAGGTTGAGGGGGTTGCCGTCGTACATGGGGGGCGTGATGTCCTTCAAGTTTTCCCACACGGCGGCATCCGCGGCCTTAGAGACCATGAAAGCCGGCCGCAAGGTCGACCGAGGTTCCCATCGGCCTCGCACACGGACTCCCACGGCCGCCACGTCCATCTCCTCCATGGAATTCCTGTGGCTACGCCGCGGTTCCTCCACGTACGCTGAACCAAAATGTTCACGCCGTACTGCATCCATGTACGCATCCTCATCACGGCGCTGGCGGCTGAGTTCAGCGGCCTCCCGTCGTACACCACGCGGCGGGCTGATGTCGAACTCCTCCAGGTCCAGGTCCAGGTCCTCACCTTCGCCGACATCCCACTCCACGTCTCCTCTGGGGACCTCGTCCCTGAGTCCAACATAACGTCCTCCAGCCATTGGGATTGGCACTGGGGCTGGTGCCGGGCGTCGGGGGCGTACAGGCGTCCGCGGTGGAGCACGGCGGTTGCGGTACTCCGCGCTGAGCCACTCATCACGCCATTCCTCACTGCCACTGCCGGGCGGCACGCGCTCGTTGCGGCGGCCCGCGCTGTGGTGAGATGGGGCGGTGAGAGAGGGGGCACTGGCGCTGGGGCGACTCCTGGGGGCTCCGCCGGGGGCGTGGGGTCTGCCTGGACCTGGTCCGGGTCCCCAGCCGTCGTCCGACGAGCCAGACTCCAGGGGTGGGTGGTCGCTGCCGACGCTCCCACGGGCTTCCAGCGCGTCCAGCCTCTGCTGCAGGCCGCTGACGACGTTGGTCAGCGACTTGGTCTCGGCCCTGGCGATGTCCAGCTCTTTCTGCGCGCGCGCGGCGACCCTGGAGATGCGAGCCATCTCGCCCTTGCCCGTGTCTACCTCCAGCTCGAGCAACTGGACTCTCCTGCGGAGGTAGACAATCCACCGCCAGGTGGTATCCGGGTCGCCGTTCCCTGGTGGGTCGTCGGGGTCCCCAGGGGGTCCTCCAGGAGGGCCTCCGCCGGGTCCGCCCGGTCCAGGGGGTCCTCCCCCGCCCGGTGGTCCGCCTCCAGGGGGTCCACTTGGTGGGCGTCCTCCAGGGGGTGGTGATGGTCCTCCGCCAGGGGGTCCCGGTGGGTCTCCGCCGGGTCGCCTCGGTGGGTCCGAGGATGGGCGCTTCCTCGTGATGCCGAAGTCCATGTCGTCATCCTCGTCCATGTCGCCCCACCTGGGCGTCTCGGTCACGGAGGACTCCGAGCTCCGGTAGGGAGGAGGGAGATCCTCATCCTCACCTTCTGGTTCCATGGGGACGTCTTCGCCGCCTCCGCCCGTCCAAGCCACCACTTGGCGATGTCGACGGCCTCGTTCATCCCCGTCACTGGCGGTGAAGAAGGGGTCACTGTCGTGGGGGTGCCCACCCGCTGGCCTCCGCGGCCTCTCGGGGGTCTTCCCCTTGCCCTTCCTCCGTCGACGGGCGGTGGTGCCACTGCTCCCACCGCTGCCTGTGTCGGCCTCATCCAGCGCCATCCTGGAGGAGGCGTCCCCTTCGAAAAGCTTTCGAAGGGTCTCCACTCGCGATGCTCCCGGGGGAGTCTCGCGGCGGAGTTTGGCCTCTGCCTCCTCCATTGCGGCGGCGGTGGCTGCGGCAGCTCGCGCTTCGGCTTCCTCCCGAGCACGAGCCGCCTTGGCTTCCCGGGCCTGCTGCAGCCGCGCCTTCTGCGCTTCCATTGCTGCCAGCTCCGCCTCCGTCTTGGCCTTCTCCTCAGCGACCTTCCGTCGCGCGGCCTCGATGGCTTCCTTCTTGGCGGCGTCCTCCTGGGCCTTAGCCGTTGCTTCGGTGTGGGCGCTTTCCTCCGCCTCCTTCTTTGCCCTCTCTTGGGCAGGCGCCTCCTACAGCGCCTTCACCTCGGCCTCCTTGCAGGCAATGGCCTCCTGCGTCCGGCGGGCTTCCTCGTCGGTTGCCCTGATCCGGGCAGCCACTGCCTCATGGGCGGCCGCAGCCGTGAGACCGGCCGCGATGGCTGCCACTTTCGAGGCGTGGTAGTCCATGCCTCTGCCCCACTCGGTGGCCTCCTCATGGGCGATGCCGACGGCGCCCTCCACGGCAGCGTTCTGCTGCGTGGCCCGTTGCCGGGCAACCCGAAGGTTGCAGGGCGCCCCACAGACGCGCTCACAGGCGCGCGCCACGTCCCTTTGGGCGGGAGCGGCGCTGCTGCTGGAGCTGGCCTGGTCGCCTGGCATCCTCCCGCGGTGGGCCGACTCCACGTCGCTGCTGGGGCCTGCTGGGGCCTGCTGGGGCCTCAGGAGCAGCTGACGGGGCTTGGCCCTGGTCTGCTTGGCGACTTCCATGAAGTCACCAAGGGTGGCGTGGCCGGGGTGGTGACCACCATTGGCCCGTTGGGGACTGGGGGCTGGGGTTCCGCCCTTGGCGCCTTGGGCGGCTTCGGCGGCCAGGGACTCCTGGTACTCCTGCCACTTCCGGTCCCGCTTCTTGTCCCCGGCGGACCGCTTCTCCTTTGCCGGAGACGCGCTGCTACTGCCCTGCAGCCTGCGCTCGCTCCCCGGTTCCGGGAACTTCTTCTCGATCACGTCCCACAAGGAGACGTTGATCGAGGCGCCAGACGTGTACACGTTGGGCTCCTCGTCCTTCTCAATCCTGTCGGGGCGCAGGCCTTCGCCAGGCCTGTCCGGCCGGGTCCACGTCCTCCAGCGCCTCTGCTGGTGGCGGTAGTCGTACCCTTCCGCCCGCAGCCAGTCCTCCACGGCCTGCAGGCGGTCAGGGGCGATGTCCGTGCGGAGCTCGAAGCTCCTGGGCATGCCGCCTTCGCACTGGGGGTGGCTGTGGCGGTAGTGCTGGTCCCATACCAACCCACGCAGCAGTTGCGCTGCATGGGGGTGGGGCCGCGGCCACGTCCTGCCCGCTTCCTGCCAATTCACCATGGCAGCGGGGGCGTAGTTGGTCTTGAGGTCCTTGATGTGCACTCGTTCAACTCAACGAACTGGTTGTGGTTGTTGAGGCGGGTGCTGCAGCACTGGATTGGAAGTGCGGCTGGTGCTGGTCAGCCGGTGGTTGTCGAGGTGGTTGACGCGGCCTTGCTGGTCGGCCGATGGGACTCCGGGTCGGCCGATGGGGCTGATGCAGGAGTCCTGGTCTGTGCACCTCTTTCACGGTTGCTGCGCGGTCAGGGCGATGCTCTGGACGGCGCTGCGGGCTCCGTGACGAACTCGGCGCTGTCGCTGAGTGGCGCTGCGAGCCGCTGCGCTGCGCTGCGAGACGCTGCGCTGCGCTGCGAGCTGCGAGCTGCGCCGCGCTGCTCGGGGTTGGTGGCCCCGAGTGGCACGCGGGGGCTGGGTAACCCCGCGGCGGTGAAACGCTTTTGACGCGTTCCCGTGGGGGGCCGGCCACGGGACGCTGCGGTGACACGCACAGGTGAGCAGGCAGGCAAGGCACTACCCTCACAAGGGCATCAATACGCTCGTGTCATGTGACAAAGCGTTTCAGGATCCTTGCCACTCTGCAACAAGGGAACGAAAGTATGTACAGCAACACATCAGGATATGTACACATGGGGTTAAGACTGGAATGGGGTAAGGGCATTACAGGACAATAGACACTCAGTCCCAACTCATATCCCAATCCCAGGTCCGACCCTCTCAGTGGCTGGTGGGGGCGGGGGCTCAAACACAACCCATGCCCTGCTCAGTCCGGACCCTGAAACCCTGCCAATGGGGGAGGTGTCCCGCCCGGCCACAGGCGGGTTCCTGGAAAACAAAGTGGCTCCAAGGCCAACCGACAGTGGCTCCCTATGCTCCCTTAACAGCAGGTCCCAACTCCCCTCTGAGCCAGAGATATGGCCCCGCCATTATCACCCAGGAGTTGGTAGCTGAAAATGGGCTGTTTCAGCCCAAACTGAAATTAACTCAAAAATCCCCAAAATTGACCCCTCGTCCGGACCCGCCAGAGGTAGGGACGAGGCAACTGACCCTATGCCCTTCGAGTACGAACTCCCATGGAGCCCTCACCCAACCTGGTTCCCTCTGAGGTCCCGGCATCAGGGCAACACGGATGAGTCAAGTGGGGTCATGATGCCAAAATTACCAAAGTTGGCGTCATTCTCACGCGTGGCTCGCCTGGCCAAGGTAAGGCCAATGGCTCACAGGGTAGGAGGCAGGACCTAGGACTTCTATCTGAGTGTACAACTTGAATTCAGGTCCGGGCTCCCCATGGGCTTAGAGAAATGGGGCCGCCAATTGACCACACGGAAGGGGGAAATTGGGGTCCCAAAATTGGTTCATTTTGGCTGCTTGAAATGAGCCAAAATTCGGTGCGCTCCCAATAGTATATCTCCACGCCGGCTTGGAGATCGGATCCGCCATTCCATACGCGATCCACAAGGAGTCCATCGGAGACTCCCATGCCCTTGGCTCTCAAAGATCTTCATGCCACTTGGCGTGGTGATGATCCCAATTGGGTCCACAAATGCCAAAATTGCAAAATTGCCCACACTCACTTTGGGCTAGCGCCTTAACGAAGGTGGCTCCGCTTCGCCCACGTGGTGTGTGGACCATGGGGACCATTACCCATAACACCCATGTCATATATGGTCCATTGGTCCATGCGTCCGGCGTGCACGAGGGTTAGAACATAGTGCACGGCGGGCAGCAAAAGTGGAAAATTGCTCAAAATGGCCAAAAATGCGCACACTCATGGTTGGGGCAAATAAAGCACATGCCCGACTTGGACCGGAGTTTGCCATAGGATTGGTATCAAGTCATGTGTGTCCAACATATCTTTTGGGCGTCGCCCAACTCCTCCAGTTTTGGGAATGGCAGGGTCGCCAAGTGAGCCCATGATTTGGGATGGTCCCAAATCGCCAACATGGCGGCCACAGTATGCCAAGTCCAAGAGGAGTTATTCGCCGGGTCCAAGATATGTTGGGCACCGAAGTATGTACCCTCATAACATACTTGGGTCATGATGTCAATTGAGCGCAACGTTGAGATACAAGGTCGCCACTTGACATCATGACGGGCCAAAAACGGCAAAATTGGCACAAGCACACACAAAAGTGCCTTGAAAGGTGCACAATTATATTATAATATCTTCGTCTTGGATCGTGCAATCACTTAATCCTTCTAAACACAATGACTTGACACCAATGACCTTCGATCCCACATATGTGCTCCACTTGGGGCGCCTTGAAAGGTTACGAGCGCTACTTCCCAAGTGGGCACACGAAAATATGGAAAATTACAAAACACACACCTTGCTCCCAACGCATCGCTTCGGGATCACCACACAAGCTTCCCTTCACGAAGGTTAGACTTGCAATTGATCGTGGGGAGTATGGAGAAGGGGCTTACACAATATGAGGTCCATTGGCAGGTTCGGCTTGGAGCAATGGACCCGCCAAATGGGCACGCAACACAACACAAGGCACATACTCCATATTGCCCAAAAAGGTAGCTCCCACCACGATATGTCATGCCCCTCCAAGGGCATAACTTTGTGTCAATCGCTCATAGGAACTCAAGGAGAGTTCCTATGCAACACCAACACTTGCGCGCTACACTCGAAAGTTATCTCAACGCACGCAATGTCATGGCCAAAGAGTTATAACGCAAACTCTACCCTCTTGACCATGATCCATTACACTAGCGCGCACGTGTGGAAACGCAAGGCATATAAAGCTTCCTAAATTACGTCGGGAGTATTGTGAATACATCCCACGTTTCCTTATTGTCATTCCTCGCAAGCGGCACGAGATATGACCCTTACAAGTGGCCTCACGAATCAACTTTGTTTTGCCCATATCTCTGAGTCAAATGGAGGGCAAGATAAAAGGAAAGTTGATTCGTGCATAGGGAAGCACGTAGGTCCACTCGAAAGAGGTCAAATCAAGTGCGGGGATGTCGAAGTCGAAAATCCGATTTCGACATCCTGAAAAATTCGGATTAAGGTTGCGAGTGTAAGATGTGAAAATTGCGGAAGCGTCCATGCAGTTCCTGAAGGCTTTGGAGCCTTCGTGACGGATTGCGTTAAAATTTCCATTATAAACAGTTAAACTGGCGGTTACGGTAAAGTCGCGATCCAACCGCCAGCAGTCAAAACAGTGAATATCAGAGCGGAAGCGTAAAACTTGACGGAAACAATATGAAAATAAAACCCTGTTGATTCCTGATGTTCTGATATACAAATCTCCGCTGGCGGTGCATCGGTTGCCGATGCGGGGCTTTACGGCACGGAATGGAGCGTCAACGGGCGTCTTCCCTTCCGTACATGGGGTTAGTGGACCGGAGACCGGTTGTATGCCGTAACCTAGCCATGGGGTTCTGGGTACCGCTTCAAGCCGTCACACCCGTGCGGAAGCCGTTGACACCGGCTGTCAGCGGGATATCCCTGTTCTCGAACCCGCGAAATCTGGAATTCCATTTCTAACCAATAAATCGATTTAGAATTACCATAATTTTATTGTCTTAGGCGATTTTCAGTCGGAAATCGGTGAAATACCCGATTTCTACCGTGATTTCTAATTGTCGTGAAATCGCCGCCTGATGTCGCCTGTTCGCGCGCTTTCGTCGCTTCTCCGTGGCGAGTTTTGTGAGGGATTTATCTCGAGTACCTTTGAGGTTCTAAGAGAACTTAAAGGCTGGATCTAGAGGATTTTTATTGTACTTTCATCTGGTGTGTTCACCAGATTTTTTCGCCGTTGCGTCTGGGAGAAAATCAGCGCGCAAGCTTTTCTGTCGATCGCTCGAACTCATGGTTCTCAAGTACCATGAGTTCGGACAGAACCCTACATTCCCCCCCTATGCCTTTCATCCATGCCCCTTTCACGTGGGCATATCATTTTGTATAGAGAAGCGGGCAATGGCGATGTTCTAGGCAGCCTATGGGTCTCGCAAACCCAAGTCGTTTGCGTGCGCAAACGCTAACTTTGTGGCCTTGTGAGCATGAACGTTAATAACCGAACACAATGCTCACAAGACCAAAAGCCCGAGGCCATTTTTGTTTTTTGAGTCAACTCAACGATGGCTCCACGCAATTCAATGCGTACCAAAACTCTATTTTCGAAAGAGGGCAAGTTTTGGTCGAAAATTAGGCCAAAACGGCCAAACCCCCGAGGCTCGTACTCGAAGCCTATGGGGAGTTGAGCCTCGAATCAAGGCAATATGTAAAGTAGAGACCACGAAGGACATCGTGGATGGCTTGGTTGATTTTTACAACCTTGTCTTCCCTTTTATATAATTTCGCCTTTTGAGCACGCGTGCCATACTGCCTCTTTGCACACGCGCTCATATGCAAGCACTAACGACACGAGTGGGCGGAGACAATCTAACCATAGTGGGCATATTTGAGTGCACCTACTATGGGCCTACTCCAAAAGTGTTTGCTCATATTTTTGTTCCTCAATGACCCAAAGATATGTTCATGCCAATATCGCCGATATATGCAATTTTTCCCATAAATAGTGTGCTTCAAGGATTGAGGTGTTAAAAATGTTTCCATTATGCTTTGAACCTCAACCCTTGTTGCAAAAGGGAAGCAAAGCTTCGGTTTGCATCCATGAAAAGGACCGAGGCTCCTTTCTCTTGTGATACGGAGATACGATTTTTGGAGGGACCCCTTTTGGGTGAATTTTGGCCGTTTTGCCCGGAATGGCCACAAACCCCATCTCCCCCTGATTTCGCCCTCGAGGTTGCGTGCGCCACTTGACCAAGGGTAGAGGCGATTCGGAGAGGGCACATAAACCCGCATCGAATGGGGTCTTTCCCCATGTGGCCTCTCCTCTCGAAGGGAGAGTTGTGACTCACCCAATTTGGGGTATGTTGCCATTCTGCCCCATTTGTGTGTCACTTTCTTCCCAATGGGGAAAAGAGCTAGAGGCGACCATGAGGGTTGGCAAGCGGCATATATTGGAACCTAAGTCCCATATGTCTATAGCATTTTTGGTAGAAAGAATCCTCGCCGTGGCCATGGAGATATGGAATCATGAGTGCGGGCCATTTTGGCCAAATTTCGCTGTTTTTGCCATTGTATGCCATATTGGAATTACCATATCTCCATGGGGCACGGGATCTAGCCAGGGAGAAGTGGCGAATATTGTAGCATATGACCAGGGGTTGAACGCCATTGAGCTTCGTATTTGCTCCTCCGGCTCATCCGGAGTTATTCAACTTTTGGTGCGATCCATGATCCCCCCGTTTGCACCGCATACTGCTTTCTGCCCCATCCGCGTGTTCATCCCCTTGGTGAACAGTAAGCAGCCAGCGTGACAGCAAGCGATAACCCAGGGCATGGGACCAAAGGGGATATCAAGGGTCCTGAATCAAGGCTTGGCGCGACAAAATCGCCAAGGTTTTGTACCATGGACGGTCGCCCCAGACGGCCGATTTTGCCATTTTGGCAATTATGACCCCACTTGACGAACCCGTGGTGCCCTGATGCCGGGACCTCAGAGGGAACCAGGTTGGGTGGGGGCTCCAGGGAGTTCGGTAGCAAAGGGCATAGGGTCAGTTGCCTCGTCCCTACCTCTGGCGGGTCCAGAGGAGGAGTCAATTTTGGAGATTTTCGAACTGATATCAGTTTGGGCTGAAACAGCCCATTTTCAGCTACCGACTTCTAGGGGAAAATGGCGGGGCCATATCTCTGGCTCAGAGAGGAGTTGGGACCTGCTGTTAAGGGAGCATAGGGAGCCACTGTCGGTTGGACTTGGAGGCCCTTGGTTCCCAGGAACTCGCCTGTGGCTTGGCGAGACACCTCCCCTATTGGCAGGGTTTCAGGGTCCGGACTGAGTAGGGCATGGGTTGTGTTTGAGCCCCCGCCCCTGCCAGCCACTGGGAGGGATGGACCTGGGATTGCGATACGAGTTGGGACTGAGTGTCTATTGTCCTGTGATGCCCTTACCCCAGTCTAGTCTTAACCCCATGTGTACATATCCTGATGTGTTGCTGTACATACTTTTGTTCCCTCGTTGCAGAGTGGCAAGGATCCTGAAACGCTTTGTCACATGACACGAGCGTAATGATGCCCCTGTGAGCGCAGTGCTTTGCCTGCCTGCTTGCTTGTGCGTGTCAACCGCAGCGTCCCGTGGCCAGGCCCCCCACGGGAACGCGTCAATATAATAAGGACGTCATGCACTGAAGCATGAAGGTGAGCAGCTGGAGACACGCCGTGGTGATAAGTGCACCGGATTGTATCAGCAATTCTGCAAATGTATACACGACATGGCACACCCACGAGGTCATGCGCTGCAGCATTAGGGTGAACAGCTGCAGAGACTTCGTGGTGATGAGTGCGGTGGATTGTAACAGGAACTCGTACACCAACGAGGTCATGTACTGCAGCATTGTGTTGAACACACTCACGAAAGTAAGAAAAAGTGCTTTTCCAATCCTTTGAGGCATACTCTAGTTGTACTAGAGATGCACTGAGCATCCAGGCATTTCTATCTTAGTATTGGCCCCACCAAAAGTGGTGATAACACATTTTGACCTATGGAACCAAACACCCAATCAGGATATGGGATGGACCCCTTAATCCCCTATCAATGTGAGGCAAATCATCTTTTCCTGAGTCGACTGAGAACTGACATATCCAGGGCAGAGCCTATGAATTTATCTATGTTTTCTCATGAATTCTTAGCTGTCCTAGTGGTATGCACCCTAGGGGGCTGGGCACCTCTTTTTGAGAGGTCCTGGGTTCAATTCCCGGTCAGCCTAGCTAAGTAGGAAGATCCCATGTGACATGGCAGTGACCTCATCGCCACATGCCCTGCCACCTCAGCACATATGGGACCCAAAACAAAGAGTGCACATCTCCTGAGATGGTACTATGGAGATAGAGTGACCATGGGGCAGTTTTCCAACTCTTTTCCAAAACATTTCAGCTATCTTTGTGAATATGCAATCCGATATCACCTGAGTTGCAGTTACTGTAAATATCCTGCCATCTTTCACTGTTTACACTGCAGCCCTTCATGCTTTGATCCTGATTCTCTTCTACTTGCATATCTCTGGCTTGGGCTATCCTGGATTGATTGTATTTCAGCAAACAAAAGCTTTTCATCTTCAAAAACAAGCAGCAGGAAACCCTACACCAGCAGAAAGCAGCAGGAGAGGCACAAACACAGTGTTGAAATCACTATAAACTTTTCTGGTAGCAGAGGCAGACTGTCTCTGCGTACCGGCAGCAACCCCGTGCCGTGCAACCAGTGCGCCGAGATCAGTCACATATAAGCAGAAGGGCGAACGAAGATGGACACAAAGAAGGAGAACACCGACGTGAAGTCAGCGCCTGAGGCACCAGCAAGGCCAGCACCTGTTGACCCTGGACCTGGACCTAGCGCTGTACCTTCGGGGCCCTTACATGTGCCAGTGGACGTGGCTGAGGACTCTTTGGATTGACTCCAGTCGGCCTTCAGGGCCCTCTCAGTCGAGGGGGTGGTCACTCAGCCTGTGAAGAGGAAGAGAGAGAGCGAGAAGGATACTGGAGACGAAGCAGACGAAGGAGAGGACCAAGGGCAAGACCTGACGAATGACCCTACCTTCGAAGGCGCACCAAGCGCTTCTGGCCTCCACGCATCACCCTCTTCTATAACCATCACACTCCCAATTCCAGACCCAGCCGCTGCATACCACTCCCATAACCAACCCGCCTATGGCAGAGGGCACAGGCTTTACTGGCATGCCTGCCTACCCTGCCTATGGTTTGGGCCCACCTACCACTGCGTTTCCTGAGGCAACTACTGCCAGTGAGCCGGTGGCTTCCAGTTCTGCGCCGCGCTGGTATGCGGCTGACTATCACCATCCTCTACCCGCTACGGGAACCTATGCGGATGTTCCTGGGTATGCACCTGGGTATGCAACCTTGAGTGGGTTGAGGAGAGGACCTGAGTCTCTTGGAGGCAGGAGTAGAGGATCGGGCAGATCCTCCAACAGGTCCCTGACGCGGTCGGAGATCAACGAGGTGCTCCGAGGAGCCACTTCTAAAATCGTGGGCGACCTCACTCAAGAGATCCGAGAGAAACTGGAGCCCCTGATGATACCGCCCCAAGCGTCACCTACCACGGTGGGAGTGTCACCCCATCGAGTACAGGCCAACCACCTGGTGGCAGGGCTGACAAACACCCTGGGGGGCCTGAGGAGCCGACCGATGCCGACCCCTGCAGCGATACCGAGAAGCCCTTTCGTACCGAGAACGGCCCAGCCGCCCTACAGCCACGTGACGAGCTCTCCGAGGGCCGAGCTCGACCGGCTGGGGCTGACAGCCTTGAGGGCAATTGTGGACGTGGAGCCTTATGGCTCTAGTGATCTAGGCGGAGACCCCTCCGATGATGAGCCGCCGTCTATGACTTCTGCTTCGCCCTCGGAGGACGATGACCCGGAGGACCCCGAGAACCCAAGGGGAAAGAAGAAGAAGAAGAAGAAGAAGACCCGACGCCCTGAGGGACGCAGGTCTCAGGAGGCGAAGGCTATTGCCACCTCCAAGATTGTGGTGAACCTGCCTGAGTTCACAGGCAAGGACCTCAGCGAGTTCGCTGAGAATTTTGGCCGGTTTCTCCGATTGACCGGCCAAACCCACGCTAGTGGACGAGTCAAGTGCGATCTGCTCCTGCAGTGCTGCAAGACCAAGTACCTGGAGAAGCAGGTCAGGCAGATGGTGACTAACTCCGCCACCTTTGCTGATGTGTTGGTTGCCTTGGAGAGGCAGTACCCGACCTACGAAACCGACCTCTCCATCAGGGCCGAGATCCAGAACCTGCCCGTGCTGCCCACCAACCCCAAATCTGGCAGGGTCTCTGAGCTGTTGGCTGACCTGGATCACTGGGCTGGACGATTGACGCCCGGTTCCTACAGCAGCGACGACCTGCTGTTCTGGTTGGTGGCCAAGCTCCCTCGAGAGCTGTGGGACGAGTGCCGTTCGACGGCGGAGCGCAAGGCTAGATCCCTCCGCTACAAGGATCTATGCGTGCTACTCCTGGAGCTGGCGCTGGAGAAAGAGAGCGACCAGCACCTGAACAACTACCGTCCTGGAGGAGGAGGTTCTCGAGGTCATGGCAAAGGATACCAAGGGTCCAGACCTGGGCAGGGGACTACCCCCAAACACGCCCACGCCCGTATCATGGAGAACGTCAAGGAGCTCTTCTGGTGTGATACCAGAGACGAGCAGGGCCACCTGCAGAATGCCCCTGACTGCGAGCAGCGAGACTGCTTCGTAGTCCAGCGGAAGCAGCAGGAGAAGAACACCGGCGCCAAAGCGAAGCTGCCGGATCATTACAGGTGCACCATCACGTGTGCCGTCTACGGGAAGCGGAAGCACTACGAGGATGAGTGCTACCATAAGCAACGCCTATCGGCGAAGCTTAAGGGTGAAGATCCTGGCAAAGGCTCAGGCAAAGGTGGAGGCAAAGGCAAAGGCAACGACTCCGGCAAGGGCAAGTCGAAAGGACGGGGACAAGGGCAAGACAAGAGTCAAGGTGGACGAGGAGGAGGCGCTAACCGCCAGCCAGACAAGGACAACAAGAACAAGGACAAGAACGGAGGCAACCCCAACCCTAATCCAGGGGGGAACTCCGAGACCTCTGGAGGGCAGTCTGGTCCTACCACACGCTCACAAACGCAGGCCCAGCAAGAACAAGGAGCCAAGCGTGAGCATGAAGGTGGTGATGACGGCAACGCTAAGAAGAGGAGCCGTTTCATGAGGATGGCCCGCAAACTGCGGAACAAGGGGTTCGAGGTGACCTGTTCCGCGGAGTTCTGACGGGGACGCTCCGGTGGCACCCAAGACCTGGTGTTTTGGGTACGTATTCGACTAGGGGGACGCGAAAACCTGGGGGTATTGGATACTGGCGCCACAATATCTATAGTGGCCAAGAAAACTTTACCTTGAGGGAGCCTGAAGAACACCATGACCACCGCGGCTATACGCATGGGGGATGGACTTGTGGTGCACAGCTGCGGGGACTGTGAAGTGGAGGTACCTATGGGCTCCCGGACTATCGCCCATCGGTTCTATGTGATGGACACTGAGGCCTTCGACTTTGTACTGGGGACTGACTTTTTCGTACAGCACTCCCAGATACAATCCCTGACGCTGCAAGCGCCCTACCTCCTCTACGTGGACCACGGCAGTGGCAGAGAGTCTGTGCCACTGAAGCAGTCGGAACATACCTCGAGTTACCTGAGGCTATCGAAGGAGGAGCCCTCGAACATGATGGCGGCCTCCAAAACTGAGGACTATCAACTATTGGGGGAAGTCCTAGACCAAGGTCTGAAGGAGTTGGGTTACTCTAGAGAAGACCTGAGAGTGGAGTTGTTCGCCAGCGACAAGCAGCATGTACTGGACCTTTACTGCAGCAAGGGGAAGAACTGCAGCTACAAATTCTACTGGCCCTCTTTCGGGATGGCTTATGGGAACCCCAGGTTCAGTGAACTGGGGAAGGTGCTGACCAAGGTGGCCTTGGAACGTTCCCGTATGGTCCTGTGTTCCCCCGATAGGGGAGCCCATGGGGGCAACGAGTACTGGCGAAACCTCCTGGACAGGCTGACTATCAGCTCTGTTCGGTTACCTGATGAGGCCATCTACGTGCCTCTGGGGCGTAAGACGCCTATTGGGAAACCCTGATGGGGGAGTATGCTGAGCGTGGTGGACGGAGGTCTTACCTCCATCCCCTGGGAGGATCTGGACCCGACTCTGGTCCAGGCTATACAACGAGAAAGCGACGGACTCGCCTTGGGAGACTTGAAGGATCGCCTACGACCTCAAGATGCTGTTGAGACTACACCCGGAGGAGATGAGTACGTCGTGACTGACACCAACGCCCCCAACTCTCCCTGCCATGTACCTGTTCCTGATGGAGTCTCTGAATGTGGACTATCTGAGCTACCTAGCTCTATCCACTCAGATGACGAAACTGAGCACGACGCCTTCTTCATGCAGACCTGTGTGGAGGAAGTGGAGAACGCCGAGTACGTCGCACCACTGAAACCCCTAGTCTCCATGAGGGTGGAAGACCCCGTGGACGAAGAGCTGGACCCTCGATCCAGGCTAATGGAGTATGTGGATTCCAAGAGGAAGTTGGTGGCGAAAAAGCTATGCTACGCGAAGCCTACCCGCAGCCCATGGCCACTGAAGCAAGGACGTATGGGAGATCTATCCCAATTGAAGGAGGACCTCGAACAGAATATCACCACCTGGCAAAGCAAGGTAGATCTTAAGCTCATGAAGAGCGTGTGGGGCGCCCATGTGAGGACCCCAGAGAAGGATGACCTCTCGGAGGAATGTGTATGTGAACCCCCTCGAGCGTGCCCATGTTGCCATCGTCCACCGGAGATGGTTGAACAAGACCTTGTTTATGCCTACCAAGGGTTGAAGGACACCACCAAGGGCGAAGAGTCGGTGGAGGATCACCTCCCGACGTCTATTATGCAGGGGGCCAGCAACTTACACTCTGACGAGGACATGGAGGACAAGATCAAGCTATTGGACCCGCGGGTGCAGAAGCTTATAAGGACCTATCTGGAGATGTTCGGAGAACTACCCCCTCCAGCCTCATGCGACAAGCTGGTAAAGATGGACCTCAAGCTGAAACCCGAGTTCGTGGGTCACAAGATCCGGGGGAGACCCTATCCAGCTCCTAAAGAGCAGGCCGACGAGATCGAGCGACAGATACAAGAATGTATCGACGCTGGCCTAGTCCTGGAGTACAAGGACGGGGACTACCCCCTACACTGCAGCCCCTGTTTCCTGGTGGCTAAACCTGGGTCTACAGCCAAACGGCTGGTAGTGGACTACGGAGAGCTGAACAAGAAGACGTTGAACCACTCAGGGTTCATTCCCAATATGGAGTCTACCCTGGAGGAGATAGCCTCCTGCCGCTACAAGACCAAGATGGACAAGAGGAGCGGATTCTGGCAAGTGGACCTGACGCCCAACGCACAGGAACTACTGGCCTTCATCACCCCTCAGGGGAGGGTGTTCAAGTGGAAGGTCATGCCGTTTGGTGTGGCCAACGCACCCGCTCTATTCCAAGAGCTGATGAACAAGATCTTGTCGATCCTACGAAGGAGACCTAAGGTGCAGGAGCTTATATCCCGTGGGGCCCAGATGGAGGCTCACATCGACGATGTATGCCTCGGGACCAATACCCAGGAGGATCACCTAATCCTCTTGGGTGAGTTCTTTGCGGTCTGCCAGGAGAACCACACACGACTCAAGCTGGAGAAGTGTGAGTTCATGCAGGAGACCATGCAGTACCCCGGGTTTGACGTTGGCTATGGGTGGTGGACCCCAGCGGCTTCTAAGGCCAAACCCCTGATGGATGCTAAGGCACGACACGAAAACCCCAAGAAAGGACTTCATGATGTACACAGTTTCATCGGGGCGTGCAACTTCTATCGCCGCCATATCAAAAACTTCACCTACACCAGCGCCATTCTGACGGACTTGATCAAGAAGAGTACTACTTGGCGCTGGGGCCCACAAGAGCAACAAGCGTTTGACGAACTCAAAGACAAGGTGGCCAACGCTAAGTGCTTGGGCGTGCCTAAGGCACAAGGGGAGATTATCCTGGTGACCGACGCCAGCAATGTGGGCGGTGGTGGAATGTTGTTCCAATGCCAAGCACTAGAGAAGGAGGAGTTCGACTCGGCCATTTCCCAATGGGGGACGGAAGGTCTCAACCGAGATGGAACCCTCAAGCACAGCTACCCTGACGACAAGTGGGTCCTAGTACCTCTGGGCCACTGGAACTGGGAGTGGAACCAGGCCAGGGGGAACTACTCCACCTATGAGCAGGAATTGCTCGCGGGCATGCTGGTGCTATCCTCACAAACACATTTTCAGGGCATTCAGGTGGTTGCAGGCTGAATCTAAAGAACCAAACCCTCAAAAATACCTGTGTTGAGCATTTTATCGCAATGTTTGCAGCAAAACGGCCACAACAAAGGCGTTCGAACAGTTCAAAACGTTTCTTCGTTCGAAGAAATAATCTTCGTTCGAAGGTTTCGTTCGAAGAAAATACCCCCAGTGGTGGGTCTCATGGGCAAGCACAGCTACCCTGACGACAAGTGGGTCCTAGTACCTCTGGGCCACTGGAACTGGAAGTGGAACCAGGCCAGGGGGAACTACTCCACCTATGAGCAGGAATTGCTCGCGGGTATGCTGGTGCTATCCTCACAAGCACGACTGTTGGGGAGTAACCCTGTGGTCTGGCTGTGCGACCAAGAACCGGTCCGCAGTTTCCAGAAGGGCCCCCCACCTGAGAAGGCCAAGCTACGGCGCTGGTGGACCTACCTCAGTCAACTACGGCTGACGGTACACCATATCCAGGGAGTGAAGAACGAGTGTGCAGACTACATCAGCCGCAACAACTTCGACGTCCTGATTGGTGCCCGGTCTGAAGCGCTGGCTAAGGAGGCGTTCAGCCGTATGGACGTCCACTTGGACCTCAACATGACGATGATACGCCCCCTGGATGGACTCCAACAATCAGAGTACCTGAAGGAGTTTGGGGATATCTACAAGCGCCTGGAGAAACGCCTTGAACCCCTCCTGGTCAACCAAGATCAGTGGAAGAGGGACAAGAGCTACCTCTGGCACGAGGACCGCATCGTGGTGCCTAGTGACAGAGTCCCAGTGCTGCTGAAGTGGACCCATGAGTCCAGCGGTCATGTGGGTGCTGACCGTACCCTGAGGCCGTTCAAGCAGTGGTTCCACACTACGTGGACTGACGACCAACTGCGGAAAACCCTCCAGCCTATCGTGGACAAGTGCCCGTGCAGGTCCTGCAAACCAGGGGATATCAGGGACAGAGGTCTCTACTCGACCCTGCCCATCCCTCACTGTGCTAACAGTGTTCTATACGTGGACTACACGGAGATGCCGAAGTTCGGGGGCTATGACTTCGCCCTCGTGGTAACCTGTGGGTTGACCAGGTTTACCAGGGTGTTCCCATGTACCAAGCACATTACCGGAGAGGAGACTATCAAGATACTCCTGGAGGAGTGGTTTTGTGTCTATGGGGCGCCCAAAGAGATCAACTCCGATGAGGACGTACGAGTACGCTCAGATACTGGCTGGTACAAGAGGGTCCTGAGGTCCCTCGATGTCCAGATGTCTACGGGGATTCCCTACTCTCACACGAGCAACCCCCTACGAAAGCGACAGATCCGTGTCCTCAAGGAGAATGTAAGGATATGGTGCAAAACTGAACGCACCAGAGACTGGGTGAGACTACTCCCCGTCATATCCTTGATGAGGAACTCCCAAGAGAGTTCAGCTACTGGCTACTCGCCCCATCAGCTATTCCTAGGGCGCCCGGCATGGTTCCTACATGCCCCCTATCTGGAGGACACCCATTCTTCTGTGGCTGGATGGGTCCAGGAGCAACAAGCGAAGGTGGACAAGGCCAAGGCTATGCTCCAGAGAGTGAGGGAGCGTCAGTGGAACAAGCAGAACAAGCACCGAGTACCGGCCACCTACCAAGAGGGGGACTGGGTGTTGGTGCACAACAGTTGACTACCCGCCTGGCGTCGCTCTACCAGCGATGACCCATACTTCGGGCCGTACAAGATTTTATCAGTGGATGGACACTGTATCACCGTTCGGTGTTCTCCCTGTCTAGGGGGGACCCTGGTGTGCGCTGCTCAGCACCTGAAGCGCTACCATGATCCTGAAGACCTCTGTGGGGAGGAGTGGCAGCTGAACGACGAGGAAATCGCCGCCCTAGACCTACAAGGGGCTGCCAGCCCTATGGAAGTTGAAGGTGAACTCCCCGACATGAACACCGAGGAGATGGCTAAGGAGGGCTTCTACCTGGTGAAGTCTGTCCTACGCCACCGCTATTGCCAGGGTTGGCGCTTCCTCACCCTCTGGGAAGGGTTTGGAGTCGAAGAGGCCACCTGGGAGCCCTTCTCTGCGTTTATTCTACCTGAGGGACGCCTAAACTCAGTTCTGGTTGACTACTTGTCCCAGAACAACCTTGGTGAGTTGCTGAGGCTCGCTGAGACGCTTGCCTCCAAGACTAAAGCTAGGGACTGAACCTTACCTTACCCCTAAGTGTGCTACGTATGTCTGTGTGTGTCTCACTTCTCTCCCGGGCGTGGCTCCCGGAGACCGGGCTTCGCTGATGTCGGACCGAAGGTCCTAGTCAGGTACTGTTACTACTCCTATGGCGCCCAATTTCCGTGCTGGCGCCTATCGTTGGGGAAGACGGCAAAAGCCCTACCTACTACAGGGGAGGGGTGGCCAAGTGTGCTAAGGGCATACAAAACGCCCATTTTTGCTAAAGGCCAAAAGCTAACGCACTCCCCTGCCGACGAGGAAAAGCACGCGGGACAGGAGACACCACTACACTACACACCCTAACTACAGTGGCACCATCCTGGTGGGCGAGCACTTCTGCAACTGGCTCAAGCCCCCACTCAGGACTACCACTCCTACACGCACACTCTACTGGGTGTGGTTGAAGAACACGTCGTGGGTCCTAATGACCCTCCTGTGAAGAAGACAAGAGAACACAGCGCTGCTAAGCAACTGTGGCCTAACAGGGGACGCCACAACGCGTTTCCCCTGCTAGGGCTTGGAGGCAAGAGGTGCTCTTGTTGCGTGCACAGCGTGGATGTTGATGGAGTCGAACTGCCCTCGCCACTCCTGGCTGAGGTGCAGTCAATTGTTTGTGTGATCAGCGCCCCTGTTTAGCAGGGCTTGAAAAAAATGGTATGCTGCTGCACCAATCACCCTACCTGCCCACCTGTAAAGAGAGGCCAATGAAGGGGTGTTTACGGCGGAGGAACCAAGCCACACTCCACGTATTATACGCTTCTCAGTGTGACCTATAATACACTGTCCGCAAACACGCCCTGTCAAGCACGCAAGCGTTAAGAGACTCCTCAGGTTCTCTTAAAGAACGTACGGAGGAGCCCCTGGGTAACCTAAACAAGGTTTACCGTGCGCATTTCGCGTGGCCTACCCTTTAATGCGTGTGTGAATGCACGAGCATGCACGAGCGGGTAATCTGTTTTTGGCAAACCTGCCAATCTTACCTCACGATCACGAACTCCACCAGGGGGTGGCCCGTCCTGGGCTTACTCACCTTACCTACCGCTGGAGAGTGAAGCAAGGTGAGGCGGAAAACGAAGCGCAAGCGAAATCGTCGCTATGCATCGGTGTGTATGTTCTAATCAGTGCAACAAAAAGGGAGGTTGGTGCTGTAAGAGCAGTTGTCACAGTTGTCCCGCACTGCACCGCAGGGCAGGACCGGTAGCCCCCCGTGACAACCACTCCCTGGCCGAAGGCCATCTGTTTTTTTCCCTAATCTCACCTCTAATCATCTGCAATCTTTCTAATCTAGCCCTCTATCGTTTGTTAGCGCAGCTAAAAGACTCGTTCACGGAGACACGAGACAAGCAATGTGCATGCTGCATACGAGACGAGCACACCTGTAGTTTATACCTGATTCATTGGAGTCTTTTCGTTGATTTCGAATTCTTGAATTTTGACTCTTACTGTCAGTTTGGGTGGAATCTGTATGTTTATTTATTAATGTGTGTCTCGTCATTTTCCAGTCTACGTGACACATAGGTTTATAATTCCATTATTTCTGCATTTCCCGGCGCTTCGCTAGGAGCCGCTCCTGCGCGCCGCCTTTTTATGCGTAGGAATTTCTTGATTCAAAAAAATCTAGAGATGACTATAATTTTTATAAAAATGTGCCTCTGATGCACAATTGGATGCTGCTCAGGTGTGTTGTCTTAGAAAAATTCTAGGCCGTCATTTGACGGATTTACGTGTTGTCGCTTCGCGTTTGCGTGGATTCGTCCATGATTCTCCCATTCCTGCCTCTGCAGATATCCTCGCGAAAGCGTCGCTGAGTAGGCCGTGTTCGGGCCGAAAAGCAGCAGCCAGGAGACTGAGCAGAACCCAAAACCCCACCAAGGGGCAATTTAATTTTTTTGACGACTCCCTTCGCCCTAAGACAAGTCACAGGTCGCCAGCAGGTTTACGAGAACCCATGCGAGTGTGTATATTGTGTCTTGCGTTGGTTTTATGTCGCGCTGCGTCTTGGAGGGAGGGATGCACATGCACATGTTTATGGCATGCACCCTAACTAACCCAGCCAAGCCACAAGAACACCGGCAGCGCCATGAGCGCTGAGCTTCCTGTAGGAAATGTTACAAACAGAGCAGCAAAAGAGCGCCAGCCATGGTGAGCGCCCATTCTTCTGTGTGAGGGAAACTATAGGTATTTTAAAGTAGATGTGGAAACCAAGGAAAGGCCAAGAAAAAATCCCTTTTTCCTGAAAATGCGACAGTGGTGGCCACCACAGCACAAGGGGGGAGTAAGAAAAAGTGCTTTTCCAATGCTTTGAGGCATACTCTAGTTGTATTAGAGATGCACTGAGCATCCAGGCATTTCTATCTTAGTATTGGCCCCACCAAAAGTGGTGATAACACATTTTGACCTATGGAACCAAACACCCAATCAGGATATGGAGTGGACCCCTTAATCCCCTATCAATGTGAGGCAAATCATCTTTTCCTGAGTCGACTGAGAACTGACATATCCAGGGCAGAGCCTATGAATTTATCTATGTTTTCTCATGAATTCTTAGCTGTCCTAGTGGTATGCACCCTAGGGGGCTGGGCACCTCTTTTTGAGAGGTCCTGGGTTCAATTCCCGGTCAGCCTAGCTAAGTAGGAAGATCCCATGTGACATGGCAGTGACCTCATCGCCACATGCCCTGCCACCTCAGCACATATGGGACCCAAAACAAAGAGTGCACATCTCCTGAGATGGTACTATGGAGATAGAGTGACCATGGGGCAGTTTTCCAACTCTTTTCCAAAACATTTCAGCTATCTTTGTGAATATGTGAAAGTGCTGCCCTGGGTCGTTGATGGTGCCAGAGGGCTCGGGGCCGGCAAGACCAGTGGGGCAGGCACGCGAGGATTCTCCCTGAACGCTGCTATTGGGGGTAGAACCGGATACTCGGACACCAACGGAGGCGAGAGCAGCAACAACTGAGGCAAGGTCCATGCTGATTGTGGTCCGGCAGAAAATCCCAGTCTATGAAGAAAATTGACGCGGATTATTCTAAATACATCTGAGTGTCCAAAACTATCTGAAAAGATTTAAATAAATCCGATTGTGAAAAATATTTGGCCGATCTGGCCCGCGAGCGCGCGTCAGCGGCAAATGGCGATTCCAGCTAAATGATCGGAACGCGGCGGATTTACGGGGAATGGACCGCGGAATCAAATCCGGCATATCAGAAATATATAGGAAATATCCTGAGACTGAGCTGCGAGGCGGCGATTCCGCCGAAGCAAAGAAAATGACCAAAATGTAGCCAATCTGGACAGAATGTCTGAAAATCTGAGCAGATGGGGCTAGCCGCACTTACACTCCCCCTCCAAAAACACACTGGGGTGTGTCGCTACGTCAACGAAGAACGTAGTGCGGGTAAGTCCCAGAAAATATAGAAATGTAGCCTCGATGGGGCGAAATCTGCTTGATCTGACCTGATTTGGACTGAATTGGCACTGAATCAGGATGGATGAACCTGAAATGAGACAGAATGAGAAGTGACGAACAGTCCTCCGTGCAGTAAAACATTAGGTTAAGGGTTAAAAAGCATGTAAACGTATCGAGAATCGATACCAAACCATACTTTGGTTGAGAATGAGGTAGATTATTGGTGGATTGAGTGGGGGAATCAAGAAATGGAGTGACATCTCAGCGCTCTGGCACAGTTTCGCTGTCGCGGGCACGCTACGGTGTCCTCGCCGAACTCTACATCGTGTTACTCCCGCTTTTCTCGTTCTGAAAAGTGCAGCATGTGCTTCAGGTTTGGCGCATCTGGTGGATGATCACAAGATTCAGGAAGATTGGGAATTAATTTGGGCAAAGATGACTGAGATGAAGCAGTCACAGAGAGGGAAAACAATTACAAATGTAGTCTACAGACCCTAAGTGAACCACAGAAGGTAAGGATGCTTTTCTGTGCACTTAGATCTAAACAGATCTTCGAGGAATGAGGGGAGATGACAAGGAAATCAACCTAAATTATCCTAAAATCAGCAAATTCCCTAAGATGAAGGTGAAATGAAGCGGAATGTCTGGAACTGCAACTACTAACACTTTCGTTTAGACTAAAGTTAATATATATTGTCATTTATTCAGCTCAATTGTGCTTTCCGGCACGTTGGTTCGCGAGCATCCAACAGATTCCATCAAAATGTGGATCATGTGATGATGCATCATGATGGGACATGATAGCCCTGGATCCTTGGCATGTAACGCGCCGAAGGTTCGCTGAAGGCGCTTTACTGACAGTATATAACTGAGAGACCCCGTATTTACAGTGGCGGCGGTGTCAATCGACTTGGACAAGGCCCATCCTTCGATTGAGTCCCACAAGACACTTGGATTCACCATTCTCGACAGTTCCAGGTCGGATTGAGCTCACATTGGCGTGTGCCAAAAATACAACGAAGCTTACGGACTTCAGAGGTTGCTGTTAGAAGTCCCTAGAGCTCCTATCTGAAGGTTGTCTGGACAATTGACGTCTGGGTTTCGTGTTTTGGTTCCACTGTTGCACAGAATGATGGACAAACCTGAGAAATTCAAGGTAAATTTGAGGATCCTGGATCTGAATCTGGACTTTGGCGTCAGCATCACGGCAAATGAAGGTAAGATCTGAGTTCCTGGCGTCGCATCTGGTGCAGCCAGTACTACAGGGGGTGCCTGTAGGGGTGAATGTCGCTGGCCAGCGTTTTGATTATGTACATTTGCTTCCATCTACACGAGTAGCCAAATTCCAAAGATGCACAGACCAACAGAGACAAGATTACCCCGAATCTGCCTGAATTAAGCCTGAGTTTGGTTTTTTCTGAACACGGCAGCACACTCCGTGGCTTTCGGCTTTCGACTTTCGATACGCTACCGAACGGAGACCAAAGAAAAATTGATTGACGTCAAATTATCAAACATTTGCAGTTCTCCACATCATGATGTAATCAGGAAAAATGAACAGTGGATTCAGCAGAATGTGGTTTGTTTCAAGTTGAATTCGGCCAAGCACGAATACATGTGACCACCAACCTGTCTGGTCGGGCCCTCGTACGGCTTGGGCGCTGCAAATCAGCGGCCGAACTCGAAGCTTGTTTCTCATTTGGCTCCTGGGCTGGCCTGACCACAGGAGGGGGGATCGACGGATCAGCCCTGGAATGTGGCTGCTGAGGGCCGTAAAAGGCTGGATCTCGATTCACCACAGGTCTTTTTCCGTCGCTCTCCACCTGTCTGTCTGGTTTCGACAAACAGTCTGTCAGGAGTACGCCAATTTCGGGGTGCTTCTTCAGGAAGTCTATGAACCCCTTGGTGTATCCATGGACAAAAGATTGGGCTGGTTCCCAGTTGTTGTGACTGGAATCAAAGCCCCTCCACTCACACAAAAATTCCCATTCGCCCTTGGCGTCACGTCTTGCTTCTAAAATCCTCTTCAGTTCGTACTTCCCCCCTTCGATGACCCGATCGGACAAAATTTTCGAAGTCCAAAAAAGGGGTTTAACTCGATCCTTGGGGGAGGGGATCTCTCTCTTGAGGCGATCGCCCGAAACGTCAATTTCCCTGCTGACATCCACACGAATCCTCCACCTGTTCTCACCAAGACGCGCTGTAACAGCGAATGGCCCCTCCCACAAGGGAAGAAGCTTATCATCTCCGTCCAGGGTGGTTTCCGATTTTCGAAGCCAAACTCGATCATCGACTTCAAAATTGTGGGGGTTTTTTCGGCCTTGATTCTGAACCCAAAGCCAGTCAGCTTGATGCTTTTCGATTAATTTCGACACAGTTTTATCTGCTCGTTGGACGTCGTCCAAAAACAACGAAGCATCCTTACAGGGGCGAGGATTATTCAACGGCATGTTCCACCAACACTTCTTTCGTCCAAAGACAATTTCATTTGGAGAAAGGCCATGATACAAAGGCGTGTTGTGGTAACGGCGAAGCATGGCGAAAAGAATCTCAAGCCAATGGAAATCCTTTTCACTCGTGAGCTCCTTACGAAGCATGTTTATAAGTGAGCGGCCGGCTCTTTCGCCAGGCAGCGCTCGATGCGAGTGGATTTCACATCGGAGGTGGTGGATTCCAAGGCGAGCACATAATTCCTTCCACCATTCGGAGGTGTACTCTTTGCCTGAATCCGTCACCACCTCGGATGGGACGTCCCAACCTCCCATCCAGGTCTGCGCGCACCATTTGGCGGCAGCCTTGCCAGTCATCGACTCAATGTTGCAAGGCAACACTTGAATGTAGCCGGAATGACGGCACTGAATTAGGAGCACACCATTGACTTTTTTATTCGTCCAATGGCACTCTTCGTCGTCGAGTTCACCGAGATAGAAGAAATCACTGGTGACTCTGTTAAAGAGGCGCTCCGGAATAGGATGAGGCCTCAGATGGCCGTGCTTCTTCGCGCTGGGGGGCGTCGAGACAGCACATTGGGCACATCCGGCGGCTACTTTCATGCAGTGAGTATATAGCCGTGAGCCAAACAACCTATGTTTAATCATCGACCACAGTCGACGGCCATGTGCGTGGGGGGACTCCCATTTATGCCACCAGTTTAACACTCGGGGGGCCAGGGCGTCTGGTACGCACAATTTACCCTCCATCCACAGCTTCCCCCCATCCAACGAATACTCAGAAAAAATCCCATCCTTGTGAGCATCTTTGGATTTGAGATTTCCAAGGACCTCTTTAAACATGGGATCCTGCAGGTAATCGGACGTCCAGTCTCGGATGATAAGGGAATCTTTAGGCAGGGGTGGAGTTTTGGCCGGATCTCGACGCTTAATGCCCTGGATCAACCGGAATCGACTTACTCGTCGGGTATAGTCAAACCGTTTCACACTCCCTGAGGAGGGATCGGTGACTTTCTCCACGACTTTCAGTGTTTTGGTGCAGATCTCATGAGCATGCGCCGGATCTGTGATGGCCGTGATGTCATGGCACGGTAATGCGTGCTGTTTAACAGCGCATTGCATGCATGCACGTCGAATGAGCTTTTTTTCTTCCTGATCCCACTCGATGATGACATGGCGGTCCTGCTCCGTACCATGGATGTTGGTACTTTGCAGCCCCTCTGAAGCGGGGTAAGCCCATCGGCTCAGAGCATTCGCTACCGTGTTATGTTTTCCAGGCAAATACGACACATGGAGGTCAAACAGACTGAGAAATTCGTGCCATCTGGCCCGTCGACCAGCTGGGCTCGCGACAGTATCAATGTGTTCGGTGGCCCAATACTCCAGAGATCGATGATCCGTCAGGACCTCGGCTCGATTGGTGCCAACCCACGATTGGTACTTTTTTAAAGCACAGGTTATGGCGTAGGTTTCTTGCTCACGCGGCGACCATTGCATTCGGCGTGGGGCTAGCTTCCGAGACCAAAATGCAAGAGGGTAATGATCACCTGTGGCTTCATCAACCTGTTCAAGGACAGCTCCGATCGCGTACCTAGAAGCGTCGGTTCTTATGTAGAATGGTCGGTCGAATTGCGGCACATGCAACGTGGCGACTTCGCAGAGGGCCGCCTTCAAGTGATGGAAGGCCTCCTCGCACTCGTCAGTCCACTTGACATGAACCTTAGAACCTGCCTTGCCCGCATCTCTCCCTACTTTCAATAATTCAGTGAGGGGGGCAGCAAATTTGGCATAATTCGGCACAAAAGTGTGGTAAAAATTGCAACAACCCAGGAATCCTCTCAACTCCGTGATCGTCTCAGGGCGCTTCCACTTCTGAATAGCGACGAGCTTCCCTGGACTGGGTCGTCGGGTGCCATTCTCAAGGAGAGAACCACAAAATTCGACTGATTTTAGAAATAATTTTCCCTTCTTGGGCCCACAAATCAGCTGATTGGCATCAAGAATGTCCAAAGCTTGGTTCAGCTGCTTTTCATGTAGGGCCACCAGCTCAGCTTCGGTCAGTCCCTCCCCTTCCGTCGCGATGATTATGTCATCTATGTACACGCTCACGAAGGCACGAAGCTCAGGATGAGCTGAAAAAAGCACATCCTCCATCATTCTTTGAAAAAACGAAGGGGCGTTCTTCAGGCCCATGGGCATGACCGTCCACTGGACTGGGCCACATGGCGTGCACATACAGGTGAGAGGTCGGCTGTCCTTCCTCAACGGCATTTGGTGAAAGCCGTGACGGAGATCCAGCACAGAAAACAAACGACCTCTTGCCCTCTTGGCGATTTCCTCCTCAATGAGGGGCAGGGGGTGTGAATCCGCCTTGGTTTCGGCGTTGAGATTGCGAAAATCAACAACCATTCGCCAACCATCAATAGTGTTCTGGTCTGCAGGCGGCGGCTTCGGGACTGTGCACAGCACCATTCGCTGGTCATACAACCCTCAAGCCAACCAAATTCCCTGAGATTTCTCTCGATGATTTTTCTGAGGATCTCATGTTTATGTCCATGGTTCTCATAAGGGCGCTGTTTCTTCGCCTTGTACCCTTCACGAAGCTCGATGAAGGCTTCACCGAACTGCCCACGGACAGGGGGGTCTTTGATCAACTTACCCGAAAGGGTTGTGTCCTTCCGTTCCTCAAAAATCTTTTCTCTTGACTTGGAACACAACTCAGTGTCCACCTGATCACCAGGAATTGCTGTCGAAAAAACTTTGGCGACTTCTTCGGCCTTGGCAGGAAGAATCTTCTTACGGATGTCCCTAAACAGGTCCGTATCAACTGCCTCTTGAAGATAGGTGGGTCGAGTGTCGACATTCCAGAGATTCTCTTCGTGATCCAGCTCCTCGAAAGGATCTATGAAAGCTTCCACAGGGGGTTTTTCATAAAAAACTCTGAATTTGCGGCGCGATTTAAGATTTTTCTTCGCCCGTGCACTGAAGATTCTTTTCGATGTCGATCGTATTGTGGAAGAGGGAGACGAGGCGGATCCATTTGACGTTGGATCAACTTGGGTATCTGACGGACAAAAATCAGAAAAAATAGATTCATCATCCGTACCACGCTCAACCTCAGATTCAGACCCAACACAAGAATCAGTACCAGAATCACCAGAATTAGAGTCAGAAAGATTTCCATCCACCAGGAATGCAAGCGAACTCCAGGACCGCTGTGGCAGGGGACCTGTGTCGTCCCTGGCATACAGCTTAATCCTCCTGGGAAGTTCGATGTAATCTACACAAATGTCCTGTAATTCCTGAAACCAAGGCTTGTCGTCCCACAAGGGCACAACTAAAATCGCCTGGGTTTTATCTTGCTTGATTTTGTGGATGACCTGCTGGATTAAGTGAAACGGAGGATTAATCCATAACTTCTTGTCCCATTTATGGGTCCAAGCGTCGCGAAAGTGCTTGTCAAAGCGCTTGTTCTCGCGGTTAGCAAAGGCATCATACTGTGGCCAAAAGGAATGGTGTTCATGAAAATATTCACAAATTGCATCGCGCCATTTGTCGACAACTCTGTAGGATGAAGAGTGCCAGCGCGAAGGGCGTCGTGGCTGGGAGTCCCTACGAAGACATTCTAACTCTCGGGAGTAGTCGGCACTCCCATTCACCTCTGCAATGGTGACATCTTCGCCAAATTTTGATGTAACTTTTTGCTTCAAAAATTCTTCCGCACTTTTAAACCCTGCGTGCAAAAAACGAAATTCAGGACGCTCCAAGGGACCTGACTCCAGCAAAAAACAACGCCGATGACCTACGGGCGCCACCCTGTTCTTGCGAAGCCAAGGATGGCCCAAGTAAAGGTCATACTTTATGTCGGCACGATGGAAGTAGTCATCCTTAAGGACAACTTCCTCCACATTACCTTCTTCCCAAAGGTCTTGAGCGACCAAATGAGTTGATATATAACAACCGCGTTGCCCACCTGCGAGAGAATGTCCAGAAACTCCCTCGAGGGTAACAGGATGAGGCGACTCAAACACGCAGTCGTCGGGTAAGAAAGAATTGGATTGGAGATTTACCTCTGATCCATTGTCACACAAACAAGTGGCAAGGTGGAAATTTCCCTTGCAATCAGAGACCCACAGCTTTGTGACAAACTGACGGGCCCTGTGCTTGGACTGTACACCAACCTCGTCCACTACAACAGAAGGATCCGCTGCCGGATCCAGGGGAGAGGAGACAGGCGACCCTACATCAAGTAGTGGTCGAGATGGAATCTGGGGATCATGCCTGAAATCGCCTGGGGAGGGGCGATTTTCGTGGCTCCCCTAGGCGTTCTGACCTCCAGTGGCTGCGTTAACATTGTGGACACAGCCTGATTCGTCGATCCACTCATCTTGGAACGGATCATCTGCTGGATTCAGGGCATTTTCGACATAATCTCGATCCGCATCGGACACCTGATCTGCACCTGAGACCTGATCCACACGATGGTTGCCCTTTCCACGTCCACGGCCACGGCCGCCGGATGATGGACCTCCACCGTCGCCACGCCCTCTGCCCTTACCAGAGAAAGGGGTTCCCGAAGGATTTCCCTTACCTTTACCCTGGGATCCTGGAGCATTTCCTTTGTTTGTACCGGACTGAGGGGTTTGGTCTGGATTTCGATTTTCGCCTCCGGCGTTGCCATTGGGATTTTTCTGGCCGTTCGGCTGCCCACCGGAGCCGGATGGGGTCCGATTTCCTGTGCCTTGGGACCCGCCAGGGCCTCCAGTATTTTTGTTTCCACCGGAGGGGGTCGGATTCCCTTTTCCAGCCTTCCCACCATGCACCTGTCTGTCATTCCTGTCTGAATTCTGCGGATTACTGATATTTTCACCAATCACCTTGTGATCGTAAGGAGACCATCGGTGATTACCAGTAGAATGCGTCTTAGCTCGGTTCGTAGAACCTAAAAGAAGACAGATGCTACAATGATCCTGAACATTCCAGGTGTCATTCACCTTTTTGTTGCCCTTTTGGGCCCCATTTTGGGTGTTTTGCTGGGTATTCTTGTTTCCCCCAAGACCCTCATGGAAATTTTGATTGGCGGCGTCGGCGAGCCGCTCAACCTCTTCCCATAATTCCTTCGGGGTGAACGAAAACACCCAGTTCTTGGCCTTCAGGCGATGGCCATGGAAACTTACTCCCCTGTTGAGGACTTGGACAAACAAGTCCCGATCCTCGTGTTCATTAAACTTGATTTTCCACGTCCTGCTGGTCCGAGCCCGGCCAGGCTGCATCGGGGACCATGGCAAACGTCACCCGGAGCCATGGATGCAACCGGTGACAGGCGAGCCGGTACACAGTCCAGGAGGGGGTCGCCTGCCAAGCGGAGCGGCCCCGCAACTCAAGCCACAAGGGTGAGGCGGTCGTACCGTAGACAAGCGGGAGCAAGACCCCTTGTGGTGAGAGATACTCCACACGGCTGGGCAGCCCCCAGAGCTGCCGCCCGAAGGAGGGGGCATGTGGCCCTACTCATGGACACATGTGGGGACACCCTCCCACCTGGGACACATGGACCGGGTGGCCGCGACAATGCCTTCCCAAGCACATGCGGGAGCGGCTCAAGAGGCACCTAACATAGGGCAGTGGGAGGGACAGGACGTCCCCTTGGTAAGACCTTCTTCCTGCACCGTCAAAGGAGGCATCCCGAGCTCCCGAAGATACCTACCTACCTACCTACCTACCTTGATTTTCCACGTGTTTTCAGTGAATTTCACCTTGGTAAACGACGTGGGGGAGCACTTTTGAAGTGCCTCCCTGACCGTAAACCTGTTGGCCGAGGCATCAAAGCCTTCGACCTCCGCCCACCAGGTCTTGACCTTTTCTTCGGATTGTTTGTTCCGAAGGGTGGCGGCAGTTTCGGAGGGGATCTTGTCAAAAATCAGATTTTTCAGCTCGGCACTAGAAAATTTTTCGCCTGAATGCTCAGACTCTTCCACTAAATTCCAGAAGCGCTGTCTTTTGTCTTGCACTTCGTGCAAGATTCATCGCGAGAATGAAGGAAAATTCTTCAACATCTGTTGGTAATGGTCCTCTGGCAGCCGGGATCCACGTACCTCCAACTGTTCCCACACCTCATCAAAGGTAAGAGGGGAACTTGAATCCTCACGATCACTCCAGGTCCTGAGCCAAGTGTTGGCCGGCGCTCCCTCAAGGCAGTCCAAGAGGGCCATCAGGAACTGATCATCTTGGAGTTTTTGAGTCTTAACCCACAATTTAAATTCCCGTTGGAACTGAGGCCAACGTCTGGGGTTCCCATTATACTTCGGTTGCTTGGCAACCTGACGAAGTCGCAATGAAGTAGGATTAACACCTATGATTTTATGAAGTCGCCAGATCCCAAAATTATTGTCGCAGCGGATGCCAAAAAACCAACAGAAACTGTCGCCGCGCGCGCATTTTCACTCGCCGAGAGCAATTTTTGGCTCAGAAATCTGAAAATACGCGATTACGAAGCGCTTTTTGCGCGTACAATCGAAGATACCAACCACCCGCACCTTTTCAATCACGATACCCCGCTCGGAACTGCTCCCAAGTCTCGTAAACGGTCAATTACCTCCCAAAAAGCCACAATTTGGCCTTTTTTTGCCATTTTTTCGTCGGAAAACACATTCTATCTTGTTCCGAGAGGCTGCGGATCAATCAAAGGTGTTCCGTGGAACCACTTGACGATTTCCAAAACATAGCAACATCCACCAAGCCATCAAGCTCTCGTAACGTGCCAATCTACCCCCATTTTTGGCCCAAAATGCCACATTTTGGCCTTTTTTCACCACTCTTTCATCATAAAACACATTCTATCTCTTTCTAAGAGGTTGCGGATCAATCAAAGGTGTTTAATGGAACCACTTGACGATTTCCAAAACATAGCAACATCCACCAAGCCATCAAGCTCTCGTAACGTGCGAATCTACCCCCATTTTTGGCCCAAAATGCCACATTTTGGCCTTTTTTCACCACTCTTTCATCATAAAACACATTCTATCTCTTTCTAAGAGGCTGCGGATCAATCAAAGGTGTTCCATGGAACCACTTGACGATTTCCAAAACATACGAACATCCACCAAGCCATCTACCTCTCGTGACATGCGAGTATACCCCCATTTTTCGCCAAAACTGCCATATTTCAGCCTTTTTTTGCATGGTTACGGTCATAATATTTGGTCAATGTTGTTGCGAGAGTCCGCGAATCTTTCTATTGTGTTCCATGGAACCACTTGATGACGAGGATGTGGGTTAGGCAAATATTGGTACAATTTCCTCTCCTATATTGAAGATTATGACGCGGACGGTGCCAAAAACAGCCATGTTTGGGGGTAGTGATGTGTCCCATGCCCAGCTGCTATGTCTTGTCACGTGCCAACTTGTTGTGTCGCAGGGAGGGTTTCCATACGATGTGTTGCATGTCACACTAGGTAGGTACTCAATCCTTTAAAGTGCCATTGTTATGATATGACGAAGAGCAAGCCCCGCGTGGGCCGTCCCCGATTGGCCAATCCGTCGCTGAAGACCTTGAGGAACAGAGCTAGTGCCGCAAATGCAAACCTTAAAAGGGCACTTCCCCAGTTGGTGACTAATGCCAAAGCTCGGAATCAAAAACGTGTCAAAAATCGACAACGTGCGGAGAAAAACCCTCCCCCAGAGGTTATTGTACGCTCCTTATTGGCAAAGCATGCGGGCAAATCGACATGGAAGCAGTTTATCGATACCAAGCAGGATATCAGCGACGATCAACATCTAGGCATTTACCGCAACAAGGTTACTCGCTTGGCCAAAAGCTTAAGGGCCAATGTTGGTGGCGTGGTGTTCACGCGGCGATCGAGCCGACTCGACCCATGGAAGGCCATCCCTCTCTACTTGCAAATAGCGAACCGCGACCACTTGCACCATGAAGGTACATACAAACGCAGCATAAACATCTTCATTGATGGTTGCGAGGTGGCTTGTTACAAACCCGCTGGTGTGGTTACTCTATCTCTTACTCTACCAACGTTACGGGTTCCACATCAAGTTAGTGCTGTGCTTCGCCTGTGTCATTGGATGGGCACCGAAGAACCTAACGAGTTGAAGCTGCGGCTACGTAATCTGAAGCTAAAGGAAGTATTGACTGACGCTCAAAAGGGTGCATTTGATGGGCATAGGTATCGAATCACCATGAACTTGGATTGGAGCCTTCTAACAAAAATCTTGTGTTGGGAGCAGAGTGGTCACGAGAAAGCATGCTGGGCCTGTGTTGCGCTCCGGCGGCATTGGATGTATTGTGACTACATGAAACAACCACAAAGGCCATTGGAATCCTTCTTTGGTGGCGTATTGGGCTTTTTCTTGTCCCTCTTTGAGACAATTGACGATATCATCTATGACGTCGTCCATTGTCTTGCATTGGTACTCCGCAACATGTTGTTGCACGCTTTGGATATATGGGTGCAAGATATGAGCGCTAAGTACCCACACCTTGTTGATCCGGGATTGTTGGGTCGTTTGCGGGATGTGTACAACAAGCATCTCGAACGGTGTCCGTATAGACCTCCGGACAAGCGCGGCCCTGAGTACAAAGGTTGGTCTCCTGGAGGAAATATGTCAAAGGAACAAATTTTGTACAATGACAAATTCTGGGATGACCTGTGCGCCGTTCTTCCAACGGCTGCACATGGGCTAGATTTCGGCGCAAAACACCCCGGTGTGCCAAGTGGAAGCCCCTTGCAATGGTACTGTAGAGAGCTCCGCCGCTTGTGCGTGCAAATGTGTGCCTGGAAACCCGAAGGAGTTGAGCGGCGCACTGCTGACTGTGACCGTTTGCACCGGGTGTATCAGGCCCTTGGGCTCCCGACGGAAAGGATCACGGTCCAATGTCACTTCTTCCTCGCCCACTATGAGCCGCGGTTGCGTAGGCATGCAAACTTGCAAGGTGGCAGTAGCGAAGGTGGCGAGCATGCACATCAGACGGTGCATAGAATTGTTGCCGTGCGGAAGTCCAAGCCGAATCACAAATGTCCAGAAGGCATGAAAGAATTTGGACGGGATGCGGCTTTGGATCTAGCACTATGGGCTGAAGGTGAGATCCACCTTGAAAACGATTGTGACCACGCCATTGCATTGCCAAGTATGAGCTTGCAACAACTACTTCTTGTTTTGTGCTGCGTTGCGTTGTTTGTTCAAGGGTCACCAAGGCAAATATATCGTGCGGCACATCTCATCGTTGGATTGGGAAAATGACATATCACCCCCCCTTCCCCCCCCCCCCCCCAAAAGTGTTTCTTCCGCCTACCACAAGTGAACCCTGTCTTAGGCTTGGCAATCATGTCCGGGGAGGCAGATGTACGCGACCACAAACGGTTTTGCTCCAAAGCCGAAGCCCTCAAATACCATATCAGTGATGTTTTCCGGGCGGAGGAGGAACCGGCTGAGGAGCATACCGCAGTGAAGAATGATTTGCAAATCAATTCGGTGGCCTTTGGGCTCAGTGGTCGCGTACGGGAGAAAGGCACACCACCCACCGCACCCACCCTCTTTCAAGTAGCATGGAAGGGGAAGGTTACTGGGAAAGTGTTCCCCAATGGTGAGATCGAGCTTCAGCATTCAGATGGGCCGAATAGGTACAAACCAGAGCACGTGCTACCGAAGCTCATTTATGGGATACGTGAAATCTCGCCCGCGGTAGCAATTCTGTCCGAAGACGCAAAGGCCGCTCATGCCGCTTTCAACCCGGATGAAGGAAGTAGTAGCGGGGATGTCAGTAGCGGGGATGATGCCTCTGATGAGAGTGACGGTGATTCAAAGAGAAAGCGGCCGAGCAATGCATCTCCACCATCAGCCGAGAAGAGAAAGAAGAAGCCATGCCTCAAAAAAACCGCGAAGCCAGCGGCAAAAAAGGCTGAGCGGGGGCGGAAGGCACCGGAGGAGGAAATTCGCCGCGTGCTGCAACGGGTTAGGGAAGATGGGTCATCTGCATTGGATGATACCCGAGACTGGGATGCCAAGAGCATGGCTGCACTTCTGGATGCATACGGAGCCTACCACACTAAGAGTGCCACGTCAAAAGAGATGCGGTCTGCCTTCCGTAGGGATCTCGATGATGGCCTAAGGGAGCCCTGCACTGTGCCTGCTGCACGTCCAAAGGAGGCCTGCACTTTTAAGCCTCTCTTGGGAAAGACTTCTGCGTTGTCTTTGGCGGTGGACGACGAGGACGAGGACTCAATGGATGAGTCAGGAGCTGCACCACGTGCTACCGATTCAAAGGAACATATCTTGCAAAAGACGTCTTCCTTGTCCTCCTTGTCTTCCTTGTCAATGGATGGGTTGGCCGTAGGACCCCCAAGTAGAAAGGATGAGGCACACGTCATTGCCGATAGTGACGACGCCGGGGACGGTTACATGACTGACAAGTCTGGGGAAGGGCGAGCACCAACTGCTCCGGCAAAGTCAGTCACCCCTCCGTTGTCCCGCACCCTCTTCCCGGGAAAGCATGACAGAAGGGATGGCCACAAGCATGATGATGATGATTACTCCGATATCCTTGAACCAAGGGATGGCGACAATCATGATGATGATGATGACCTCGAAATCCTTGACGATGGCGACAAGCATGATGATGAGGACCCCGATATCCATGCTTTGGTGCGGCGAAAGGCCTTCTCTCGAACAGGTGACGTGTTGAACAAGTGCACAGTCAAAGCACGCAGTTTGCGAGTGGAATCATTTGAATATATGTGGCCCGACCTTGGAGAGATGCGGCTGCACCCAGCCGCACTTGAGGACGAAGCCGATGAATGGCAAGAGCACGTGCTGCAGTCCATTACGGCTCAAAGGACGACATATGGGCTGCCCTTGCAAGGTGTTTACTTTGGGCGCCTGAAGGGCAGCCGTGAAGGCTCATTCACCAATTTTTGGGCCGAAAAGCGTTCGGGATTGACGGTCTTTGTGCCACTAGCCCTACCGAAAGGGACTTCATGGAAGGTGAAGGTCATCTTGAGCAGTGGAGAGTACACATGGGAAGTTGGTGACCGTGATTATTTCCAAGTTCCTGCTGAAAATGCTCGCTCACTTCTTCATCCAGCTGGTCGCCCCGCGTACTTTCTGGCGATGCAGTTTGGAGATGCTGAACACCCATTGCCAATGGCCATTGATTCCCCACGTGATGTATGTAGTGTGCAGTGTGCGAATTATAATCTATGTGTATTTGGCGAACATTGCACCTGACAGGTTCATGGCCTGAAGAGTGTTTTTCTTCTTGTGTTGTGCCTACATGTGTCATCTTTGCCTTCTTACTTTGTCTCTCCTCTCCCATATGGGCCGTAGCAAATGAGGTTGGAGAATCTTCCAAAGAAAGGATATAGTGGGCGAATTTTTCAATTTTTAGGCATAGTGTGCAACTCCCATCTCCCAATGCGGTAAATTAGACCAGAACACAACAACACCGCAGAGCACAACACCGCAGAGCTCTTTTTCCTTTTGCCTATAGGTCCATGAAGTCAACAGGCGAAGGCCCACTTTGCCTGCAGCACCCCAGGGCCCACGGAGGTCGGATCGCGTGCACCTTGCTGACGCGGCGCCCAAGAAGGATGATGGTGCGAAGAAGGATGATGGCGCCAAGAAGGATGATGCTCGCAAGCGGGATGCTGCACATGCCAAGGAGCTCAAGGCGCACGCAGCTGCCGCCACTGCTGCACATGCCAAGGTGCAGGGCATGGTGCAGGGTGGTGGTGCGGGACAGGCCATGGGAATGGGGATGGGGATGGGGATGGGGCCAAGCATGGGCATGGGCATGGGCATGGGCATGGGCATGGGTATGGGTATGGGGCAAAACTCAAACATGCCTATGGGCCCGAACATGGGCATGGGGATGGGGTCAGGCATGGGCATGGGTGTGGGCATGGGACAAAACCCTAACATGCTGATGGGCACAGGCATGGGCGTTGGCGTGGGGCAGGGCATGGGCATGGGTACGGGTATGAGTATGGGGCAAGGGATGGGTATGGGTACCGGGATGGGGCAAGGGGTGGGTATGGGACAGGGCATGGGTATGGGACCTGGGATGGGTATGGGTGCGGCAATGGGGCAAGGCATGGGTATGGGTATGGGTATGGGCATGGGGCAGGGCATGGGCATGCACCAAAATAGGTGGTGCTGAGCCCAGGCTTAGATTTCGGATTCATAAATTCCCTGCTGTTGTAGTTTCAAAGGCGTCTTTCTCTGTGTATGGTGAATTGTACCAGTGGAGGATGGAAGTCTCCGTCTCAAAAGCATATTCATATGCCACACACAAGCAAAAAGGTGAGGAAGGTGTGAAGACAACAGTGCCTTCTGTGGCTGCACAGCTGCTCCACTTTCTGTGGCAGTGCTTTAGTTTACCATTTATTTTCTGCGTCCAACAATCACTGCATGGTTCATCCTGTATTTGATTGTGACAGGCTCCGAAATCTACCACAATGCAAGATTCCATGGGCAATGACTATGCTGTGCCAAAGAGTGGCCTATTGTTCCACAAGAGTGTCTGGATAGTGTCTGGATCTCATTTACATGCAGGCCTCTCCCACTTGTCTATTGTCTGTTGTCTGTTGTCTGTTGCCTGCCGTCAGTTAAGCGTTGTCGTCCATTGTATGTTGTCTGTTGTCTGTTGTCTGCGGTCTGTTGTCTGTTGCCTGCCGTCAGTTATACGTCGTCGTCCATTGTCTGTTGTCTGTTGTCTGTTGTCTGTTGTCTGTTGTCTGTTGTCTGCGGTCTGTTGTCTGTTGCCTGCCGTCAGTTGTACGTTGTCGTCCATTGTTGTTGTCTGTTGTCTGTTGTCTGTTGTCTGTTGTCTGTTGTCTGTTGTCTGTTGTCTGTTGTCTGCGGTCTGGTCTGTTGCCTGCCTGTTGTCTGTTGTCTGTTGTCTGTTGTCTGTTGCGTGTCGCCTGAGGTAAATTGGACGTCGTCCAGTGTTGTCTGTTGTCTGTTGTCTGTTGTCTGTTGCCTGTCGTCAGTTGAACGTCGTCGTCCAGTCATGACTAGCTCTATTCCTGCGATTCATTCAGAGTTCCTTCAGACGTGGAATCTTGGGGGTGTCCGAGTGCATGTTCCAATTTGCTGATGTGTTGCACGTCTCAGGAGTAAGAAAGTTCATACAGACCAATTTCTGGATCGAATTCAATCAGCATTCTGCATCCTGCGATTCATTCAGAGTTCCTTGAGACATGGAATCTTGGGGGTGTCCGAGTTGATCAGCTTTGCCTTCGCCAATGTCAGCTTTGACTCCATTTGTCCATTGGCGGCATGTTCCAATTTGCTGATGTGTTGCACGTCTCAGGAGTAAGAAAGTTCATACAGACCAATTTCTGGATCGAATTCAATCAGCATTCTGCATCCTGCGATTCATTCAGAGTTCCTTGAGACATGGAATCTTGGGGGTGTCCGAGTTGATCAGCTTTGCCTTCGCCAATGTCAGCTTTGACTCCATTTGTCCATTGGCGGCATGTTCCAATTTGCTGATGTGTTGCACGTCTCCGATGAGTTTGTTTGTGCGCCTGTTGTATCTGTGTCAAATGGGAAGGATACATGTTGCAATTTGCTGATGTGTTGCACGTCTCAAGAGTAAGAAATTTCTGGAGCCCGTCTTCGCCAAAATTTGACATTTTTCGTCAAAAATGGGCCAAAAAAGGCCATTTTTTTGCCAAAAATAGGTTTTTTGCCCTGTTGTGGACTGGCAACGACCCCCCCCCCCCTATTTTGAGGGTGCCCAATACAAAAAAACACGTCTCAGGAACAAACAAGTTCATACTGACCAATTTCTGGAGCCCGTCTTCGCCAAAATTTGACATTTTTCGTCAAAAATGGGCCAAAAAAGGCCATTTTTTTGCCAAAAATAGGTTTTTTGCCCTGTCGTGGACTGGCAACGACCCCCCCCCCCTATTTTGAGGGTGCCCAATACAAAAAAACACGTCTCAGGAACGAACAAGTTCATACTGACCAATTTCTGGAGCCCGTCTTCGCCAAAATTTGACATTTTTCGTCAAAAATGGGCCAAAAAAGGCCATTTTTTTGCCAAAAATAGGTTTTTTGCCCTGTCGTGGACTGGCAACGACCCCCCCCCCCTATTTTGAGGGTGCCCAATACAAAAAAACACGTCTCAGGAACGAACAAGTTCATACTGACCAATTTCTGGAGCCCGTCTTCGCCAAAATTTGACATTTTTCGTCAAAAATGGGCCAAAAAAGGCCATTTTTTTGCCAAAAATAGGTTTTTTGCCCTGTCGTGGACTGGCAACGACCCCCCCCCCTATTTTGAGGGTGCCCAATACAAAAAAACACGTCTCAGGAACGAACAAGTTCATACTGACCAATTTCTGGAGCCCGTCTTCGCCAAAATTTGACATTTTTCGTCAAAAATGGGCCAAAAAAGGCCATTTTTTTGGCCAAAAATAGGTTTTTTTTGCCCTGTGATGGACTGGCAACGACCCCCCCCCCCTATTTTGAGGGTGCCCGATACAAGAAAAAACGTCCCAGGAGCAAACAACCTCATAAAGACCAATTTCTGCAGCCCGTATTCGCCAAAATTTGACATTTTTCGTCAAAAATGGGCCAAAAAAAGGCCATTTTTTGGCCGAAAATAGGTTTTTTTGCTCCGTGGGGGACTGGCAACGACCTCCCCCCCCTATTTTGAGGGTGCCCAATACAAAAAAACACTTCTTAGCATCAAGAAAAGTCATACAGACCAATTTCTGCAGCCTGTCTTCGCCAAAATCTGCCATTTTTTGTCAAAAATGTGCCAAAATTTGCCATTTTTTGGCCCGAAACAGGTTTTTTCGCCCTGGCGGGGACTTCCAAGACCCCCCCCCCTATTTCAAGGGTGCCCGATGCAACAAAAACGCGTCACAGGAGCAAAGGAATGCACATGGACCAGTTTTGGCAGCCTCTCTCCGCCAAAATGTCACATTTTTCGTCAAAAATCAGCCAAAATTAATTTTGGGATGAGCCTGCTTCATAAAATCATAGGTGAGGAGCGAATCCAGCCCAACACCGGCCGTAATGGCAGACACCTTGGCGGCATCCTTCGCCACACCAGCTCCGGCGAGGGTCTGGGCGAGCAACAGTTAGGCTAAAGCATTGGGATCAGCAGCAGGAGGGGCAGTACGGGAGGCAGTTCGCTTGGCATTCTGAGCCTCAGTCCTAGCCTTCGCCGTCCTACTCTGAGATCGAGAGATTGTAACTCTTTCCTTTAGCTTGGTCCTGCTGATCCTTGCATCGGTGGTCTTGGAGTCCACCGAAGGAGCAATTGAAAAAATTTCTGTCGACTCCTCCGACCGTTCTGTTGCTTGTTCCACCGATGATGCGCCCTCAGATCGCATGTGCGTCTTAAAAAGATCTTTAATTCCCAGCGTTTGAATGATGAGTTGCATTTGATCTTTGAGCAATTGGAGCTCAGTATCTCGCTGGGATCTGCAGGAGCAGTCGGCAGGACAGTACATACCGTGTCCTGAAGGGCCTGAGCAGGCTGTCGGACCGCTAATCTCAGTGGTCCGCAGCCAGGAGTCCACTTGGGGAGCTCCTTCAGCCCTGATTTCCAGACTTGCCTGCCTGGCTGCCTCTAAAATTCCTTCATCAACCGCGGCGGCTAGATCGTCGCGGATGGAAACAGGGGGATGAGGGGCGGAGGTCCCGGCAACAGGTGCCTTGGTCTTCTCCTTCGGGAAGGGGCTTGCCTCCCAGATCTGCAAAAAAATGGCAAAAGAGTCATCTTCTTGAGAACGCCACCACATCCTGGTATTAATTTCTTCTTGAAGAAGGAAAAAATATTCGAATAAAAAATCAGAGGCGATTCTTTCTTGTCCAATCAGCTTAGACGTGGCTAAGAGACAAAGGGCTTCAAGCGCCTCAAGGTTACGGGTCACTTCTGAAGACAAATGATTGTCCCATTGTGCCCAAGAGGCTGGTCGATTATAGGTAGGTACCTCACCTGGACCACCCATCTCAATGTCGTCAATGTCGGCGTCGATGGTCTCAAAATGTGGACATTGGTAGGGAGTATTGGTACCTGCCAAGGTCCGTAAGCTCCACCGGAGCGTTGCCATCGGCGTAGGCTGGCAGATTCCAGCTGCTTGATGGCCAATTTCGACTGGGATCTTGATGGTAATCTGGGCCTCCACAGCTGCTGGTTTGTGCCCTTCTTGGGCAGCTTGGGCTTGCGCAAGGCATTCCTCTCAAGGCCTCGTTCGCACAGCACCAGGGCAACGTAATCGTTACTTCTCCGGAGGTGGCGGAGTCTACGGGGCCATACTGGGGAGCTAGCTGTGGTTGGGACACCAAAGGAACAACATTCAGGTAGCCTCTGCTACCATGAAAGTGCTGCCCTGGGTCGTTGATGGTGCCGGAGGGCTCGGGGCCGGCAAGACCAGTGGGGCAGGCACGCGAGGAGTCTGCCTGAACGCTGCTATTGGGGGTAGAACCGGATACTCGGACACCAACGGAGGCGAGAGCAGCAACAACTGAGGCAAGGTCCATGCTGATTGTGGTCCGGCAGAAAATCCCAGTCTATGAAGAAAATTGACGCGGATTATTCTAAATACATCTGAGTGTCCAAAACTATCTGAAAAGATTTAAATAAATCTGATTGTGAAAAATATTTGGCCGATCTGGCCCGCGAGCGCGCGTCAGCGGCAAATGGCGATTCCAGCTAAATGATCGGAACGCGGCGGATTTACGGGGAATGGACCGCGGAACCAAATCCGGCATATCAGAAATATATAGGAAATATCCTGAGACTGAGCTGCGAGGCGGCGATTCCGCCGAAGCAAAGAAAATGACCAAAATGTAGCCAATCTGGACAGAATGTCTGAAAATCTGAGCAGATGGGGCTAGCCGCACTTACAATATGCAATCCGATTTGACCTGAGTTGCGGTTACTGTGAATATCCTGCCATCTTTCACTGTTTACACTGCAGCCCTTCCTGCTTTGATCCTGATTCTCTTCTACTTGCATATCTCTGGCTTGGGCTATCCTGGATTGATTGTATTTCAGCAAACAAAAGCTTTTCATCTTCAAAAACAAGCAGCTGGAAACCCTAAACCAGCAGCAAGCAGCAGGATGTAACGGCAGCAGTGACAGCACTCAATTATACACTGATGTGATCAGAACTTCAATGATTCTCAGATGTACATTAGTGCAGTAAATTTTCCGCTTGTTTTCATGTTTTCCGTTCGCCGCCAGATGTCGCTCGTGAGCGCGTGTCGAGTCGCATTTGTCTTTCGTGATTTCCCAATCGGATTTATTTAAATTATTTCGAATGAATTCACGTTGTGTCATTATGTGCGATGAATGCGCATTGAGATTCTATGTCTGCTCCATTTTTGTAGACCGGGTTTTCGTACTCTTCATATTCCACCATGGAGTTCAAAGGACTTACAAGTGCTTCGCATATGTCGATCCCAGAGGCTGGATATGGGTCTGAAGAGGGTTATGTGGGTTCGGAGATATCAGGGGCAGTGTCGGGCGTTACGACCCCTGGGGCATCAAGGCTACAGGCTTCGCAGTTACAACAAAGATCAACCACTATGCAGCGGTTACATGGTAGCAGAGGAAATCATGACTCTGCTTCTGGAATCTCCACTGATACTCTGAGATCGTCGGACTTTAGCGGGGCTATTACTCGTTCTGGGTCACTGCGTGTTCCCCCTGAGGTTACATTCGTGGCATCTCCCCAGCAAGCCGAGGATCAACCTTCAGAGTGCCCTTACTGTGGCCATAGACATTGGCCTGGAGTTCATACCTGTGCTGATTGTTGTATGAACGCCCCACCCAACCTTAAACCCGGTTGAGAATCTCCCTCCTCGAGTGAATCTGGTTCCTCCTCTCACGCTTGGCCTGATCTTGAAGACAGCAGCAGCGAAGGAGAGCAGTCTGACACTGGAATTAGTGGTGATTACTGGGAAAACCACTTCCAGCAGATTTGGAATGAGGAATTCCTGCACAGGCAGAATTGGCTGCTGGCGGAGGCGGGCTATCGTGGCCGCCTGAGGGACTGGTTCAGGGCGTCGTGCCAGTTCCTCAGGGACAGCGGCCGGTCGAGATTCGACGCCCAATTGCAGGAGCAAGAGAACTGGGAGGAGCTGATGGACCAGTTCGACCACCAGGCCGCCGTGATGGTGCAGATGGCCATCATTGCCGAGGAGAGACGCCAGAATGTGCATCCGGTCGCTGGTCCGTCGGGCGCCTGGGGTCGGAACGACGACGAGGTCGACGAAATGAGGTGTGATTCGACGCATTGGCACCTCTCCAGGGAGCAGCTGTCCAAACTCCCCAGCTCCACCTCCAGTGTTGACACTTGGGTCGACGAGGTGAGAAGCAAAGGAAAGGGGACGAGATGCCCTTTCTGTGGCGAGTGCGCCAAGGACTGCTCCTGTCGACAACAGATTTCGTCGCTGGAAAACAGGGTGAAGGAGCTGAAGAAGGCCGCCAAGGAGAAAAAGAGGGATGACGATAGCAAGTGGAAGGAGATGGAGCAGAAACTGGAGACGCTTACAGATCTGGTACAAAATCTGAGCACTACTGGGCTCACTGGACCAGCGCCTACAATGGCAAGCCACCCAGCACCTACCTCCTCAGCTGCACCTGCATCCACGCCTTACGGCGTTCCACATTCTCCAGCACCCCCAGCTTTTACTGGTCACATCCCAGCTTTTACTGGAATTTCTGATATCCCCCCTACTGGATTTACAAGTCCTATTGGGTTCAATCTTGGTACCGAAGGAGGAGAATCTTCGTCGGAGAGGTCTGTACTGTCTGTTGGTACTGTCGGAGATATTGATGGAGAAGCAAGGACCACCGTGAAGGAGCGATCAATGGCCTTAAAGAAGAAGGACCGACAGAAGAAAGAAAACGAAGCCAAAATCAAAGAATAGCAGAAGAAATTGAAGGAGATGAGGCTGCATCAAGCACAACCAACGCCGTTCGTGCAGCCTACTGTGGACCAGGCGTTGCTGGCGGCCGCAACTGCGCAGGCACAGGCAATGGGAGGCGCCGCTGTCACCCCGGTGTTCGTCGATCCGGTTGGCACATCCACAGGTTTCAACCTCAACCACCTGCTCAATCTGTTGCACATGAGGCTCCGAGGCTCCGTGATGAAGCAGCCCAAGTTCTCAGGGCACCCAAATTACTGGGCGTCCTTCGAGAGGCAGTTCATGGTCTGGCTGCAGACGGAGAAACTGGACAAGGAGCTCTGGATTCTCGGGTTGATGGACTGTTTGACTGGCAAACTCAGAGAAAGTACCTGTAATCTCTATGTGGAAAGACAAAATCAAGGAGATCCCCTGACTCATGAAGAGCTGTATCGAAGTCTCAAGAAGAAAGGCTCTCGACTTCCTGAAGATCATTACAGGAACCGTCTGGAGAACTTCAGGGCGATCAGGAAATTATTTCTGGAAGAGATCCAAATAGCAAGGCAAGATTGGGAGTTTTTGGTGCAAGAGGCGGAGAATTCTGGAGAAGGCCTTTCTGAAGGCGAGATGAAGAAGATCCTCCTGAGCAAGCTCACGCCAGAGACCAAGCAGAAGATCAGGGACTCTCAGGCGGACCAAAAAGTCCTGGGTAACTGGGTTGGAGTCCGAGGATTGCCGGAGTTTATGGGAAAAACGGCAGTTCGTGAGTTGCTACACTCTATCAGTGCTACTGGATTGAAGGACATCACTATTCGTGAGGGCAGATGGAGAGTTGGTTTCCACGATTCTGAACAGTCGGAGTTTTTCTGCAGCATGGTGGATGGAAAAGTGAAGTATCAGGGAACAGTTTTGAAGGTACGACCGTGGATCTTCTCGTATGGAGTCGAGCAGATCTGGGACCAACTTGAAAAGTATACAAACTTAGAACGCCAGAAGTCCCAGGATGCACATGGCTTCGGAGGCAAGGTCAACGCCGTTGGTGAGAAGGGATGCTCTGTGTGCATTGCCCTTGGAAAGGAAGGTCGAGCGGCGACTCACACGACCGCAGATCACAGATGGATGCCCTCCGATCTCAAGACAATTCAGTCCAAAATGGATGGAAAGGGAAATTCTCCCAAAAATCCCCAGGAGGATGGAGCACGAGATGCTGACCAGCATGGAAGGGGAAAGGGTAAAGGGCAGTCCAAAGGAAAAAACAGAGACTGGACACCAAAAGATTACTCGCAGCAAGGCGGAGATCCAAGTGGCTCAAGATGGACCGAAGCTGGTGGAAAATCTGGTGGAAAATCTGGTGAAAAGGGTGGAAAAGGCCAAGGAAAGTCCGGGAATCAAGATGATTCCAAGGTGAATGGCAACCCCCTGTACGCGGAGACGCCAGCGAACAAGACCTTCGGCAACAACAAGGATACTGGAGGTCGAGGCAAGGGCAGATCCAACGAATCCAACCCCAATTCCAACACCTCCAAAAACAAAGGCCAAGGAGGTAAGAAAGGTGGTGGTGGAAAGTCATTTGGTGGTCGTGGACGTGGAAAAGGAGTGAATGCTGTCGAAGCAGGAGAAGAATGGGTTGACGAAGGACAAGTACAGGACGTACAGCCGAACGAAGAAGAAGAATGGCAATAGGGAAGCCAACTTGACCCAAATCCCAACACTGGGGTTGAGTGGCAGGAAACAAAGCCCATCAGGGTAGTTGGGGCGGTGGATGGACGCTGCTGGGACCGGCTGGCGCGCTCCTCCGGCCTCTCTTACCCTGCCTGGGTCCTCAGCGCTGTCCGGCGAGGCAAGCTGCGCCAGTTTGTCTGCTGGATCCAGGTCAGAACAACGGATGGTAAGGTTAAACTTGCCAGATGTCTGATTGACAATGGTTCAGAGGTGAATCTGGTGAGGAAAGGCTTTCTGCAGGACGATGAGGCGAAGATGTCCTCCACCCCTGTCCAGCTGGAGGGAGTCAGCGGACATCGCCTTGACGGTGGCGACAGAGAAGCAGAATTGGCGGTCAGATTGGTGAAACAATCTGTGTGGAGCGTGGAAGAGACGGTCACGGAGGAATGGTTTTCTGGAAAGTTCTATGAAGCCAGCATAAAGTATGATTTATTCTTGGGTCATACCCTGGCGTCACACTCACCGTGTGTCGCCCATGGGAAACAGGACATGCTTCCTCCAAGATCCGTCGACCAGCGACCCGTCTGACCTGTATTATCTGCACCCATATACCAAGAGTATCCACCAATTCAAGGAGCGAAATAAGCTGCATTTTGAGCAAGATGGGCAGGAATGGACAAGGAATCAAGAAGAATTCGACGAAGGAAAGGTGGAATCTTTAAACTGCAAGAAGTGGAAGTCAGTTTGCTATCGTGTAGTCGACAAATGGCGGGACATTCTGGTGGATTATTTCGAAAGGAACCACAATTTTCGTCCTCAAGTTGATGCCTTTGCAAACAAAAAGAATAAAAGATTTCCGAAGTTCTACGACGATGCCTGGAGTGAGGACTGGTCTGAACCTCTTTGGATCAATCCACCCTTCAACGTTTTTCCTCGTGTGGTGCAGAAGCTGAAGCAATCCGGCGCAAAGGCGATTTTAATTGTCCCCAATTGGCCAAGACAAGAGTGGTTCAAGGACATTATGGACATTTCAATCAGAATTGTCGAGCTACCTCACAAGGGAGTGAAGCTGTATTGTGAAGACAATGGCAAGCCTTTGGCACAGCGTTCGTGGAGCACGTTGGCGTGCTTAGTTGACGGGAATCTGGGAGATTATTGGCAAGATGACAGTGAAATGGGAACAGAAGAGGTCATTTCAAATTCCTCAAGAATCGACGAAATTGAGGTGGATGAAGACGATCGAGAGCGGAATCCCGACGTATCGTCGCAGAAGGAGGGAAGGACAATCGGCGTCCCTCAAGAGAACGCCTCCATCCATTACAATTCGTCCCCATCAGACAAGAATCAAGCCAAAAATGTCAAGATTTCAAGCAAGAATGATGACAAATCTCCAAGAATCTCGCCTGAATTGACAGGAATGAAGCTGAATCCGTCCGACCATCCCTTCAAGACATTCTTGGAGCCCTTTCATTGGTGGGATCCCACGGAGGAGCGAGCTCAGGTGAGCTTCATCCGCCAACAATGCGACGAAGAAGTTTGGAATGAAGTGGCCAAGAACATGAGACCACGACCAACAATTCGCAAATTGGTGGACATAATGTCGGTGATTAAATGTGGGAATCAGGTCGACGGAGACAAGATATCTGCAAGAAGGGACACAGTGTTCGAAGATTATCAAGATGACGTGCTGAGTGGGAAGTTGTGGAAAAACCCCCCAGTTCGATGTGAAAATGGGGAAGCCAAGATTGACATAATCGAAGGCTCAAAGGTGCACAAACAACGTCCATTCTATCTCCACGGCACCAAAGCAGATGCCCTGCGAAAGATTATTGAGCGCAATTTCTATGAATTCGGTTGGTTGGAGGGCTGCATGAGTTCTGAGTGGTGTTCAGCACCATTTACTGTGCCAAACCCCCACCTGCTGACCAATCCAGCATAGATGCTTGGCGTCTAGTGGTGGATTACAGAGCCCTGAATGCCGCCACGGTACCAGATGCGCATCCTCTTCCTTTAATCGAGAAGGAGATCGCCGCGAGAGCCAAAGGCAAGCTCTTTACTGTGTTGGATTTGCGCCATGGCTTTCACCAAATGCCACTTCGAAAGGAAGATAGGCATTTGACGGCAATGTGCACGCCCTGTGGCACTGTCCAGTGGACTGTACTACCGATGGGTCTGAAGAATGCGCCGTCGATGTTCCAGAAGATGATGGAGACTATTTTATTTCAGAAGCACAAGTCTCTGGATTTACAAGAATTCTGCAGCATCTACATTGACGACCTTCTGATTGCCACGCCGTTGGGAAACAACTTTGATGAGTGCCTGAAGTTGCACGAAGAACAAGTTCGAAACGTTCTGGAAGTCCTTCGACAAGAGAAGCTCGTGTGTGGACCCAAGAAGGGCAAAATGTTTCTCCAGAGTGTGGAATTTTGTGGCTCTGTCTTGGAAGATGGGACAAGAAGACCAGCCCCAGGAAAAATGGCTGCCCTGCAGCTCTGGGAAAGGCCTAAAACCATCACGCAGCTTCGTGCCTTTTTAGGCTGCTGCAATTATTACCACGAGTTCCTTCCTCTCTACGCCAAGTTCTCTGGTCCATTGACAGAGTTACTCAAGGTTGGTAAAATAGAAGGAAAGAAGGGATCTCAAGTCAAGCTCAAGTGGACGCCAGAATGTGAAGAGGCTTTTACTGGTCTCAAGGAAGCACTGGCAAATGTGGTTACATTAAAGACTCCGTGGTTAGATGGAAGACCTTTTTATATTCGTACAGACGCCAGCCGTTACGCCATTGGTGCTACCATCAAACAAGTCGATGACGAAGGTCACCATCATCCTCTGGCTTTCTGGTCTCGCAAGCTTACAACAAGACAGCGAAATTGGAGTCCAAGGGAACAAGAAGCCTACGCAATCCTTTGTGCCTTACGGCGTTATGAAGGTTGGATCTTGGGCCATCGCGTTGAAGTACTGACTGACCACAAGTCACTGGAGAGCTGGAGGACAGAACATGTGGATACCCCTGGTGGACCAGCTGGGAGAAGAGGCCGTTGGCATGAAACTCTCAGCAGATTTGACCTCCATGTGACTTACATTCCGGGTCGCTACAACACAGTGGCGGACGCCCTGAGTCGCTGGGCCTACCCAGCCTCAGAGGCTTACTCTGAAGTGAGTTTTCATGGGACAGCGACGGATAAAGCTGAAGTGATCGAGTTCGACAAGGAGGAACAAGCACTGATCAAGAAACATTGTCTTCAATGTTCGATTAAAAATCGGATGAAGGTGGAATTGGTCAGATGCAAGGAGATTACCAAGGCAGATCAGACTGCAGGAGTTAACTCTGACTCTGAGTCGTAGCTGACCCTCCTGAATGTGTTTCCTACGACGAGATCCAAGGCGAAATCCACGCTCCCTCCACAACAAAAGGACAAGGAAACTTCCTTCCTCTACGTGGATTGGACGAAGAAGTACAAGGAGGACAGGTTCTTTGGGTCTGTATACCACAAGTTGAAAGGGGACAAGCCTTACGACTCTGAAGAGACGTCTGATTTCAAAATCCAAGGCGACAAGTTATTTTGGCAAGGACGGATTTGTGTTCCTGATTGTCTGATTGACCAATATGTCAAACATTGGCATAGGAATGAGACATCACACGGACATTCTCGTGTTCTGGAGCAGGAACTACGACACAGAGTGTACACCCGGGACCTCAGAAGTTCCTGTGAGCGAGTTGCCAAAGGATGCAAGCAATGTCAGGCGACCATCCCCAAGAATCAAAAGGCAGAAGGACTACTGAAGGGATTACCAATTCCTGAGAGGCTGTTCGACAAGGTGACGGCGGATGTCTTCGAGTTGGGACAAATCCAAGAGGAATGTCTCTACACGAGGAAGCCTATCGATGGGGTTTCGTTCATTCAAGACAGCCACAGTGGCTACATCCAGGTCCTCCCTTGCAACACGAAGCATCTCACCTCTGAAATGGCTGCCAAGTGGACTGCAAGTCAGTGGATGAGTAACTGGGATGTTCCCAGTGAAATTCTGACGGACAGTGGGAAGGAGTTTATTGGGACTTGGTTGGAGAACATGTGTGATCTATTGGGAGTCCATCATCTTCGTGCCCGAGTCTACGACCATCGAGCTCTCCCTGCTGAACGCGCTGGAAGAATTCTTATCAGCATTCTGAGAAAATTCCTGGCGACTGAAAAACACTACAATTGGTTGGAGACAATTTACTGTGTCTTGAGAAGATACCATCGCACCAAGAATTACACTGGATTAAGTCCGAATGAGCTTGTTTTTGGTCGAGAGAAGATGGGTCCAGGACCAGTGATGTATCATCCAAGGCAGTGCTACGACGCCTCACAATGGTTTGAGAGGATCAAGGACTTAGAGTCTAAGTGGATCCAAGCCAAAGTGGAGAATCAAGCAGATTGGTTGAATTTCAAAAATAAGTCAAGAACGCAAGGAAAACCCTTCGAGAAAGGCCAGCAAGTTTGGCTTCGTAAGTCAGACGAGACCCTGAAGGACGACAACAAATTGTTACCTTTGTGGGATGGCCCATTCCAAGTCAGTGGTCAACTAAGTGAGACTACATTCAACATCGAGATTGAGCCACGCAGGCACCAAGAAGTACATCGAGACCGTTTGAAGGCCGAAGTACCCTGCCCCAAAGGAAGGTGCAAGCCTCTCTATTGGACTTCGAAGTACCTGAGCGACAGGAGGATGGTCACAAGCAGTTTCGAGTTGGAGAAGATTCTTGATTAAAAGAAAAATGCTCGAAACAAGTGGTACTTTCTGTGCAGATGGAAAGGATTCGGTCCAGAAGAAGACAAATGGGAGCCAGCTTCAAGCTTTATCCATGGGTATACGGACACTTTCATCAAGTTCCTGAAGAAACACCCTGAGATTGACAAGGAGCTCTCGCTGATCAAGGATTGTGTCACCAAGGAAGACTTACAAGCACAAGAAGAAGCTCCAATCGTGGCATCATCCATTCCAGACAAGATCTGATCAGAATTTGAATCGCCGAAACTCTCCAAAAGGTTTATGGTCGACATATACCCTTGGCATGGGGACAATACAGTCCTGACGCATCGTCTATGTGGTTCGATGAACAGATGATGGGACATTCTGGGGTCATCCTGGTCATTCCATCCATCATTCCCATCATGGTCATCATGTGAATCATGTGCTTCGTTGTAGATGATTCCAATCCGAAGATCCGAAAGGCCATTATCCTCAACCACGACGACACTCTCGTGTTTAGCTGTCGACTGGACCCCTCTACTCGCCTTGGGAAGGACTCGTTCGAGTTCGTGCTCATTACAGAGATTCTGGCACATGACTGAGTCTGATTCATTTCATGTGTTTGACGGATCTGCTCAGAATGTCATTTCAATCAGCTCTTACATTGTGACTGTTGGTTTGTTTTCCAATCGACCACTATCAAAGAGCTTATATAGACCAACTGACAACGATGGTGTTCTTACTTGTGTCGACTCGCTGTTCATCTGTGGATTGTGTTGGAATCCCCCTCAGAATCAGCTCAATTTTGGCAAAATCCTGGTACCAAGCATCGGATGCTTATACATTCTGGGACTATAACGAGTCAATTACCCATTCTGGCTCATACTGGATTAAACATGAAGCCCTGGGAACAATACTGACAGTGTGGTGATTACTCACTGGGTTTTCTTGGCTATCATTACTTTAAATGATTGGATTTCCATCATGGGGATCATCATCATCATGAGGATTTGACCTGGATTGGCTATGAATGAGAACTGGATTTCCGTTCACCACAACACACAGAGTCTATCGACAAGGAATTAGACCTATATTGGCCTACTGCAGACTAGGGATGCAGGTTCGAACTCGCACGAATTCGCTCGAATTCGAATTCGCCCCGAATTCGCACGAATTCGTGGACCACACCGAACTCGAATTCGCAACTTCAAATTCGAATCCTCCCTGATTCGCTTGATGGAATCCATGGGCACCTACAATTTACCTTCTAGGTTGCAATTCACCTGTTTACATATGGGTATGCCACTACCCAGTACCATATCGCATAAAAGATTTCCCAAAACCTTCCGTAACCTTGCAATTTTTGTTGTTTGTTGTTGCTTGCATTTACCATGCTGAAACGATTCGAGGATTTGACAAAAATAAAGCAAATCAAAACCAAGAATTCCAAAGTTCCTTGCTTCTTACAAATGCCTTTTGGAAACGAAGCAGCAACGAAGCATGCAAGATCACCAATCCACACACAAACCATCACATGTGAACCAACTGGTTGGAGCAGGTGCGCTGGCTGGGTGCAGCTCCGTGCACGTCATTAGCTCCGTGCACATCGTTGTGGGTGCCCAGAGCCTCACTGCGGCTGCGTCGGGCTGCTCTCGGCTGCTTCTCCTTCCACACACGCCCGACAGTGCGTGGTTGCCAAGGGGCAACACGTTTTGACTGTCAAAAATTAGAAAAAAAAAGTCGAAAATCAATAGTTCGGGACGGGTTTTTCTCCAAACTGGTGGACTTCTGGGGAGAATGGAGGTTACCGCCGTGTTCGGTGGAGCTAGGCGGACACAGCGGTGTGTTCAAAACTCAAAAGTAAATTTTGTTCTCGAAAACGGGTACGCGGGCACCGCACAAGAAAGTCAACGGCTCAATCGAAGCGCAATAATCATAGTTTTCATTTTGTCAAGTCAAAAAAATTATTGCATTGCACAGTTCAAAGTTAGTTTTTCATCTGGAGAAAAGCCGGCGCACGCGTGATTATTTTGCCGTCGCCTGCGAATTCGCAGCGCGAATTCGCCCCGAATTCGCAGTACTAGGAATTTCAGGCCGAATTCGCAGCGAATTCGCGCTGCGAACGAATTCGCAGCGAATTCGGCGAATTCAAATTGAATTCGCTGCGAATCTGCATCCCTACTGCAGACTTCGCCACCCTCAATCCGTGTGCGATTCGCTGATTTTGGTCTCAATTCTAGCACATTTTGTACCATAATCTGGCATCTGGTCTCATGGCTACAAATGACACCAGCCAGTTTCACATATCTTGGACTCCATGAAGGGATACCCTATTTTTTTGACGCTCGACGGCATGGCGACGCTCGTTTTCTGTTTTCTGGCAGTGGGATGTCAGATCCTGATGTCATCATGACTCATGAATCATGGATCATCATGTACATTCTTCACTCAGACTTTCAATTTTCGAATTTTCGAGCTTGAACAAAGCTTTTTCTGTGTGCCCTGAGGTACCTATCCGTTTCATTCAAGTCAATGGCCATCGCGAAGCACAGATCTCAGCACAATTTTGCTCAATTCCGCTCAATTTCACACATTTTGCCTTAGATTAGTTGGTTTTTGGTCACTTTTGCCGTTTCGTTCACTTCACTTGACCCAGCCTGACATACTGGCGTATGTTTTCAGAGGGGGAGTGTAACGGCAGCAGTGACAGCACTCAATTATACACTGATGTGATCAGAATTTCACTGAATCTCAGATGTACATTAGTGCAGTAAATTTTCCGCTTGTTTTCATGTTTTCCGTTCGCCGCCAGATGTCGCCTGTGAGCACGCGTCGAGTCGCATTTGTCTTTCGTGATTTCCCAATCGGATTTATTTAAATTATTTCGAATGATTACACGTTGTGTCATTATGTGCGATGAATGCGCATTGAGATTCTATGTCTGCTCCATTTTTGTAGACCGGGTTTTCGTACTCTTCATATTCCACCATGGAGTTCAAAGGACTTACAAGTGCTTCGCATATGTCGATCCCAGAGGCTGGATATGGGTCTGAAGAGGGTTATGTGGGTTCAGAGATATCAGGGGCAGTGTCGGGCGTTACGACCCCTGGGGCATCAAGGCTACAGGCTTCGCAGTTACAACAAAGATCAACCACTATGCAGCGGTTACACAGGAGAGGCACAAACACAGTGTTGAAATCACTATAAACCTTTCTACGAAGGTCGTTGGGACGCCGTCCGGCTGGTCAACGAACGTAGGGAAGTCATCGGAAAGATCGACAAAATCGGTTTCGCGGAGGTTATCGAGGTGGCTGAGGTCAGAGAAGAAAATGAAGCAACCACCGGCAACCACGGAGAGGACCACGGCAAAACCCATCGATGGGAAATGCCAGACAACCAAAATAAGACAGATGACCCCCAGTGTTTGTGGAAAGGTGTTCAAGACATGGTAAAACAAGGAAGGCATGCACGAAAGCATTGGTGAAAATGTACCGATGGCATGGTCGACAAAAAAGGTCATGAACAAAAGCATTGTGCTGAACATCCTCCCACAGGTCGTCCTCATGCCCTCCATCCAGTCAACCAATGCAGCGAAATGGATTAAATCATGGAAGCTGGAAATGTTCAACTCGAAATCTGCAAAGACGATCTCACGGAGGTAATCGCTTGCGAGGTGCAGGTGGTCAGAGAAGCATGCAAAGCAACCCCCGACAATGACGCAGATCGCCATGACATAACGCATTGGTAGGAAACGCCGGAGGATCAGGACAATACAGGTGGCTCCCAAACACAAACACGGTACCGTACACCACATGAACGAGTCTGTCGACCAATCATCCACAGACGGTAGGGTCCCCTGAAATAGGGCATTGGGATGCATTGATGTAGGTGATTTGGCATACATGCTCAGGACGTGGTCCACCCAAGAGGTCATGCACTGAAGCATTGTGCTGAACATCCTCCCACAGGTCCTCCTCATGCCCTCCATCCAGTCAACCCATGCAGCCAAATTAAACAAATCATGGAAGCTGGAAACGTTCAACTCGAAGTCTGCAAAGTCGATCTCACGGAGGTAATCGCTTGCGAGGTGCAGGTGGTCAGAGAGGCATGCAAAGCAACCCCCGACAATGACGCAGATCGCCATGACATAACGCATTGGTAGGAAACGCCGGAGGATCAGGACAATACAGATAGCTCCCAAACACAAACACGGTACCGTACACCACAAGAACGAGTCTGTCGACCAATCATCCACAGACGGTAGGGTCCCCTGAAATAGGGCATTGGGATGCATTGATGTAGGTGATTTGGCATACATGCTCAGGATGTGGTCCGCCCGAGAGGTCATGCACTGAAGCATTGTGCTGAACATCCTCCCACAGGTCGTCCTCATGCCCTCCATCCAGTCAACCAATGCAGCAAAATGGATTAAATCATGGAAGCTTGAAAAGTTCAACTCGAAGTCTGCAAAGTCGATCTCATGGAGGTAATCGCTTGCGAGGTGCAAGTGGTCAGAGAAGCATGCAAAGCAACCCCCGACAATGACGCAGATCGCCACGATATAACGCATTGGTAGGAATCGCCGGAGGATCAGGACAATACAGATGGCTGGCTCCCAAACACAAACACGGTACCGTACACCACAAGAACGAGTCTGTCGACCAATCATCCACAGACGGTAGGGTTCCCTGAAATAGGCATTGGGATGCATTGATGTGGGTGATTTGGCATACATGCTCATGACGTGGTCCGCCCAAGAGATCATGCACTGAAGCATTGTGCTGAACATCCTCCCACAGGTCGTCCTCATGCCTTCCGTCCAGTCAACCAATGCAGCGAAACTAAACAAATCATGGAAGCTGGAAACGTTCAACTGGAAGTCTGCAAAGTGGATCTCACGGAGGTAATCGCTTGCGAGGTGCAGGTGGTCAGAGAAGCATGCAAAGCAACCCCCGACAATGACGCAGATCGCCATGACATAACGCATTGGTAGGAAACGCCGGAGGATCAGGACAATACAGATGGCTCCCAAACACAAACACGGTACCGTACACCGCAAGAACGAGTCTGTCGACCAATCATCCACAGACGGTAGGGTCCCCTGAAATAGGGCATTGGGATGCATTGATGTAGGTGATTTGGCATACATGCTCAGGATGTGGTCCGCCCAAGAGGTCATGCACTGAAGCATTGTGCTGAACATCCTCCCACAGGTCGTCCTCATGCCCTCCATCCAGTCAACCAATGCAGCGAAATGGATGAAATTATCATGGAAGCTGGAAACGTTCAACTCGAAGTCTGCAAAGTCGATCTCACGGAGGTAATCGGTTGCGAGGTGCAGGTGGTCAGAGAAGCATGCAAAGCAACCCCCGACAATGACGCAGATCGCCATGACATAGCGCATTGGTAGGAAACGCTGGAGGATCAGGACAATACAGATGGCTCCCAAACACAAACACGGTACCGCACACCACAAGAACGAGTCTGTCGACCAATCATCCACAGACGGTAGGGTCCCCTGAAATAGGGCATTGGGATGCATTGATGTAGGTGATTTGGCATACATGCTCAGGACGTGGTCCGCCCAGGAGGTCATGCACTGAAGCATTGTGCTGAACATCCTCCCACAGGTCGTCCTCATGCCCTCCATCCAGTCAACTAATGCAGCAAAATTAAACAAATCATGGAAGCTGGAAACGTTCAACTGGAAGTCTGCAAAGTCGATCTCACGGAGGTAATCGCTTGCGAGGTGCAGGTGGTCAGAGAAGCATGCAAAGCAACCCCCGACAATGACGCAGATCGCCATGACATAACGCATTGGTAGGAAACGCCGGAGGATCAGGACAATACCGATGGCTCCCAAAAACAAACACGGTACCGTACACCACAAGAACGAGTCTGTCCACCAATCATCCACAGACGGTAGGGTCCCCTGAAATAGGGCATTGAAATGCATTGATGTAGGTGATTTGGCATACATGCTCATGACGTGGTTCGCCCAAGAGGTCATGCACTGAAGCATTGTGCTGAACATCCTCCCACAGGTCGTCCTCTGAAGCCGGTTCGGACCCCCGTGGCCATCTTTGGGTCACTTGGGGTGTGTATCTATGTGCCGGCAAGCGGCCATTGGCTGATATCACCCTCTCCCATCCACCTGACCTAACCCGATGTGATAGTGTGATAGGTTTGGCCATTCCGGCTATGAGCGGCCATATTCAGTACCGAGGCGCCGCCAGCTGAGATTTATATATCAGAATATCAGGAATCAACAGGGTTTTTTTATCATAATGTTTCCGTAATTTTTCCGCCTTTCGTTCTGATTGTCAATGTATCGGCGACTGTCAGTTGGCTCGCGATTTTGCGGTAACCGATTGGTTAACTGTTATTTACAGATATTTTGGCGGAAACCCCGATGAAGGGTCAGATTTCATCAGTAAAGGGTTCGTTGCTTCCGCAATTTTCATAGTATACACTCGCAAAATTACTCCGAATTTTTCAGACTTTCAGAATCGGATTTTCGACTTCGACATCGCCGCACTCGATATGATGAATCTCGAGTGGTCATACATTTTTCCCCGATCACGAATCAACCTTCCTTTTGTTGTGCCCTTCATTTTGCTTGGAGTTATAGTCGAAACAAAAGTGATTCGTGAGACCACTTTGAAGAATCATATCTCCGGCTCACGGCGAGGAATATCAATATCGAGAATTGGGTTGGAACAGCCTTGGTCTCAACTTAATTTAGGAAGCATCAAACGCCTTTGGTGTGTACAGGTGCCCGGTATAGCAAGGGATAATGGTCAAGAGGATAGAAAGTGATATATAACTCTTGGACCATGCAACCGAATATTTTATTGCGACTTTCGAGTGTACCGCATGAGTGTTGGGGTTGCATAGCAACTTTCCTTGGGTTCCTACGTATTTTTAACGTGAAGTTATGTCCATGGAGGGGCATGGCATATCATGGTGGGAGCCACTTTTTGAGGGTATGTGTTATATGCATGGTATGTGCTTCGATATGCTCACGCCCATGTTATATATCTTCGTGTGGCCGAAGAGATGCGGAGCCACACGTGACAAGGGCTTTGCCCATGTCCCAATTGTAGAATTCAAAGCGCTAGACTAAGTCTACCGCGTATGTATTGCTCATGGTATGTTTGGCAAAGAGATCCATGAGTGGACTCCCATTTTCATGGGGCATGTAGATATCAGTGGCGAAGGTATCTCCATGCGCCTGATTGGGGATCCAAGTGGGGGAATTGTTCGCAAATGGTTGCAATCATTTGTATATTGAACCTTGTGCGGATATCATGGGTGAGCATAGAGATATACTATCATGACAACTTTGTATTTGGACATATTTTCATGTTTTTGACCTCAATTTTTGCTCATTTTTGCGTTTTGTGTACTTACCTGGTTGGCAAACAGCAAGAAGCCTATGGGGAGTCGAACCATGGTATGTTGTTCATATGTTGGCATATGCTTTGGAGTTGAACACCAACATATGCCGGATCGCGTACTCCATTTGGCTTGGCGCACGAAGGAATACAAGAATTGGTCTCAAGATCATGGGCTGACTTGGGCGGTGCGTGGCGCCCATATACGAAGGGGTTTGGAGGGTAAGGTGGGGATGTCCATGGGCATTGACCTTTGGTCTCTACCCTCCATGAATACTAGACTTCGATTCCATGCATACTTTGAGCCTTCGGATAAGTGGTAACTTCAATTTTGAGCATATATTTGATATATGGCCAATATGGTGTGAATTGGCAGTTTTTGGCATGTTATGAGTTCAAACTCATGGGGCATATCTCTAAGCCCATTCGACTCCAAGTCCAACCAAGTTTATGTCAGGGTAGGGCATGGTCCTGAGTGCCACTCTAGGCCATGACACGCCACCTCCCCTATTGGGCTAGGATTTAGAGGCTTGGGAGTGTACACATTTTTGGGGTTTGTGTAGTGACTTTTGACACATGGCATTCAGCCATCTTATTTGACTGGGTTCAGGGCATCATGTTGGTGAGTCAAGGGAAGGCCTTGAGTCCAGGGATTGAGGGGTCTATGGCTGTGATTGTGTAGGTTTCCATCTTTCCCCAACTGTGCTTTATGTGTGTTCATATGCCAATTTCAGGGCTTTCCTGCTTGGTGCAATTCTTGTACATGCCCGCCACCGTGGGACGACCGGTGTGCTGAACGGAAGCCCGCAGTGTGGATTGGATTGTGGATTGGGTTATTGCTGTATTTGTGGGATCTGGTTGCTGTTCAGGGTTGAAGGAGGATTTTATTTTCTACATTTTTGGATTTTGGACCCTTGAGATTGAGAAATGCAATCGCTGATCAGGAGCAAGTCAGCAGGGGTGACAGGCGGAAGGGGCACAGCAGGGGCCGGTCCTGGTAGGGACCTTCTTTATGGTAGCAGAAGCGTACCTGCTGCCCCTACCTACCGCCGACCCGGGGACTTGGGCCCCTATGAGCCCTGCCCAAGTACGCCCCGGGTGCGTATTGTGGACTCGGTGGAGACCACGCCGGAGATTGGAGCCAGAGAAGAGCCGAGATGCTCAGGAGCATGGCGAACTCCGGAAGTTGAAGCCCGAAGAGAAGTACGACGTTCGGGAAGAGGAGGACTTGACATGGAGGACCTGGTCTCCATGTGTGAGCGTCGCTGCCGAAAGGCATGCAACCTCCGCTCCGCCGCGGAGGACTCTGAGGAGACCTGCCATTCAGGCAGCAGTGGAGGACGGGCCCGGCGCTACCGGAAGCACGGGTCACCGAAGCCCGCGGCAGGGGACGACGGGGCTATGGATACGGACCCCAGTACGGTCAGGCTGTGGGACTCCGAGGGGCACTCCGAGGGCTATCGGACAGCTTATGAGCAACCTTCGGAGTCGGAAGAGACGTCCAGACCGCCCACAAGGGCGAACACGGCCCCAGAACCCAGCATGGAGCATGAGGCCGAGGCGTTGGAGAGGCCCGCCATAGCCAGAACGGCACCTGTGGCCCGGCACACGGAGCCAAGTCGGGATAGCATGGGCGACACACCCATGGCGGAGGAGTCCGAGGCGCCGGGAACCGCGGGATGCGCCGGATCAGGTGGAAAGCACGCTGAGTGCCACTGCGAGCACGTGTCTATCCACATGGGCAAGTACCCAAAGATGGGGATGGACGCCATCGTGCATCGCCTCGACCGCCTGGACAACGCGAAGGACGGCCTAGAGGAGGACGTCGCCAGGATCCTGGATGACCAGTCGGCCGCGGAGAGAGACATGGCGGAGCTGCGAGCGGAACAGGACCGGTACCGGGAGAATCTGGAGCTGGCCCTGGAGAAGCAGCAGCGAGTGGTGGACAGCCTCCTCCACCTAGTGGAGGACATGTCGGGACGCCTGAAAAGGCTAGAGGAGCGACAGCCCCTCACCTCGGGTCCGGAGCTCCCGGCAAAGCCGGCAGCGGCAGAGCTGGTGGAGCCGGTTAAGACCCTCAGGAGCGCCATGGATAAACCCATGGGCGGCCCTGCAGAGGCACCCTAAGCGCCTCCGCGTGTTGACGCGGGTGCGCTGCCGTTTGTTCCCACATTCAGCGAATCCACAATGCTCGGGGGAGACACGGCACCGGCTGGGTCCATGCGGGAAGGGCACGTAACCACGGACCCGAGAAGCCTGACGGTACAGATGTCCCATGCCGCCCAGGATCTAGAGCCAGACCATGCAGGGGCGAACCATGGGAATTGCCGACGGACATGGTCGAGGCCACCCAGGCGGAAACCTGTGGGCGAAGGACCCCAATACGGGGATATGGACGGCAGGTGGAGCAAGTCCTTCCCGCATTCCAAACCCCATGGGTTCAGGCCCAACTGGACCGCACTCCATGGAGGAGAGGGATGTACGGGGAGTGTACTCACACCCCCCGGCCACAGGTGGTATCCGTCTCGGAGGAGTGGTGGCTGCGGATGTCGGAGACGCCATCAGGATTGACGACCTCAGGAAAATCAAAACCCCTACTACGACGGCAACCCCTCCAACCTGGACGACTTCATCCTGGATTGGGAGGACTTCGCCGAGGAGGTCGTCGGCGAGATGAGGGGAGCGCCAAGGGACAAGTGGGTATGCCCGACATTCCCAAACAGGCTGGCGCAGGACCTGAAGGAGGAGCTCAGGGATCAGATCCGTGAGGGAGTGATCCAGACGGAGCAGGCCTGCCTCCAGTGGCTGGAGGACGAAGAGCGAGTGGACGCCCCCAACCAGAAGTTGGAGGATCTGTGGTCCATTCCGCTGCCGCTGGAGCGCGGGGAACTGAGGGTCCGAGAATGGAATCGGTACATCCGCAAGTACCGAAGAAGCCTCAAGCTGGTGGAGGACTGGAACGAGGTTGGAAGAGAGCGAAGAGGCGAGTGGAGGACGAGGAGAAGAAGAGAGCGAAGAAGCGCGTGGCCGTACGGATCATGGCATTGGAGGACACCCACGCCGGGATAATGGAGTTTTTCTGGCGAAACCTCGGCGAGCCCAGCCGAATGTTGGGCTGAAGAACGCCGTCTAAGTGGAGGTATTCGGCGACAACATGGGGCAAAGGCTGATGCGCCTCAACAACGTGGAGTGGAGGCGCGGAGAGCAGCTGGGGATGCAGGTCATCTTCGCCCGCATTAGCCTGGACGAGATCGTGAAGTATATCACGGTGGAGCTGAAGCTCAACGCCAAGAACAAGGCCCACGTGCAGGATCGACAAGGCCATAGACAACGAGGCCACCGAGAAGACCGCCATCATCGGGAGATCCAAGAGGACACGGCCAACTCCGCGGAGGATGGTAGTGGAAGTGGCCAAGACCACTGGACCGGGTCCCGGGAGGATCACGAGGAGGCCCATTGCTTCGCGTTTGTGGCGCACAACGTGAGGGACCATGGGCAGGATCGGTCCAGATGGAACCAGGTGGGACCCAAGAAGGGCAAAGAGCCAAGGAGGATCGGGAACCCAGCGCTCTCGTTCCGGGAGTACAGGTCTCAGCACGGCGGGTGCTGGGTCTGTTATGGCAAGGGAAACAACCATGCACACGACCACCGTCAGTGCAAGGTGTATGAGGCGGACAAGAAGGCCTACTTCGCCGCCCACCCCGAGAAGAAGCCCAAGGAACAGCGGATTGCCGATTGGAAGGCGAAGGGCGGAGACGGGGGAAAAGGCCAAGGCAAAGGCCAAGGGAAAGGCGGAGGAAGAGGCTATGGTGGTGGACCTGGCCAAGACCGACGAGTGAGGTCGATCGAGGAGGTTGCTGAGGACATGTTGAAGACGTTGGAGGAACTCAAAGCCCAGCAACGTGGTGGACAAAGTCCTGGCGGATCGCAGCCGGAAGGGGCTGCGGGAAGTCAAGTCTGTGTAAAGGGAAGCTCAGGACAGGACAGAACAAGGTTGGTTTCTTCTGTGGACCTTTGCATTTGGCAGGGTCAGGATTACAGCAATTATGTCTAATTTCTGTTTGTTGTGCATGACATAGCCCCATATAAGTTATTTGCTGTGATGCGTCGCAGATGCCGCTATTTGGGCACTGCAGGGCACGCGTGCGCACTGACGTGTGCATTGTTTTCTTTCTGAGAAGCACTGATTTTTATTATAAAAAGATCTGATTTTGTAGGATTTTAGCATGTTTACAGTGTATGTATTGTGCTGAGCGTCCATTATTGTTTAGGCCATGAAACGGCTTATCTGTTGAATCACTCCGTATCACCAAGTCAAGATTGATCAACTCATTTGATTTATTGCGTGCGGCAATTACAAGAAGGGCGTCGTTTCAAGGTTTTCAAAATGGGACTGCAGGAGATTCAAAATGAGAGGTTTGAAAATTCTGAGTACTGGCCGAAACAAGACTCTGAGGTCTTGAAATATTCAACAGATAAACACGACGTTTCTTTGCCTTTGCCTGTAGCTGCAGATGAGATCAATAAGAGTGAGGAGTGCAATCACAGGAGTCTACGGCCCGGCCGAGCCGTCAATCAAGACACCATCAAGGCGCCGTCCAGACCAGCGCCAGCCCCGCCCAGGACAACACCGCCGCCGCAGCGCCTTTCAAGTGGAGTAACAGAAGTGCCACGATGTACTGAAGCCGCCGCCATCACAGCAGTGCAACGACTCGTCGCAGAGGAAGAACGAATAAGGCAAAGTCTCAGGTATGAGCAACAAGTCATCTGCGCGAAGAGGTACGCGAACTTTGGCCACGTTTTTCAAAAGCTCTATTGTCGGTTGTTCCAGCCTTCGTTGAATTCGGGGCAGACAAGTACGCCGCCGAACGAACTGAAGGAGCCAGGGAAGCGCTCATTGAAGGAGCTGGCGGATTCCAGCAAGACAACGCCGAAGAAGAACACCGCAAAATCGAATGCGCCGCCGAACAAGAACAAAGCGTCTGAGTACTCAGGTGTGTTGGCGAAGTTGGAGACCTCGTTGGAAAATTCCTTGAAGCGATCCTTAAGTGACCTCCGACGAGTTGTGGAACTGTTGGGTAACTGTTCGCCCTCTGTGTCCGTCAGAACGAACAAATGGAACAAGTTCGTCGAGAAGCAAGAACCAAGGCCCGTTTCAAGTGTGACGAAGCGCCGGCAGAACGAATCCCAAGTGACTGAGTGCCGAACGGGCGAGTTACAAGCGAGTTTGGATGATTTTGACGCGTGGACAGTAACTTCGGGAGATCCTGGCGGAGTTCAGCAGCGAAGGAGCTCCACAAATGAGTCGTCGAACGTCGCGAGGCCCAAACAAAGGGGACAGCGAGCAGGACGAGCTGTGCAGCGTCGCTGCGCTATAGCCAAGTTCTATGAGGTATTAAACTCAATCCAAGGTCGCGCATGCCGAGGTACAAGCGAGAAGAAGACCGAGTGCCCTACGCGAGACATGTGGGGGCAGTCTGTGGTGAACTCCAAGGAGAACCAAGGGAATCCCTTCTTGGACTGAGCAGTGCTCTTTAAAGCGCGCTGCTTTTGCCGTTGGCGCGCTGGCTGAAGCGCAATGCCTTTGGTGTGCTCAACGAAGGGAGAGGCCTCCGGAAAATAGTGGATCATAACCATCAACAAAATGATCAACAAGTTCGGAAACTTCACCAAGACCTCATGGGGTTTCATACGTCGTTGAAGCAATCATACGACAGACTTGTGGAATACGCAAGCAATGTAGACAAACAAATGGAGACCATCACCAACTCAATTGCGACATCAACAAGCATACGAAAATCAAAACAAGGATTTGTTTTGAGAGTAGATCTTAACGCGAGCGCTTGCAGCGCTTTCTTTGTCAGCTTTTGGCGCTGTGAGCGCCTTGTGGTATATATCTGCCACAGATGGCAGAATGTGATGTAAATTACAATGCATCCAAAAGTTGACTTTGTCAACGAAGCCTTTTTTTGGCCTACAAGTGGCGCCAAGCGCCTTATGTGCTGGCACTGACATGTGCCTTTGCTTTCTTTTTCGTTGTAGATACTATTTTGGATCTGCAATGAGCAGTGGTGGGATACACCCTGCTTTACACTTTGAGTGAACTCTGGTTTACTCAGTTTGGCAATTCTGTTTTGCTTTGCACCTGCCTGCTTGTGAGCAGTGTGTCTTTTTTTCTTTTTCAGCTGCTTCTGTCTTGGAGAAAAAGCAGAGTGGTTTTCCCGTTTGTTTTTCTGCTTTTGTTGGAAAAAGCAGGGGTTTTCTTTCAGTATTTTTATACTAAATTTTATCTGTGCCATGAGCACTTCAGGTTGTGTGCCATGAGCACTTATCAGGTTTTTACACCCTGTGAGGAGTTTGAGTGGGTATAGGTTGAAACACCACTTCACCACTTCCCTAGGGCACTGTTTTGTGACAGAAATCCTTTTCAGGAGGGTAAAGCTATCTGTGGTATCAGTGGTATTCCACTAGCATGATCTGCACATAGATAGTAGCTGTTTTTACCTGGAATGAGTAGAAATAGCCAGTTCACAGACAATAATATCGGTATTGTATTGTAGGTAAAGGCCTGCATGTTTTGCTATTTTTTTTCTCGGGTCAGCAACTCATTTGGGGAGTGCTGAGCCTGGGGGGGGAGTGTAAACATGCAAGGCAGCCTTTTGGGTGCTTGCGTTTTACACCCACCCAGCTCTGTCTGAGCTTTTCCCAGCCCTATGGTAAAACCCTTCGCACCCTTTTGTTTTGGGGTCTCAGCCACACATCAGGGTATGTGTGGGCTTGGGGGGGGAGTGTAAAGGGAAGCTCAGGACAGGACAGAACAAGGTTGGTTTCTTCTGTGGACCTTTGCATTTGGCAGGGTCAGGATTACAGCAATTATGTCTAATTTCTGTTTGTTGTGCATGACATAGCCCCATATAAGTTATTTGCTGTGATGCGTCGCAGATGCCGCTATTTGGGCACTGCAGGGCACGCGTGCGCACTGACGTGTGCATTGTTTTCTTTCTGAGAAGCACTGATTTTTATTATAAAAAGATCTGATTTTGTAGGATTTTAGCATGTTTACAGTGTATGTATTGTGCTGAGCGTCCATTATTGTTTAGGCCATGAAACGGCTTATCTGTTGAATCACTCCGTATCACCAAGTCAAGATTGATCAACTCATTTGATTTATTGCGTGCGGCAATTACAAGAAGGGCGTCGTTTCAAGGTTTTCAAAATGGGACTGCAGGAGATTCAAAATGAGAGGTTTGAAAATTCTGAGTACTGGCCGAAACAAGACTCTGAGGTCTTGAAAGCGTTTTACAGTCTGGAGGAGCCCCCACGGGAGTGGGACCTCGGAATTCTCTCCTCCGAAAATCAGTGGAATCCCAGAGAAAGTGAAGGCACATCGGGTGCCGAAGAAGGCTCCAGAAGAGCCAAAACCACTGAGTTTCGCCACTTCCAACCCCTGGAGCGCCCTGCCAAGGGAGGTTTATGTGGGCAAGGGACGTGGCAAGAAGGAAGCAGCGACCACGGAGAGCCCCGTGGACGGGCAGGGCCAGCCCAAGATCTACACCATCCGTGACCATACCCTCGAAGTCCTGATGCACCCGGATGTGCTAGATGTGCGTGCCGTGAGAGTCGTCCATACACCGCATGGTGACAAGCGGCAGTTGCACTTGAAGGTGCGTGTACGGTGCGGACAAGAGGAGTTGGTGGTGGATGTTTTGGTGGATACAGGTGCCAAGGTGAGCCTGGTCCGGAGAGGGTTGTTCAAGGAGGAATCCCTGCAGCCCAGCTGCAGACCGGTGCGCCTGAAGGTGGCCAATGGAGAGATCATGGGTGGTGGCACCCATGAGGCCACTATCAGTATGGAATTCTGGGAGCATGAGCGCTTGAACCGCCCTGATCTGGCGAAGAAAAGCACTCTATCCGGGAACTTCTATGTGGCCAACATTACAGATTTGGATATAATCATGGCGTATGACTTCATGGTGGCAAACGCCATTGGAGCCCTTCCCCATGGTGCAACGCTGGTCCGGGAGGATGATGAATGCCTCACATGGCTGTCCACGGACTATGCATGCCGATCATCCCAATGGAATGCTGAGGAAGAGGATTGGATCGTCCAAGCGGTGCAAGCTGTTGGTGCCAAGTCCAGAGGAGACCGTGGAGTTCAGGTCACGGAGTGAAGCGGTACCCAGAACCTATGGCCCATGGCCCGGAGGCCTGTGAGCCGTCACACCCGTTATGGCCCATGGCCCAGAGGCCTGCGAGCCGTCACACCCGTGCGGAAGCCGTTGACACCGGCTGTCCCTGTTCTCTAACCCGTGAAATCTGGAATCCGATTTCTAACCAATAAATCGATGTAGAATTACCGTGATTTTATTGTCTTGATCGATTTTCGGGCAGAAATCGGTGAAATACCCGATTTCTACCGCGATTTCTAATTGTCGTGAAATCGCCGCCTGATGTCGCCTGTTCTCGCGCCTTCGTCGCTTCTCCGTGGCGAGTTTTGTGATTGACTTTTATCGAGTACCTGTGAGGTTCTAAGAGAACTTAAGGGCTGAATCTAGAGGGTATTTAATGTACTTTCATCTGGTGTGTTCACCAGAATTTTTCGCCGTTGCGTTTTCGAGAAAATCAGCGCGCAAGGCTTTCCGTCGATCGTGCGAACTCGTGCTTCTCAAGGACCAAGAGTTCGCACGGAACCCTACGTCTCCCCCCTATGTCTTTCATCCATGCCCCTTTCACGCGGGCATATCATCTTGCTTAGGGAAGTGGGCAATGGCGGTGTTTTAGGCAGCCTATGGGTCTCGCAAACCCAAGTCGTTTGCGTGCGCAAACGCTAACTTTGTGGCCTTGTGAGCATGAACGTTAATGACCGAACACAATGCTCACAAGACCAAAAGCCCGAGGCCATTTGCGTTTTACGAGCCAGCTCAACGATGGCTCCACGCAATTCAATGCGTACCAAAACTCTATTTTCAAAAGAGGGCAAGTTTTGGTCGAAAATTAGGCCAAAATGGCCAAACCTCCGAGGCTCGTATTCGAAGCCTATGGGGAGTTGAGCCTCGAACCAAAGCAATATGTAAAGTAGAGACCACGAAGGACATTGTGGATGGCTTGGTTGATTTTTCCAACCTTGTCTTCCATTTTATATAATTTCGCCTTGTGAGCACGCGTGCCACATTGCCTCTTTGCACACGCGCTCATATGCAAGCACTAATGACACGAGTGGGCGGAGACAATCTAACCATAGGGTGCATATTTGAAAGCACCTACTATGGGCCTACTCCAAAAGTGTTTACTCATATTTTTGCTCCTCAAGGTCCCAAGGATATGTTCATGCCAATATCGCCGATATATGCACTTTTTCCCATAAATAGTGTGCTTCAAGAATTGAGGTGTTAAAAATGCTTTCATTGTGCTTTGAACCTCAATCCTTGTTGCAAAAGAGAGGCAAAGCTTCGGTTTACATCCATGCAAAGGCCCGAGGCTCCTTTCTCTTGCGATACGGAGATACGATATTTGGAGGGACCGCTTTTGGGTGAATTTTGGCCGTTTTGCCCAAAATGGCCACAAACTCCTTCTCCCCCTGATTTCACCCCCGAGGTTGCGTGCGCCACTTGACCAAGGGTAAGGGCAATTCGGAGAGGGCACATTAGCCCACGTCGAATGGGGTGTTTCCCCATGTGGCCTCTCCTCTTGATGGGAGAGTTGTGAGTCACCCAATTTGGGGTATGTTGCCATTCTGCCCCATACGTGTATCACGTTCCCTCCAATGGGAAGAATAGCCAGAGGCGACCATGAGGGATGGCAAGTGGCATACATTGGGACCTAGGTCCCATGTGTCTATCGCATCTTTGGTTGAAAGGATCCTCGCCGTGGCCATGGAGATATGGAATCATGAGTGCGGGCCGTTTAGGCCAAATTTCGCTGTTTTTGCCATTGTATGCCATATTGGAATTACCATATCTTCATGGGGCACGGGATCTAGCCAGGGAGGAGGGGCGCATATTGTAGCATATGACCAAGGGTTGAATGCCCTTGAGTTTCGTATTTGCTCCTCCGGCTCATCGGGAGTTATTCAACTTTTGGTGCGATCCACGATCCCCACCTTTGCACCGCATGTTGCTTTCTGCCCCGTCCGTGTGGTCATCCCATCGGTGAACAGTAAGCAGCCGGCGTGACAGCAAGCGATAACCCAGGGCATGGGACCAAAGGGGATATCAAGGGTTGTGAATCAAGGCTTGGCGCGTCAATATCGCCAAGATTTCCTACCCTGGACGGTCGCCCGAGACGGCCGATTTTGCCATTTTGGCAATCATGACCCCACGTGGCGAACCCGTGGTGCCCTGATGTCGGGACGTCAGAGGGAACCAGGTTGGGTGGGGGCTCCAGGGAGTTCGTATGCGAAGCGCATAGGGTCAGTTGCCTCGTCCCTACCTCTGGCGGGTCCGGACGAAGGGTCAATTTTGGAGACTTCGAAGCTAATATCAGTTTGGGCTGAAACAGCCCATTTTCAGCTACCAACTCCTGAGGGATAATGGCGGGGCCATATCTCTGGCTCAGAGGGGAGTTGGGACCTACCGATAAGGGAGCATGGGGGACCACTGTCGGTTGGCCTTGGAGCCCCTTGGTTCCCAGGAACTCGCCTGTGGCTAGGCGAGACACCTCCCCCATTGGCAGGGCATGGGTTGTGTTTGAGCCCCCGCCCCCACCAGCCACTGAGAGGGTCGGACCTGGGAATGGGATACAAGTTAGGATAGAGTGTCTATTGTCCTGTGATGCCCTTACCCCAGTCCAGTCTTAACCCCATGTGTACATATCCTGATGTGTTGCTGTACATACTTTCGTTCCCTTGTTGCAGAGTGGCAAGGATCCTGAAATGCTTTGTCACATGACACGAGCGTATTGATGCCCTTGTGAGCGTAGTGCTTTGCCTGCCTGCTCACCTGTGCGTGTCACCGCAGCGTCCCGTGGCCGGCCCCCCACGGGAACGCGTCAAAAGCGTTTCACCGCCGCGGGGTTACCCAGCCCTCGCGTGCCACTCGGGGCCACCAACCCCGAGCAGCGCGGCGCAGCTCGCAGCTCGCAGCGCAGCGCAGCGGCTCGCAGCGCAGCGCAGCGGCTCGCAGCGCCACCCAGCGACAGCGCCGAGTTCGTCACGGAGCCAGCAGCGCCGTCCAGAGCATCGCCCTGACCGCGCCGCGACCGTGAAGGAAGTGGACAGACCAGACCCATCGGCCGACCAGCAAGGCCGCGTCAACCACTTCCACAACCACTGGCTGACCAGCACCAGCCGCACACCCAGTCCAGTGCTGCAGCACCCGCCTCAACAACCACCACCAGTTCGTTGGGTAGAACGAGTGCACACCAAGGACCTCAAGACCAACTACGCCCCCGCTGCCATGGTGAATTGGCAAGAAGCGGGTAGGACGTGGCCGCGGCCCCACCCCCATGCAGTGCGCCTACTGCGTGGGTTGGTTTGGGACCAGCACTACCGCCACAGCCACCCCCAGTGTGAAGGCGGCATGCCCAGGAGCTTCGAGCTCCGCACAGACATCGCCCCCGACCGCCTGCAGGCCGTGGAGGACTGGCTGCGGGCGGAAGGGTTCGCCTTCCGCTTCCAGCAGAGGCGCTGGAGGACGTGGGCCCGGCCGGACAGGCCCGGCGAAGGGCTGCGCCCCAACGGGATTGAGGAGGACGAGGACCCCAACGCCTACCCGTCGGGCGCCCCGATCAATGTCTCCATGTGGGACATGATCGAGAAGAACTTCCCGGAACCGGGGAGCGAGCGCAGGCTGCAGGGCAGCAGCAGCGCGTCTCCGGGGAAGGAGAAGCGGTCCGCCGGGGACAAGAAGCGGGACCGGAAATGGCGGGAATACCAGGAGTCCCTGGCCGCCGAACCCGCCCAAGGCGCCAAGGGCGGAACCCCAGCCCCCAGTCCCCAACGGGCCAATGGCGGTCACCACCCCGGCTCCACCACCCTCGGCGACTACATCCGAGTCACCAGGCAGACCAAGGCCAAGCCCCGTCTGCTGCTCCTGAGGCCCCAGCAGGCCCCAGCAGGCCCCAGCAGCGACGTGGAGTCGGCCCACCACGGGAGGATGCCGGCCGACCAGGCCAGCTCCAGCAGCAGCGTCGCTCCCGACAGGGACGTGGCGCGCGCCTGTGAGCGCGCCTGTGGGGTGCCCTGCAATTTTCGGGTTGTCCGGCAACGGGCCAGGCAGCACAGCGCTGCCGTGGAGGGCGCCGTCGGCATCGCCCAGGAGGAGGCTGCGGAGTGGGCGCACGGCATGGCCATCCACGCCCGGACCGTGGCGGCCATTGCAGCCGGACTCACGGCCGTAACCGCCCATGGGGCAGCGACTGCCCAGGTCAACGGTGAGTTGGCGGCAGCCGACGAGGAAGCCCGCCTGACGCAGGAGGCCATTGCCTGCAGGGAGGCCGAGGTGAGGGCGCTGGAAGAGGCGCTTGCCCAAGAGAGGGCAAAGAAGGAGGCGGAGGAAAGGGCCCACGCCGAAGCGACAGCCAAGGCCCAGGCGGACGCCGCCAAGAAGGAAGCCATCGAGGCCGCGCGACGGAAGGTCGCTGAGGAGAAGGCCAAGACGGAGGCGGAGCTGGCAGCGTTGGAAGCGCAGAAGGCGCGGCTGCAGCAGGCCCGGGAAGCCGAGGCGGCTCGTGCTCGGGAGGAAGCCGAAGTGCGAGCTGCCGCAGCCACTGCCGCCGCAATGGAGGAGGCAGAGGCCAAACTCCGCCGCGAGACTCCCCCGGGAGGATCACGAGTGGAGACCCTTCGAAAGCTTTTCGAAGGGGACGCCTCCTCCAGGATGACGCTGGATGAGGCGGACACGGGCAGCAGTGGGAGCAGTGGCCCCACCGCCCATCGACGAAGGAAGGGCAAGGGGAAGACCCCCGAGAGGCCGCGGAGGCCAGCGGGTGGACACCCCCACGACAGTGACCCCTTCTTCACCGCCAGTGACGGGGATGAACGAGGCCGCCGACATCGCCAAGTGGTTGCTTGGACGGGCGGAGGAGGCGGAGACGTCCCCATGGAGCCGGAAGGTGAGGATGAGGATCTCCCTCCTCCCTACCGGAGCTCGGAGACCTCCGAGACCGAGACGCCCAGGTGGGGCGACATGGACGAGGATGACGACATGGACTTCGGCATCACGAAGAGGCGCCCATCCTCGGACCCACCGAGGCGACTCGGCGGAGACCCACCGGGACCCCCTGGCGGAGGACCATCAGGACCCCCTGGAGGACGCCCACCAAGTGGACCCCCTGGAGGCGGACCACCGGGCGGGGGAGGACCCCCTGGACCGGGCGGACCCGGCGGAGGCCCTCCTGGAGGACCCCCTGGGGACCCCGACGACCCACCAGGGAACGGCGACCCGGATACCACCTGGCGGTGGATTGTCTACCTCCGCAGGAGAGTCCAGTTGCTCGAGCTGGAGGTAGACACGGGCAAGGGCGAGATGGCTCGCATCTCCAGGGTCGCCGCGCGCGCGCAGAAGGAGCTGGACATCGCCAGGGCCGAGACCAAGTCGCTGACCAACGTCGTCAGCGGCCTGCAGCAGAGGCTGGACGCGCTGGAAGCCCCGTGGGAGCGTCGGCAGCGACCACCCACCCCTGGAGTCTGGCTCGTCGGACGACGGCTGGGGACCCGGACCAGGTCCAGGCAGACCCCACGCCCCCGGCAGAGCCCCCAGGAGTCGCCCCAGCGCCAGTGCCCCCTCTCTCACCGCCCCCTCTCACCACAGCGCGGGCCGCCGCAACGAGCGCGTGCCGCCCGGCAGTGGCAGTGAGGATTGGCGTGATGAGTGGCTCAGCGCGGAGTACCGCAACCGCCGTGCTCCACCGCGGACACCGGTACGCCCCCGGCGCCCCGCACCAGCCCTGGAGCCAATCCCAATGGCTGGTGGACGTTATGGTGGACTCAGGGATGAGGTCCCCAGAGGAGACGTGGAATGGGATGTCGGCGAAGGTGAGGACCTGGATTTGGACCTGGAGGAGTTGGACATCAGCCCGCCGCGTGGTGTACGACGGGAGGCCGCTGAACGCAGCCGCCAGCGCCGTGATGAGGATGCGTACATGGAAGAAGTACTGCGTGAATATTTTGGTTCGGTGTACGTGGAGGAACCGCGGCGTAGCCACAGGGGGTCCATGGAGGAGACGGAGGTGGTGGCCGTGGGAGTCCGTGGGCGAGGCCGATGGGAACCTCGGTCGACCTCGCGGCCGGCGTTCATGGTCTCCAAGGCCGCGGACGCCGCCGTGTGGAAAGACTTGAAGGACATCAAGCCCCCAATGTACGACGGCAACCCCCTCAACCTCGACCGCTTCTTGGAGAAGCTGGACGATTGGGGGCTGACCGTCACTGAAGACATGCCTCACGCAGATTCGGATCGATATGTCTTCAGACGGTTCAGGTACCGCCTGCCGGAAGTGCTCGGAGAGCTATACTTCATGGCGACCAAGGAGGGGAAAATCAAGACCCTCAAGGAAGCCAAGAAGTGGCTCAACGAGCAGGAGCGGGTGGACGCTCCGCAGGTGGCTGCCAAGCGGTGGAAGTCCATCAAGCTTGAGCATGATGGACGGGAGATCCGCCTGCGGGATTGGCGGGACTTCCGAGGGAAATACACCCTCTACCGCCGCAACGTGGAGGATTGGAACGAGGGTGACGAGCAGGCTCGCCTGCTCTCCATGCTGCCGGAAGCATGGATCAAGAGGGTCACCAAGGAGGAATCCAAGAGGGCCAAGTCCAACCACACGGTCAAGATGATGCTCCCCAAAGAGTATCATACGAACGTGGTGGCTTGGGCGAAGAAGAACGTGGCCCGGGATGTGAAACGGCACTCCCTGCGGAACGCCCTCCTCGTCACCGTCTCGGGCGATCGCGAGAAGACCGCGATGTGGCGCCTTGACGAGTGTGAGTTGAGCGGCCAGACCATCCGTCTGCAGGCCATCCCGGCGCGGATGAGCTGCGACGAGATCCTGGAGTGGGTTGGCGAGGAAGTACTCAAGGAGTACCGAAACCTCCACCACACCCGCGGGTTGAGGCCCGGCGACCGCGACGTCAACTGCGTATGCGAGGGACCTGGCGGGGAAGCTGCCATGGACCCAGCGGGAGCCGGCGGCGATGAGACTCTCGTCGACGATGACAACGACAGTGAGCCCGCCGAGGTGGCCGTTTGTGCCTTCGTGGCCAAGAACCTGAGCGCGGGGGGCAAACCGGGAAACTGGAAGCCCCTGCAGCAGGGTTGGAGGAAGCAGGAGAAGAGGGACCCTCGCCGCATTGGCGACCCTCCGCTGTCCTTTGGGGAGTTCATACGAACTCACCCTCAGGGCTGTTTCGTGTGTTATGGGAGGAAGCGAGGCTTTAACCACGACCACCGAACATGCCCCGTCCTGAAGCCGGTTCGGACCCCCGTGGCCATCTTGGGGTCACTTGGGGTGTGTATCTATGTGCCGGCAAGCCGCCATTGGCTGATATCATACTCTCCCATCCACCTGAACTAACCCGATGTGATAGTGTGATAGGTTTGGCCATTCCGGCTACGAGCGGCCATATTCAGTACCGAGGCGCCGCCAGCGGAGATTTATATATCAGAATATCAGGAATCAACAGGGTTTTATTATCATGATGTTTCCGTAATTTTTCAGCCTTTCGTTCCGATGGTCAATGTATCGGCGACCGTCAGTTGGCTGTTATTATCAGATATTTTGGCGGATATTCCGTTGAAGGGTCAGATTTCATCAGCAAAGAGTTCGTTGCTTCCGCAATTCTCTAAATAAGCACTCGAAATTTTAATCAGAATTTTTCGCGATGTCGAAATCGGATTTTCGACTTCGACATCGCCGCACTTGATTTGGACTTCTTCGAGTGGTCATACTCCTTTCCCTATGCCAGAATCAGGTTTCCCTTATACTTGCCACCCATTTGACCTGGAGATATAAGGGAAACAAAAGTGAATCGTGGGACCACTTTGAAGGACCATATCTACGCGTGAGTGTGAGGAAAGAGAATAAGGAAGGTTGGGTTGCAAGCGCCTTAGTCTCAAGTTAATTTGGGAAGCATCAAACGCCTTTGGTGTGCACACATGCCCGGTGTAGCAAGGGAAAAGGGTCAAGAGGGTATAAAGTGATATATAACTCTTAGACCGTGCAACCGAATATTTTAATGCGACTTTCGAGTGTGCCGCATGAGTGTTGGGGTTGCATAGCAACTTTCCTTGGGTTCCTTCGTATTTTTAACGTGAAGTTATGCCAATGGAGGGACATGGCATACCATGGTGGGAGCCACTTTTGAGGGTATGTTTTATATGCATGGTATATGTCTTGATATGCTCACGCCCATGTTATATATCTTCGTGTGGCCGAGGAGATGGGGAGCCATACGTGACAAGGGTATTGCCCATGTCCGAATTGTGGAATTCAAAGCGCTAGACCAAGTCTACCGCGTATGTATTGCTCATGGTATGTTTGACAAAGAGATCCATGGGTGCACTCCCATTTTCATGGGGCATGTAGATATTAGTGGCGAAGGTATCTCCATGCGCCTGATTGGGGATCCAAGTGGGGGAATTGTTCGCAAATGGTTCCAATCATTTGTGTATTGAATCATGAGCGGATATCATGGGTGAGCATAGAGATATACTATCATGACAACTTTGTATTTGGTCATATTTTCATGTTTTTGACCTCAATTTGTGCTCGTTTTTGCGTTTTGTGTACTTATCTGGTCGGTAAACAGCAAGAAGCCTATGGGGAGTCGAACCATGGTATGTTGTTCGTATGTTGGCATATGCTTCGGAGTTGAACACCACCATATGCCGGATCGCGTACTCCATTTGGCTTGGCGCACGAGGGATTACAAGAATTGGTCTCAAGATCATGGGCTGACTTGGGCAGTGCGTGGCGCCCATATCCGAAGGGGTTTCGAGGGTAAATTGGGGATGTACATGGGCATTGGTCTTTGGTCTCTATCCTCAATGAGAACTAGACTTCGATTCCATGCATGCTTGGAGCCTTCGGATAAGTGGTAATCTCAATTTTGAGCATATATTTGATATATGGCCAATATGGTGTGAATTGGCAGTTTTTTGGCATGTTATGAGTTCAAACTCATAAGTCATTTCTCTAAGCCCATTCGATTCCAAGTCCAACCAAGGTTATGTCAGGGTAGGGCATGGTCCTGAGTGCCACTCTAGGCCATGACACGCCACCTCCCCTATTGGGCTAGGATTTAGAGGCTTGGGAGTGAACACATTTTTGGGGTTTATGTAATGACTTTTGACACATGGCATTTAACCATCATATTGGACTGGGTTCAGGGCAGCATGTTGGTGAGTCAAGGGAAGGTCTTGAGTCCAGGGAATGAGGGGTCTATGGCTGTGATTGTGTAAGTTTCCATCTTTCCCCAACTTTGCTTGATATGTGTTCATATGCCAATTTCAGGGCTTTCTTCCTTGGTGCAATTCTTGTACATGCCCGCCATCGTGAGACCATCGATGTGCTGAACGGAAGCCCGCAGCCTGATTTGGATTGTGAATTGGGTTATTGCTGTATTTGGGGGATCTGGTTGCTGTTCAGGGTTGAAGGAGGATTGTATTTTCTATATTTTTGGATTTTGGACCTTGGACTTTGAGAAATGCAAGCATTGATCCGGAGCAAATCAGCAGGGATTACTGGCGGAAGGGGCACAGCAGGGGCCGGTCCTGGTAGGGACCTTCTTTATGGTAGCAGAGGCTTACCTGCTGCCCCTACCAACCGCCGACCCGGGGACTTGGGCCCTTATGAGCCCTGCCCAAGTACGCCCCGGGTGCGTATTGTGGACTCGGTGGAGACCAGGCCGGAGATTGGAGCCATAGAAGGACCGAGACGTTCAAGAGCATGGCGAACTCCGGAAGTTGAAGCCCGAAGAGAAGAACGACATTCGGGAAGAGGAGGACGTGACATGGAGGACCTGGTCTCCATGTGTGAGCGTCGCTGCCGAAAGGCATGCAACCTCCGCTCCGCCGCGGAGGACTCTGATGAGGCCTGCCATTCAGGCAGCAGTGGAGGACGGGCCCGGCGCTACCGGAAGCGCGGGTCACCCAAGTCCGCGGCAAGGGACGCCGGGGCTATGGACACGGACCCCAGCCCGGTCAGGCTGTGGGAATCCGAGGGGCAGTCCGAGGGCTATCGGACAGCCCACGAGCCACCCTCGGAGTCGGAGATGTCCGCGCCGATCGCCAGGGCGCATACGGCCCCCGAGCCCGCCCTGAAGCATGATGCCGAGGGCTTGGAGAGGCCAGCCAGGGCCCGGAGGGCACCTGTGCCTCGGCACACGGGACCAGAGACGGACGCCATAGGCGATACGCCTATGGGTGATGAGTCTGAGGTGCCGGGAACCGCGGGATGCGCTGAATCCGGCGGAAAGCACGCTGCGTGCCACTGTGAGCACGTGTCCTTCCTCATGGGCAAGTACCCGAAGATGGGGATGGACGCCATCGTGCATCACCTTGACCGCCTGGACAACGCCAAGGACGCTCTAGAGGAGGACGTCGCGGGGATCCTGGACGACCAGTCAGCCGCGGAGAACCACATGGAGGAGCTGCGAGCGGATCAGGCCCGGTACCGGGAGAATCTGGAGCTGGCCCTGCAGAAGCAGCAGCAAGTGGTGGACAGCCTCCTCCACTTAGTGGAGGACATGTCGGGACGCCTGAAAAGGCTAGAGGAGCGACAGCCCCTCGCCTCGGGTCCGGAGCTCCCGGCAAAGCCGGCCGCGGTAGAGCTGGTGGAGCGGGTTAAGACCCTCAGGAGCGCCATGGAGAAACTCATGGGCGGCCCTGCAGAGGCACCATACGCGCCTCCCCGTGTTGACCCGGGTGCGCTGCCGTTTGTTCCCATGTTCAGCGAATCCACAATGCTCGGGGAACATACGGCACCGGCTGGGTCCATGCGGGAAGGGCACGTAACCACGGACCCGAGGAGCCTGACGGTACAGATGTCCCATGCCGCCCAGGATGTACCGATCACGACGAATATGGTTGTCTATGCGGAAGAGAAGATCGAGATCCAGAACCAGACCATGCAGGGGCGAACCATGGGAAGCGCCGACGGACATGGTCGAGGCCATCCAAGCGGAAACATGTGGGCGAAGGACCCCAATACGGGGATATGGACGGTCGATGGAGCAAGTCCTTCCCGCATTCCAAACCCCATGGGTTCAGGCCCAACTGGACCGCACTCCATGGAGGAGAGGGATGTACGGGGAGTGTACTCACAACCCCCGGCCACATGTGGTATCCTTCTGGCTGGAGTGGTGGCTGGGGACGTCGGAGACGCCATCAGGATTGACGACCTCAGGGGAATCAAAATCCCCTATTACGACGGGAACCCGTCCAACCTGGATGACTTCATCCTGGACTGGGAGGACTTCGCCGAGGAGGTCGTCGGCGAGATGCGGGGAGCGCCGCGGGACAAGTGGGTATGCCGGACATTCCCACACCGCTTGGCGCAGGACCTGAAGGAGAAGCTGCGGGATCAGATCCGGGAAGGATTGATCCGGACGGAGCAGGCCTGCCTCCAGTGGCTGGAGGATGAGGAGCGGGTGGACGCTCCAAACCAGAAGCTGGAGGACCTGTGGTCCATTCCACTGCCGCTGGACCGCGGTGAGTTGCGGGTCCGGGAGTGGAACCGGTATCTGCGGAAGTACCGCAGATGCCTCAAGTTGGTGGAAGACTGGAACGAGGCCAGTGAGATCCGCCACTTGCTGAAGGACGTCCTCCCCGGCAACTGGAGTAGACGAGTGGAGGATGAGGAGAAGAAGCGCGCCAAGAAGCGGGTGGCGGTAAGGATTATGGCGGCGGAGGATACCCATGCGGGTATCATGGAGTTCTTCAGGAGGAACCTGGGCGAACCCAACCGGATGTTGGGACTGAAGAACGCCGTGTACGTGGAGGTGTTTGGAGACTCCATGGGGCAAAGGTTGCTGCGCCTCAACAACGTGGAGTGGAGGCGCGGGGAGCCGCTGAGGATGCAGGTCATCTTCGCCCGCATGAGCCTGGACGAGATCGTGAAGTACATCACGGTGGAGTTGAAGCTCAATGCGAAGAACGAGGCCCACGTGCAGGATCGACATGGTCATGGACAACGAGGCCACCGAGAAGACCGCCATCATGGGGAGATCCAGGAGGACACGGCCAACTCCGCGGAGGATGGTAGTGGAAGTGGCCAAGACCACTGGTCCCGGAAGGATCACGAGGAGGCCCATTTCTTCGCGTTTGTGGCGCACAACGTGAGGGACCATGGGCAGGATCGGTCCAGATGGAACCGGGCGGGACCAAGGGGCAAAGAGCCAAGGAGGATCGGGAACCCACCGCTCTCGTTCCGAGAGTACAGGTCTCAGCACGACGGGTGCTGGGTCTGTTATGGCAAGGGAAACAACCATGCACACGACCACCGTCAGTGCAAGGTATATGAGGCGGACAAGAAGGCCTACTTCGCCGCCCACCCCGAGAAGAAGCCCAAGGAGCAGCGGATTTCCGATTGGAAAGCGAAGGGCGGAGACGGGGGAAAAGGCCAAGGCAAAGGCCAAGGAAAAGGCGGAGGAAGAGGCTATGGTGGTGGACCTGGCCAGGACCGACGAGTGAGGTCGATCGAGGAGGTTGCTGAGGACATGTTGAGGACGTTGGAGGAACTCAAAGCCCAGCAACGTGGTGGACAAAGTCCTGGCGGATCGCAGCCGGAAGGGGCTGCGGGAAGCCAAATCTAGAGGAGCCCCCACGGGAGTGGGACCTCGGAGGTCTCTCCTCCGAAAATCAGTGGAATCCCAGAGAAAGCGAAGGCACATCGGGTGCCGAAGAAGGCTCCAGAAGAGCCAAAACCACTGAGTTTCGCCACTCCCAACCCCTGGAGTGCCCTGCCAAGGGAAGTACATGTGGGTACGGGACATGGCAAGAAGGAAGGAGCGACCACGGAGAGCCCCGTGGACGGGCAGGACCAACCCAAGATCTACACCGTCCGTGACCATATCCTTGAAGTCCTGATGCACCCGGACGTGCTAGAGTTGCATGCCGTGAGAGTCGTCCATACACCTCATGGCGACGAGCGGCAGTTGCACTTGAAAGTGCGAGTACGGTGCGGACGAGAGGAGAAGGTGGTGGATGTGTTAGTGGATACGGGTGCCCAGGTGAGCCTGGTCCGGAGAGGGTTGTTCAAGGAGGAACTCCTGCAGCCCAGCCGGAGACCGGTCCGCCTGAAGGTTGCCAACAGAGAGATCATGGGTGGTGGCACCCATGAGGCCACTATCAGTATGGAATTCTGGGAACATGAGCGTTTGAACCGCCCTGATCAGGCGAAGAGAAGCACTCTATCCGGGAACTTCTATGTGGCCGACATTACAGATTGGGATATGATCATGGGGTACGACTTCATGGTGGCAAACGCCATTGGAGCCCTTCCCCATCGTGCAACGCTGGTCCGGGAGGACGATGAATGCCTCACATGGCTGTCCACGGACCATGCACGCGGATCATCCCAATGGAATGCTGAGGAAGAGGATCGGATCGTCCAAGCGGTGCAAGCTGTGGGTGCCAAGTCCAGAGGAGACCGCGGAGTTCAGCTCACGGAGTATGGAATGGCACCGCAGGTGTACGACAGGATGATCCAGACGCTGGGAGCCGAAGCGCCCGGAACGGACGTCTTCGCTTCCGGGGATGCCCCACTTCTGCGGAAGTGTAGGAGGCATTGGCATCGAGGAGACTCAGCCTGGCACAGGCATTGGGGTTTGAAGGAGTGGGGACCCATGTATTGGCATGGCTCCCTGGACAATACCAGACGTACGGTGGAGAAGATCATCGCGGATAGGGCGAAGGGGATCCTGGTCATAACCGGCATAGGATCCACCCCATGTCCGCTGGAGGGTCTCAAGTCGACGCTGGACTCCATCACCCTGAACGAGATGTTATTCGGGCCAGAGGAGGAGTTGTTCATCGACGCCAAGGGTGTATCAATGCCCTCCCCGGGTCAAGCGTGGGGTACCAAGGCTTTCCTGGTGGATGAGGCGCAAGCCCAGCCCACGGGCGATGAAGCATTCATCCGTAGGGTGGAGGCGGTGCCCATGAAGGTCATGTTTGAGCCCAAGGAGGGGACGGATCAGCCTATTGATGGCATTGACGTCCTGTCCCACGCCGAAATCGACAACGTCGTCAACTACATGCGGATGGGGATGCACGACCGTGTGGCAGCCAAGAAGAGGCGGGCCATGGTCACATCTCCGCATTGGTGGGATGACAAGATGTTGGTCACCGGCAAGTACGAGAAGGATGAGTTCGTGGCGAGGGTCATGGATCACATCGCGGACCAATACGATGGTCCGGTTGGGTCGGACCCACCAGCGTGGGGTTTTCCAAGAGTGGGAGCCGGTAGCGACGAGCACCAGCCCGAGGCCGCAAATTTTCGAAGACTATCGGTGGGAGTCGAGACCCACGACGATGAAGACGGCATATCGGACGAGGAGAAGTCTGACTCGGACCCAGAAGAGGCCTATACCGCAGTGCGGTCGGTTGTATCGATACCGAAGCAAGGGGCTGAAGAGGCCCAGGAGAACCCGAAGGTCGCCGAGCTGAAGGAGAGGCTGATCAAGGCCTATCCGCGGCTATTCAGTGGCGTCGCCAACAAGAACCCTCCAGATCGTGGGAGGTTCGGCACAGCGAAGATCAAGCTGAAGCCGAACCCCAAGATCTATCGTCATCGGGAGTACCAACTTCAGGGTGATCGGGCCGAGGCCATGAAGAAGCTGTTGGCCGAGTTCATTGAGCGGGGATGGATCGAACCCTCCGACAGTGAGTGGGCCAGCCCAGCCTTCATCGTGCCCAAGAAGGAGAAGGGCGAGTGGAGGTTGGTGGTGGATTACAGAGGTTTGAACGAGCAGACCGAGCACGACTCGTACTCGCTTCCCCTGATCGACTCCATCCTCCAAAAACAACAGAAAAAGCGGATCTTCACGGTGTTGGACCTGAAACACGGTTATCACCAGATGCCGCTACACCCGGACTCCAGGCCCTGCACAGCGATGTCGACGCCGCTGGGGCCCATGCAGTGGAAAGTGGTGCCCATGGGCGCCAAGAATGGTAACGCCGCTTTCCAGCGCATGATGGAGGACCTACTCGGTCCTGTCCGGGACCGTGCCGACCCCTTCGTGGATGACATCATCATCGGGTCCGGCACGGAGAACATGACTGAGGACGAGCTCATCGACGCGCATGAGAAGGATCTGCGCCGGGTGCTCAGCGAGTTGGACAAGCACAACATGGTGTGCAAGCCCACCAAAGCCTCACTCTTCGTGAAGGAAGTGGAGTTCGCGGGTCACGTGGTTGGACACGGGCAACGCCGTCCCATGCCTGGGAAGCTGGCTTCCCTGCACCACTGGGAAAAGCCCCAGACCATCAGCGAACTCCGATCCTTCATGGGGTTCTGCAATTACTATTCGGGCTATGTCCGGATCTATGCAGAACTGTCGGGGCCGCTGCACAAGATGCTGCAAGTGGGCAACTTCGATGGCCGGAAGGGGAGCAAGAAGAAGTTTGCCTGGACCCCTGAAGCTGAGGATGCGTTCAACAGCCTGAAGGAGCGACTCCTGGGGCAGTTGGGGCTGTTCCTGGTGGACCCCGACAAGGGATTCGTGCTACGGACAGACGCCTCGGACTATGCCGTGGCAGCAGTCCTCGAGCAAGTCCGGGACGACGGGACTCATGTTCCCGTGGCGTTCTGGAGTCGGATCCTGGCCGAGGGCCAACGCCGCACCTGGACCGCGAGGGAGAAGGAGACGTACGCCATTGTTTGTGCGCTCAGGAAGTGGTCTGGCCATATCGGATTGCAACCGGTGGTGGTTTGTACGGACCATCAGTCCTTGCAGAGCTGGCACAAGGAGCACGTCGACACCCCCTCAGGACCAGCAGCAAGGAGGGCCCGATGGCACGAGACGTTCGCCAAGTTCGACCTCAGCGTCGTATACGTCCCGGGGAAGGACAACACTGTGGCAGATTGCCTCAGTCGATGGGCCTACCCCGCGGGCAAGGCGTGGATGGACATATCCAGCCATGGCGACGCCGAGGAGACCGAGGAGGCCAAGCGCATCATCGAGATGGAGAAGGTCATGGAGCAAGAGGGGGTCAAGTGTTTTGTGGTGATGGCAAACCGTACAGACCTGGCCAAGTTCCGGGGCGCCCGAGTCCAGGCTATTCGAGAGGAAACCCTCGAGCAATGGATGGTGGCCCCTGTAGAGCTAGTCAGGTCGGTGCTCACAAAGGACTGGTCGGATGACTATGCGGCATCCGAGCACTGCAGCAAGTACTGGAATGCCGTGAGCGCCCCGTCGGACGACGAATGGCCTGAGGGCTTGACCGAGGATGGCGACAAGTTGTTCCTCAAGGACAAGCTGCTGGTGCCCGAAAACCGAGTGGAGGAGCTCATTGATCATTGGCACAACGCCCAGCTCATGCACCCTGGCCGAGACAAGATGCAGCAGGACCTGGAGTGGCGTTTCAAGTTCCCTCCGGGGTACTACGCCATCCTGGACAGGTACTGCAGCGACTGTGCCGTGTGTCGGGCCACGAAGAGCCCCAACCACTCCACAGCGGGCAACCCGGTGTATACGGCTATACCGGAGGCCCCTATGCGGTCCGTGGCCATGGATGTATTCGCCATGCCTGAGGTCACCGTGGAAGGAGAGACCTACGACTGTGTCGTCCTGGCGGTGGATAGGCACAGTGGGTATATCGTGGCGGTCCCTGGCAAGAAGTCCAAGAAGAAGGATAAGAAGGACAAGCATGGAGTGGGGTTGCAGGCCAAGACTGTGGCTAATGCCATGATCAGGCATTGGCTGACGATTTTTGATGTCCCAGCTGTCATCTGCAGCGATCGGGGCAGTCAATTCGTGGGGACGTGGTTCAAAACGATGTGCAAGCACATGGGCATTCGACACGCCAAGACCGTGGCGTACCACAGCCGGTCGAATGGCCGGGCTGAGGTGGCCGGGCGGCAGATGTTCGAGAAGTTCCGCCAGTTGCACATCGACGAACCGGGCCGGAACTGGTACAATTCGCTGTGGAGAGTGCTCCAAGCGTACCATGACCTTCCGGGACCCACTGGACTGTCGCCCCATCGCATCCTGTTCCTACGGGATCGAGTGTCACGCACTCTCCCGTGGTTGAACCATGGCAAAGTGGCCAGGGATGCGAATGCTATGATGGCTGAGGCGGACGACACGGCGGCCAAAGTGTGCAAGGCACTTCAGGACGAGCATGACAAGAGGGCCAAGTACTTCAAGCAAGGAAAAGTCCAGAAGTATGCTCTTCAAGACACCGTGTGGGTGGAGCGGCACCACAAGGATGTCCTGTCCAGGCATAGGCAGGCGTCTTGGTATGTGCCGGGGGTAATCGTGCGGAAGGTCGGGCAGGATGTGTATGCGGTTCGTGTGGGGGATAACAAGATCCTGGACCGCGACCATACCCAGCTTCGTCCCCGAGCACCAGACCCCAGCGGACGTCCCGTCACCTTCGAGTTCACGGCCGGCGATGTGGACTCGGACGACGAGGGTGAGGACGACGACTTCACCGCCGAGAAGATCCTGGCGCACAAGCCGGACCCGGGGACGCCTGGAGTAGGCTTTATAAAGTCCGGTGGAAAGGATTCGCCGCATCCAGGGACTCGTGGGAACCTCCGAGCAGTTTTGTGCCGAGGTACACCACGGTCTGGATGGACTACCTAAAGAAAAAGAATATTTCTTTGGATGTCAAGGACGTATTGGTCCATTTGGTTGCTGCTGTAGCACCGTAATGGATCCCCCTTGGCATTTTGTTTGTTTTTGTGAATGGGGAGACAAGTGAGGGCGTTCATTTCGGGATTCTTCGGCCTTGATCGGCCATATACCCCCTTCACTCGATCTCCACATATATATTGCATTGTGGTATACTTATTTAGGTCGACCGACGACGTTTTTCTATCTTTGATCCCCTTGGTCCATGTTGTAGATCAAGAGGAGACCGGATATGGCGTAGGGCGCTGATTATCAGTGTCCTCACCCCTCCCTTGGGGCATGGGGGACGCCTACGACGTGTGTTGGGCCTCCATGTGTCCTTGGGACATGGGGGAGGGGGTTGGAGCCCATTGGGGTCCTTCCGTCCTCTCTTCATTGGTTTCCGAGCGGATACCACGCTCTGAGAAGGGGGGTGAAGCCGGTTCGGACCCCCGTGGCCATCTTGGGGTCACTTGGGGTGTGTATCTATGTGCCGGCAAGCCGCCATTGGCTGATATCATACTCTCCCATCCACCTGAACTAACCCGATGTGATAGTGTGATAGGTTTGGCCATTCCGGCTACGAGCGGCCATATTCAGTACCGAGGCGCCGCCAGCGGAGATTTATATATCAGAATATCAGGAATCAACAGGGTTTTATTATCAGGATGTTTCCGTAATTTTTCAGCCTTTCGTTCTGATGGTCAATGTATCGGCGACCGTCAGTTGGCTCGCGATTTTGCGTTAACCGATTGGTTAACTGTTATTTCCAGATATTTTGGCGGATATTCCGTTGAAGGGTCAGATTTCATCAGCAAAGGGTTCGTTGCTTCCGCAATTCTCTAAATAAGCACTCGAAATTTTAATCAGAATTTTTCGCGATGTCGAAATCGGATTTTCGACTTCGACATCGCCGCACTTGATTTGGACTTCTTCGAGTGGTCATACTCCTTTCCCTATGCCGGAATCAGGTTTCCCTTATACTTGCCACCCATTTGACTTGGAGATATAAGGGAAACAAAAGTGAATCGTGGGACCACTTTGAAGGACCATATCTACGCGTGAGTGTGAGGAAAGAGAATAAGGAAGGTTGGGTTGCAAGCGCCTTAGTCTCAAGTTAATTTGGGAAGCATCAAACGCCTTTGGTGCGCACACATGCCCGGTGTAGCAAGGGAAAAGGGTCAAGAGGGTATAAAGTGATATATAACTCTTAGACCGTGCAACCGAATATTTTAATGCGACTTTCGAGTGTGCCGCATGAGTGTTGGGGTTGCATAGCAACTTTCCTTGGGTTCCTACGTATTTTTAACGCGAAGTTATGCCAATGGAGGGACATGGCATACCATGGTGGGAGCCACTTTTGAGGGTATGTTTTATATGCATGGTATATGTCTTGATATGCTCACGCCCATGTTATATATCTTCGTGTGGCCGAAGAGATGGGGAGCCATACGTGACAAGGGTTTTGCCCATGTCCCAATTGTGGAATTCAAAGCGCTAGACCAAGTCTACCGCGTATGTATTGCTCATGGTATGTTTGACAAAGAGATCCATGGGTGCACTCCCATTTTCATGGGGCATGTAGATATTAGTGGCGAAGGTATCTCCATGCGCCTGATTGGGGATCCAAGTGGGGGAATTGTTCGCAAATGGTTCCAATCATTTGTGTATTGAATCATGTGCGGATATCATGGGTGAGCATAGAGATATACTATCATGACAACTTTGTATTTGGTCATATTTTCATGTTTTTGACCTCAATTTTTGCTCATTTTTGCGTTTTGTGTACTTACCTGGTCGGTAAACAGCAAGAAGCCTATGGAGAGTCGAACCATGGTATGTTGTTCATATGTTGGCATATGCCTTGGAGTTGAACACCACCATATGCCGGATTGCGTACTCCATTTGGCTTGGCGCACGAGGGATTACAAGAATTGGTCTCAAGATCATGGGCTGACTTGGGCAGTGCGTGGCGCCCATATCCGAAGGGGTTTCGAGGGTAAATTGGGGATGTACATGGGCATTGGTCTTTGGTCTCTATCCTCAATGAGAACTAGACTTCGATTCCATGCATGCTTGGAGCCTTCGGATAAGTGGTAATCTCAATTTTGAGCATATATTTGATATATGGCCAATATGGTGTGAATTGGCAGTTTTTTGGCATGTTATGAGTTCAAACTCATAAGTCATTTCTCTAAGCCCATTCGATTCCAAGTCCAACCAAGGTTATGTCAGGGTAGGGCATGGTCCTGGGTGCCACTCTAGGCCATGACACGCCACCTCCCCTATTGGGCTAGGATTTAGAGGCTTGGGAGTGAACACATTTTTCGGGTTTATGTAATGACTTTTGACACATGGCATTTAACCATCATATTGGACTGGGTTCAGGGCAGCATGAGAAAGATGTCCTTGAATTATGCCCCAGGTCTTTTGATGTATTCCTGCAGAATTTGTAGTTGAAAACCCCAAACCAAAGCAGCAAGTAGAGCAAGGACTGAATATGGATCGAATCAATGATTGGTTTTGGAATCCAGTGTAACACAGAAGGGCTGCAGAGAGACAAAGCAGGTATATGCACATAGATTCAATCACAAATGGATAATACAAAAGGTTTTATATGAAAATTGGTCAGACTCAGAAAACTTTTGGAAAAAGTGTGGGGGCAGTGGGAATTGAACCCAGGACTCCCTGTCCAGAGCACATGTGTCTGTCCACTAGGGTACAGTCGAACGCTCTAATGCGGACGGTTATCGCCGTATAAACAGCGTTTTAGTAAACGTCCTGACCAAGGGCCAGGGCGGAGCAATACTCCCAATGGAGGACACAAACCCCCAGGAGCTGGAAAAAATAGAAAATGGAACCAGCAGGGAGTGATTCCTGTGGTTTTGCGGAAGGGGTCGCGATTTAGCAAGTGAAATCGCTGAAAATCGACGAAACCACGCGGAAAATCGTCATTTTTACACATAACTCAAAGTCGCAGACAAGCGCAAAGGAAGCGGACGCCAAGAAAAGGGTTGCGCAAGCGAAAACGGCTTTTGGAAAAGAAGGTATGAGCCGTAGTTTTTAAAGTTCTAAAGAAAATTTTTGCACAGTTGCATCAAAATTTTTATAAACTTCAGAGTAAAGCATTCAAAAGCAGCCCACACCACAGAGCAGTTCAACAACCCGTCCCTCAGGTATGTCTGTGTCACTTCACACTCACGCATTGCGTTCGTGTTGGTTGTTCCGTCAAAACGTTAGGATTGTTAACGCTGTGCACGTTGGGGGGTCGGGTGTTCATCTCTCGTGCTCTGCACAGGTGAACGCAGGAATGAAAGGTATGTGATGCGAATGGAGCGCGCAGCGCGCACGTAGGGTTAGAATATGCGCTGTGCTCGCGATGCATGTGCCTAATCTAGGCATCCACACGCTGTATCGCTTCACCTGTATCCCTAATCACCCTTGTTTCCTTCTTCACAGGTTAGCGTTTGTTCGTGTGCGGCCGTGGCGTTCAAGTTGAGTTGCTTAAAAGGCTTAGGTTTGTTTTGTGTTCGTTTCAATGCGGTATTCACACGATGCATGGTGAGTAAGGTAGGTTAGCCCAGGAGGAGCTCACCTCCTGGTTGAGTCTGTGGTTCAGCCTCCCTTCCCTGCGTGCACATGATGCATTAAAGGGTAGGCCACGCGAATTGCGCACGGTAAACCTTGTTTAGGTTACCCAGAGGCTCCTCGGTACGTTCTTTAAGAGAACCCGAGGAGTTTCTTAAAGCTTGCTTGCTTGACAGGGGTAGCTGCATCTGCAGCGTGTTTGCGAACAGCGTATTATAGGTCACACTGAGAAGGGTATAATACCTGGAGTGTGGCTTGGTTCCACAGTCGCAAACGCCCCTTCATCTGCCTCTTTTGTACAGGTGGGAGAGGTTAAGGGTGATTGGTGCACGCAGCAGCTGCCTTCGGCGGCTACCATTTTTCTGCCCCAGCAAAACAGGGGCGCTGATCACAAATCAAATCACTGTGCCTCAGCCAGTACTGGCGAGGACAGTTCGACCTCAAAGACATCTGCGCTGTGCACGCAACGAGAGCACCCCTTCCCTCCAAGCCCTAGCAGGGGAAACGCGTTGTGGCGTCCCCTGTCAGGCCACAGCTGCTTAGGAGCGCTGTGTTCTCTCGTCCTTTTCACAGGAGGGCCACTAGGGCCTGAGTGACGTTCGACAGCAGCACTCAGTAGCGTGTGTAGGGGTTAGGGTCAGCAGGCCTGGCAGGAGGTGAGTGCAAGTGATGAGTGCTTACCCTGCCTTCGAAGGCCGGTGCTGGCGTTAGTGAGTGTAGTGTAGTGGTGTCTCCTGTCCCGCGTGCTTTTCCTCGTGGGCAGGGGAGTGCGTTAGCTTTTGGCCTGTAGCAAAAATGGGCGTTTTGTATGCCCTTAGCACACTTGGCCACCCCTCCCCTCTTAGTAGGTAGGGCTTTTGCCGTCTACCCCAAGGTTAGGCGCCAGCACAGAAATTGGGCGCCATAGGAGTGGTAATAGTACCTGATTAGGCCCTTCGGTCCGACGTCAGCGAAGCCCGGTCTCCGGGAGCCACGCTGGGGAGAGAAGTGAGACACATACAGACATACGTAGCACACTTAGGGGTATGGTAAACCCTGTAAGGAAGGGTAGAACCCCATGGGTCTGGACCAGTCAGGGGTCCTAACTGTGGGCTCGCTTGTCCCCAAGGAGGGAAGACACACCTTGCCTCATAACACCTTGCTTGTCATTCCCCCCTGGTGTAGAAAGCCACCGTTCTTCGTTGGCTCACCAAGGTCATTACATTAGGGCAGTACCCATGCAACACATGGTCAACAAGGCAAACACTGGCTGGGTGGCTGCAATCTTGATAAGCGGCCACCTGGCTCACGCTGGAAACCATAGGCGTGGGTCTGCTGGGCACAGACAGGGTCAGTAGACTGACACAGGGTAATTAGTTTCGCTTCTTACGCTGGGACATAGTCTCAGCACGGGTTAGGAGCTGCCCCTCGTTGTTCTCAACGAGGTAAGTGCGGAAGATGGGGTTGATACTCCCATCTGGTTGTAGGAAGGCTGACATAGGTTCCCAGGTCGCCTCGGACAACCCATAGCCATCCCACAGGGTAAGGAATTTCCAGCCCTGTTTATACTCGTGGCGAGCAATACCTGCAACCACGTAGTAACCATCGACTGCCATCTCATCGGCAGTCATCTCTTCGAGTTCGTCTGCCTCCTCTGGACTGGCAGCGTTCTCTAGGTCTATACGTTCAATCTCACTGTCGCTGAGGCGCCACTCATCCCAAGACAAGTCGTCAGGGGAGTGATAGTGCCTCAACTGCTTAGGAGCACATAGCAGTTCACCACCTAGACGTGGACTGCACCTGACATGGATCCTGGATCCATCTATCCTGATGATACGATAGGGTCCAAAGTAAGGGTCCTGTAGGCAGTTACGTGGCCAGGAGGGTAGGCGTGTATGGTGTACCAAAACAAGGTCACCAACTTTGAAGCTGGCAGGTCGCCGTAGGCGGTTCTGTCGGCTCTGTTCACGGTCACGAATGTGCCTCAGGTTAGTACCAGCCTGGTTAGCCAGAGACTGCTTGTGTTCCAGCCAATCTCCCACAGGACTCTTGAAGTCCTCAGGAAAGGGGGTTTTGAAGAACCAAGCAGGTCGTCCTCCATGGAACAGTTCGTGGGGGGTGAAACCCGTAGAAGAGCTCCGCTGTGAGTTCATGGACAGAACTGCCCAGGGCACTAGGCGTACCCAGTCCTTGGTGCGCTCCTGTTTCATCAGGACTCTTAAGTTTTGCTCTACCACACGGTTCTGTCTCTCACAGAGAGGGTTAGACGTGTGAGTGTAGGGCACACCTGTGGTTACCTCCACGTTGAGGGCATTTAGCACTCGTTTGTACCACCCAGTGTCACTGCGGATGCGTACATCTTCATCAGAGTGCACCTGTTTAGGTGCTCCATAGGGTTCGAACCATTGTTCGACCAACATTTTTACAGTCTGCTCACCTGTGATTTTCTTATTGCAAGGGAACACACGGGTGAAGCGAGACAGACCACAGGTGACCACGAGGCAACTATCATAGCCGCCAAAGCGTGGTAGGCCGTGGATGTAATCCACGTAGAGAAGAGAGTTAGCACAATAGGGTATGGGTAAGCTGGAGATCAGGCCCCTATCCCTACTGTCGCTCTGCTTGCTGGCATGACAGCCACAAGCATCCACAATAGTCTGCATACGCGACCTCAGTTCAGTCAGGGTTAGACTAGAGTAGAAACACTCACGGAAGAAGTCCACTGAGCGATTAGCGCCAGTGTGACCAGAACTGAGATGGGACCATTGTAGGCACCCATCTAGTCGTGCCTCAGGCACAACAATTCGGTCCTCGTAGAAGAGGTACTGATTGTTTTTATACCACTGGTGCCCGTCAATGACACGGGGTTCGAGACCAGTGCTGAGGGTTTGGAGAATTTCTTCATACTCTGACTGATAGTCGGTTAGACTCCAACCCTCCAGGATTCCAGCAGTGCGCATGGACAGGTCAAGCTGGACATCCATACGCTGGAAAGCCTCTTTGGCGAGCGCCTCAGAGCTCTCACCAATAAGCGCATCGAAGTTGTTGCGCGATATATAGTCCGACAGTTCATTCTTAATCCCGGGGATATGATGCACTGTCAGCCTGAACTGGCTCAGGTAAGTCCACCACCGTTTTAGCTTCGCTTTTTCTGGTGGTGGGCCCTTCTGAAAAGACTTCACAGGCTCCTGGTCACACAGCCAGACAATAGGGTTAGACCCCAGGAGTCGGGATTGTGACGATAGCACCAACATACCGGCAAGGAGGTAGGTAGGTAGGTGCACTCGGTCGTGGAGAGGCGCCCCATGGTTCCCCCTGGCGTCGCTCCTGTGACGAACAGGAAGAGGCTCCGCGCGTGAAGAGGGGAGGCGGCTTACATCCCGCTAGACCTGACTGTTGGCCCCCAACAAAGCGGCCCCGGGCTACACCGGGAGGGCTGATCGCCGCCAGCGTGACATGCTTGTCTCGCCGGGAGGGTGGGCCCCCGTGCTTGCGCACGTCCCCTCCTTTGGGCGGAACCCTAGGGGTTCACCGGACTTCCTGGCGTATCCCGTTCCCAAGGCATGCATGCATGTTCTTGGTACTAGGGTTCCGAGGCGCTTGGGTGTCGCACGCTCCGCCTCGAGTCCCAAAGCAGCGCAGGCCTTAGGATGCAGCCTTACCCCCGGGCTCCGGATCTCGTTTGGCCGGGTCACCTGCATGGCACGGGCTGCCTCAGTGCCCGGGCTGTGGGCACTGGGCTTCCTACTGTTGGCTTGCGTTTGTGGTTGGGTCCGGGTTGCGGTTGGTCGTGGGTTTTGTTTACCCCTGCCCGTTGTGGCTGGGGTCTTGGGTGGGTGTGTTTGGGCTCGGTTTGTGGTGTTGTCCCTCTTTTGCCAGCTGTTTGTGGTGTTCGTGGTTGGGCTTTGGTGTGGGCCTGCTTTCGGGACCTGTGTGGTTTCCTGCGCGTTTCCCTTGCCCCCCGCCGTTTCCGGTTCCGGTGTGCGGTGTGGGCGCCCGGGTCTCGGCTGTGCCCCACCCTTCTTGGCTGGGTTGTCGGGTTGTGTTTTTTGCGCTTTTTTGTTTTTTTTTTTTTCCGGTTGCTGGGTGTCCTTGTCCCGGGCCTTGTGGTCTCTCCCCCGTCTCCTTTCTTTCGGGGGCTGCTGGCTTTTTTTTTTTTTTTTTCTGCTTGTTTCGGTGTCCCTTTTTTCCGCTGGGCCGCTGTCGTTGCCTTGGTGTTGCCGGTCTTGGCTGGGTGGTCCCCCTGTGCCTGTTTGGGGGTCCTGTCTTCGGTGCCCTCTGGGTGGGGGGTTTGGCCCCCTTCTGTGTTGTTGGTGGTCGGTTTGGTGGCTGCGGGCTGTTTTCGCGCGCCCGCCCCCCCCCCCCCCCCTTTTTTTTTTTTTTTTTTTCGGGGGGGGGGGGGGCCTCCCGGGCTGTTCCTCCCGTTGCCTTCCCTCGGCTGGCGGTTGCTCTGTGGCTGGTGTGTGGTGTGGTTGGTCCCTCGCCACTCCTGGCAGAGGTTCCTGTGTGCTACTCCCCGCCACTCCTGGCTGGGTTTCGCTGCCGGTGGTTGTGGGCGGTCCCCGCCACTCCTGGCTGGGGTTTGCCGGCGGCGGTGGTGTCTGGTGTGTGGCGGTGGTGTGTTGGTGGGGTTGTGGCTGGCGTGTGGTGTGGTTGGTCCCTCGCCACTCCTGGCGGAGGTTCCTGTGTGCTACTCCCCGCCACTCCTGGCTGGGTTTCGCTTCCGGTGGTGTTGGGCGGTCCCCGCCACTCCTGGCTGGGGTCCGTTGGCGGCGTTGCTGTGTGGTGTGTGGTGTGTGGCGGTGGTGTGTTGGTGGGGTTGTGGCTGGTGTGTGGTGTGGTTGGTCCCTCGCCACTCCTGGCGGAGGTTCCTGTGTGCTACTCCCCGCCACTCCTGGCTGGGTTTCGCTTCCGGTGGTGGTGGGCGGTCCCCGCCACTCCTGGCTGGGGTCCGTTGGCGGCGTTGCTGTGTGGTGTGTGGTGTGTGGCGCTGGTGTGTTGGTGGGGTTGTGGCTGGCGTGTGGTGTGGTTGGTCCCTCGCCACTCCTGGCGGAGGTTCCTGTGTGCTACTCCCCGCCACTCCCGGCTGGGTTTCGCTTCCGGTGGTGGTGGGCGGTCCCCGCCACTCCTGGCTGGGGTCCGTTGGCGGCGTTGCTGTGTGGTGTGTGGTGTGTGGCGGTGGTGTGTTGGTGGGTTTGTGGCTGGCGTGTGGTGTGGTTGGTCCCTCGCCACTCCTGGCGGAGGTTCCTGTGTGCTACTCCCCGCCACTCCTGGCTGGGTTTCGCTTCCGGTGGTGGTGGGCGGTCCCCGCCACTCCTGGCTGGGGTCCGTTGGCGGCGTTGCTGTGTGGTGTGTGGTGTGTGGCGCTGGTGTGTTGGTGGGGTTGTGGCTGGCGTGTGGTGTGGTTGGTCCCTCGCCACTCCTGGCGGAGGTTCCTGTGTGCTACTCCCCGCCACTCCTGGCTGGGTTTCGCTGCCGGTGGTGGTGGGCGGTCCCCGCCACTCCTGGCTGGGGTCCGCTTGCGGCGGTGGTGTGTGGTGTGTGGTGTGTGGTGTGTGGCGGTGGTGTGTTGGTGGGGTTGTGGCTGGTGTGTGGTGTGGTTGGTCCCTCGCCACTCCTGGCGGAGGTTCCTGTGTGCTACTCCCCGCCACTCCTGGCTGGGTTTCGCTTCCGGTGGTGGTGGGCGGTCCCCGCCACTCCTGGCTGGGGTCCGTTGGCGGCGTTGCTGTGTGGCGTGTGGTGTGTGGCGCTGGTGTGTTGGTGGGGTTGTGGCTGGCGTGTGGTGTGGTTGGTCCCTCGCCACTCCTGGCGGAGGTTCCTGTGTGCTACTCCCCGCCACTCCTGGCTGGGTTTCGCTTCCGGTGGTGGTGGGCGGTCCCCGCCACTCCTGGCTGGGGTCCGTTGGCGGCGTTGCTGTGTGGTGTGTGGTGTGTGGCGGTGGTGTGTTGGTGGGGTTGTGGCTGGCGTGTGGTGTGGTTGGTCCCTCGCCACTCCTGGCGGAGGTTCCTGTGTGCTACTCCCCGCCACTCCTGGCTGGGTTTCGCTTCCGGTGGTGGTGGGCGGTCCCCGCCACTCCTGGCTGGGGTCCGTTGGCGGCGTTGCTGTGTGGTGTGTGGTGTGTGGCGCTGGTGTGTTGGTGGGGTTGTGGCTGGCGTGTGGTGTGGTTGGTCCCTCGCCACTCCTGGCGGAGGTTCTTGTGTGCTACTCCCCGCCACTCCTGGCTGGGTTTCGCTTCCGGTGGTGGTGGGCGGTCCCCGCCACTCCTGGCTGGGGTCCGTTGGCGGCGTTGCTGTGTGGTGTGTGGTGTGTGGCGCTGGTGTGTTGGTGGGGTTGTGGCTGGCGTGTGGTGTGGTTGGTCCCTCGCCACTCCTGGCGGAGGTTCCTGTGTGCTACTCCCCGCCACTCCTGGCTGGGTTTCGCTGCCGGTGGTGGTGGGCGGTCCCCGCCACTCCTGGCTGGGGTCCGCTTGCGGCGGTGGTGTGTGGTGTGTGGCGGTGGTGTGTTGGTGGGGTTGTGGCTGGTGTGTGGTGTGGTTGGTCCCTCGCCACTCCTGGCGGAGGTTCCTGTGTGCTACTCCCCGCCACTCCTGGCTGGGTTTCGCTGCCGGTGGTGGTGGGCGGTCCCCGCCACTCCTGGCTGGGGTCCGCTTGCGGCGGTGGTGTGTGGTGTTTGGTGTGTGGTGTGTGGCGGTGGTGTGTTGGTGGGGTTGTGGCTGGTGTGTGGTGTGGTTGGTCCCTCGCCACTCCTGGCGGAGGTTCCTGTGTGCTACTCCCCGCCACTCCTGGCTGGGTTTCGCTGCCGCTGGTGGTGGGCGGTCCCCGCCACTCCTGGCTGGGGTCCTTTGGCGGCGGTGGTGTGCGTGTTTTGCTTGGCCGGGTCGGGCGGGCCGGCCTCCCGGGCGCGTTGTGGTGCGCCTCACCTTTTCCTTTGGCCGCTTTGTCTTTCTGCTTTGCTTGGCCCCCTCCGGGCTGGGGTTGCCCGCCTCTCCTTCGCTGCTGTTGCCGTTTCTCGTTGGCTGGGGTTTGTGGTGTGTGGGTTGGCTGTTGCTTGGCACCTGTTCGTGTGCCGTGGTTCTTTGCGTGTTGTGCGCGCTCTCCGGGTTTGTGGCACCCGGCGGCCGTCGCTGCTTGGCACCTGTCCGTGTGCCTTGGTTGTGGCCGGCGGCGTGCCTCTCTGGCGTGCCTCGTGGCCCCGCGTGGTGCGCCGCGCCTCGTCCGGTCCGGTCGCTCTCGGTGCTCCGGTCGGCTTTCCCGACGCCGTGGTGCCTTTCCCCACCCCGGGAGCTTGCGCCCCCGGCTTTACTGGGCGGCTGCGCGGGGCACGCGGAGGCCGGCCGAGAACCGGGCTCATTGTGCCTGCCGCTGGCCCCCGCCGAGGCAGGGGGGCTGGGCTCTCCGCGTCGTACCCGTTCGGGGCCCCGCAATGGGGTTGTCCCTGGCGGGTCCCTCCGGCGTCGGTCTTGGGCTGCGTGCGCTGCGGTGGTTGGCGTGTGTGGACCCGGTCACTGACGCGTCCGGTTTCCCGTACCGTCCGTCTTTCGACGGGGGACTCGGCCGGTGCACCGGGGCTGTTTCGTGTGGACGCCGACACCTCCCCTTGCGGGTCGGAGGACGCCACGCCCGGGTCCCGTGCGTGTTTGCGTGTGCTTGCTTTCCTGGCCGGGTCGGGCGGGCCGGCCTCCCGGGCGCGTTCTGGTGCGCCTCACCTTTTCCTTTGGCCGCTTTGTCTTTCTGCTTTGCTTGGCCCCCTCCGGGCTGGGGTTGCCCCTCTCTTTTTCGCTGCTGTTGCCTTTCCCCGTTGGTTGTTTTTCTCGGCCTTCCGCTGCTTGGCTCGCGCCTCGTTTGTGTCCTCCGGTTGGCCGTTGGCTGCTCTTTGGTGGTTGCTCCCCCGCCCCGCCCCCCTTTGTGTCTCGGGTTTTCGTCGCTCCTGCTTGTGGCCTTGGTGTTTTTTTTTTTTTTTTTTTTTTTTTTTTCTTTCTCCTTGCGCCCCCGTTGTCTCCGGCTTTCTCTGGTTTCCGGCCCCGGGTGCCCTGGGCCTCGGCGCTTGCGTTGTTTGTTTTGTTGGCCTTCCGCTTCTCGGCTCTCCGTGCGCCTGTCCCTCTTTCCTGCTTTCCCCTTGGCTGTTGGCTGCTCCCGCGTGGTTGCTGCCCCCCCCCCCCCCCCGTTGTGTCCCGCGGTTTTCGTTCCTGCCGCTCGGTGCTGTGTGCCGTGTTGTGCTGTGCGTCCCCTGGTGCGGTGCGGTGCTGCGCCGCGCTGCTGCGCGTTGTGTCGCCCGGTGTTGTGCTGGCGTGTGCTGTGTTGCGCTCGTTTGGTGCCGCTGCTTGTTGCGCCGTGCCCTCTGGCGCTGCCCGTCGCCCTGGGGCCCTGTGCTCTGCGGCGCTGTGTTTTGCGGTGTTCCCCCGCGCTGTGTGCTCTGTGTGTTTTGTCGTGGCGCGGTGGTGCGTGCTGTGCGTTCCCTGTGCTCTCCGTTCTGTGCGGTGCTGTGCTTCGCTGTGCTGGTGCGCTCGCGTTGTGCTGTTCGTGTGGTGCGTGCTGCTGCTGGCGCTTGGTGTTGTGGTGCGCTGCTGTGTGTTGTGCTGTTTCCTGTGGTGTGCCGTGGTGCGGTGCTGGGTCTGGTGGCCCGTGGTTGTCTGCTGGTGGCGTGTTTCGGTGTCGGTGTCCTTGTCTGGCCGCGTGGTCTGCTTCCCTGTGCTTGGTGTGGTTTGCTGTGGTGCCCTGCTTTCCTGTGTCGTGTTCTGTGGTGCTGTGCTGTCGCGTGGTGCTGTGCTGTTGTGCTCTGCTGTCGTGTTGCGGTGCTGTCGGGGCTTGCTTTGTCCTCCTGTGGGCTGTCGTGCTGTGCTGTGTTGTGCTGTTGGTTGGCTGTGCTGTTTTTGGGCCGGTGGTGGTGTCTGCGTGCTGTGGTGCTCTTTTCCTCGCGCTGTGTGTTCCCTGTCTCCTCCGCTCTGTGCGCTGCGGTGCCTTGTTGTGCTGGCTGTGGTGCCCTGCTTCCCTGTGTCGTGTGCTGTGCCGCTGTGCTGTCGTGTGGTGCTGTGCTGTCGTGCCCTGCTGTCGTTTTGCGGTGCTGTTTGTGTTTGCTTTGCCCTCCTGCGGCCTGTCGTGCGGCGCCTGTGTCGTCTGCGCTGTTGTTGGTGCCTCGTGCTGTGGCGTGTCCCTGTGCGTTGTGGTGTCTCCCTGGGCGTTCTGCGGTGTGGTGGTGCTGCTCTGGTGTGTCGTGGTGTCTTGCTGTGCTGTGCGTTGTCCTGTGGTGTCCTGCGCTCTGTGCCGTGTCCTGCGGTGCCGTGCTGTCCTGCAGTGCTGTGCTGGTTGGCTGTGCTGTGCGGTTGTCTGCGCTGCTGGTGTTTGTTTTGTCCTCTTTTCTTTTGCTAAAAACCCCTGACGTTTTTCCGTGCCTTTGAAAACTCTTTTCTTTTTTTTTTTTTTTGAAAATAAAATAAAATTATACACGACCCAACACACTCGCGTGCAGCAAGACCATGTTCGCGGCTGTGCCTTACGTGTTACCCGTCGTTCTTGATGTTCTCGGCCTCGTTCTTGTGCGTGGCGTCGTGGAGCGTGTTGATGTCCATTGCGAAGGGTTAACCGCGTTCCCCCAGGGCCGCCGCCTGAGCTGCAGGGCAAGGGGAGTGATGGGCACGAGGGTGGGGAGGGAGGTGCATGAAGAATAAGAAGAAAAAGGCGGCAGGGTGCGACGTGAGGGGTCGTGGCGAGTTATGAAAAATCTTCGAGTTTTACGCGCTGCTCGCGACGCGTTTTTCTTTGCGCCTATATCTCAGCACGGGTTAGGAGCTGCCCCTCGTTGTTCTCAACGAGGTAAGTGCGGAAGATGGGGTTGATACTCCCATCTGGTTGTAGGAAGGCTGACATAGGTTCCCAGGTCGCCTCGGACAACCCATAGCCATCCCACAGGGTAAGGAATTTCCAGCCCTGTTTATACTCGTGGCGAGCAATACCTGCAACCACGTAGTAACCATCGACTGCCATCTCATCGGCAGTCATCTCTTCGAGTTCGTCTGCCTCCTCTGGACTGGCAGCGTTCTCTAGGTCTATACGTTCAATCTCACTGTCGCTGAGGCGCCACTCATCCCAAGACAAGTCGTCAGGGGAGTGATAGTGCCTCAACTGCTTAGGAGCACATAGCAGTTCACCACCTAGACGTGGACTGCACCTGACATGGATCCTGGATCCATCTATCCTGATGATACGATAGGGTCCAAAGTAAGGGTCCTGTAGGCAGTTACGTGGCCAGGAGGGTAGGCGTGTATGGTGTACCAAAACAAGGTCACCAACTTTGAAGCTGGCAGGTCGCCGTAGGCGGTTCTGTCGGCTCTGTTCACGGTCACGAATGTGCCTCAGGTTAGTACCAGCCTGGTTAGCCAGAGACTGCTTGTGTTCCAGCCAATCTCCCACAGGACTCTTGAAGTCCTCAGGAAAGGGGGTTTTGAAGAACCAAGCAGGTCGTCCTCCATGGAACAGTTCGTGGGGGGTGAAACCCGTAGAAGAGCTCCGCTGTGAGTTCATGGACAGAACTGCCCAGGGCACTAGGCGTACCCAGTCCTTGGTGCGCTCCTGTTTCATCAGGACTCTTAAGTTTTGCTCTACCACACGGTTCTGTCTCTCACAGAGAGGGTTAGACGTGTGAGTGTAGGGCACACCTGTGGTTACCTCCACGTTGAGGGCATTTAGCACTCGTTTGTACCACCCAGTGTCACTGCGGATGCGTACATCTTCATCAGAGTGCACCTGTTTAGGTGCTCCATAGGGTTCGAACCATTGTTCGACCAACATTTTTACAGTCTGCTCACCTGTGATTTTCTTATTGCAAGGGAACACACGGGTGAAGCGAGACAGACCACAGGTGACCACGAGGCAACTATCATAGCCGCCAAAGCGTGGTAGGCCGTGGATGTAATCCACGTAGAGAAGAGAGTTAGCACAATAGGGTATGGGTAAGCTGGAGATCAGGCCCCTATCCCTACTGTCGCTCTGCTTGCTGGCATGACAGCCACAAGCATCCACAATAGTCTGCATACGCGACCTCAGTTCAGTCAGGGTTAGACTAGAGTAGAAACACTCACGGAAGAAGTCCACTGAGCGATTAGCGCCAGTGTGACCAGAACTGAGATGGGACCATTGTAGGCACCCATCTAGTCGTGCCTCAGGCACAACAATTCGGTCCTCGTAGAAGAGGTACTGATTGTTTTTATACCACTGGTGCCCGTCAATGACACGGGGTTCGAGACCAGTGCTGAGGGTTTGGAGAATTTCTTCATACTCTGACTGATAGTCGGTTAGACTCCAACCCTCCAGGATTCCAGCAGTGCGCATGGACAGGTCAAGCTGGACATCCATACGCTGGAAAGCCTCTTTGGCGAGCGCCTCAGAGCTCTCACCAATAAGCGCATCGAAGTTGTTGCGCGATATATAGTCCGACAGTTCATTCTTAATCCCGGGGATATGATGCACTGTCAGCCTGAACTGGCTCAGGTAAGTCCACCACCGTTTTAGCTTCGCTTTTTCTGGTGGTGGGCCCTTCTGAAAAGACTTCACAGGCTCCTGGTCACACAGCCAGACAATAGGGTTAGACCCCAGGAGTCGGGATTGTGACGATAGCACCAACATACCGGCAAGGAGTTCCTGGTCATAGGTGCTGTAGTTGGAACGCGCTTGGTTCCATTTCCAATTCCAGTGTCCCAGTGGCACCAGTCGCCACTCACTGGTAGGATAGTCATGTTTCAACGAACCATCACGGTTCAGTCCAGTAGTACGATAATGGCAGTGGGTTAGTTCAGCGGGGTTAAGCTCCTGCCATTGATAGATCGTACCTCCCCCCCCTACATCACTGGCATCAGTGATCAGGACTATCTCGCCCTCAGGGCGGGGAACTCCCAGGCAGTTGGAGGAGGCAATCTTCTTCTTCAACTCCTGGAAACACTCTTCCTCTCTGGAGGTCCACCTCCAGGGAGTAGTTTTCTTGATTAGGTCAGTGAGGGGTGCAGAGGAGTAAGTAAAATTGTGGATGTGAAGCCGATAGAAATTACAGGCGCCCACAAAACTCCTCACATCGTGTAGACCCTTCTTAGGGTCATCGCGAATCTGCATGTCCTGTAGGGGCTGCATCTTAGACGCGGCTGGTTTCCACCAGCCATACCCCACGTCGAAACCCAAATACTCCATCTCCTCTTTCATAAACTCGCATTTTTCGAGTTTGATTCGGAGATGGTTTTCTTGACAGACAGTGAAGAATTCACGGAGGAGAAGGACATGGTCCGCTTTGGTATTAGTACCCAAACTCACGTCGTCGATGTGAGCCTCCATTTCTGCACCCCGAGAAATCAACTCTTGTACTAGAGGCCTGCGCCTCAGTATGTACAAAATTTTGTTCATAAGCTGCTGGAAGAGCGCTGGGGCGTTAGCCACCCCGAAAGGCATAACCTTCCACTTGAAGACACGACCCTTAGGGGTTATAAAGGCAAGCAGCTCCTGAGCTGCGGCGGTTAGGTCAACCTGCCAGAAACCAGAGCGTTTGTCCATTTTGGTCTTATACCTGCATTTGGCAATACGCTCCAGGGTGTTTTCCATGTTGGGAATACTCCCTGAGTGGTTCTGGGCTTTCTTGTTGACCTCACCATAGTCTACAACAAGACGTAGAGCAGTCGACCCTGGTTTAGCAACAAGGAAACAGGGGCTGCAGTGATGGGGATAGTCCCCATGTTTGTACTCTTCAACGAGGCCAGCATCAATGCATTCTTGGATCTGGCGCTCGATTTCTTCAACCTGTTCTTGTGGAGCGGGATAGGGACGACGCCTCACTCGCGTCTTTTCAAATTCTGGTTTCAATTTCAGGTCCATCTGGACTAGTTTTTTGCAAGATAGGGGAGGCGGCAAGGCGCCGAACACCTCCTCATAGGTTATAAGTAGTTTCTTCAGGCGGGGGTCAAGGTTAAGACTCTCGACTTTCTGAAGGAAATCCTCCTCAGCATGGAGGTTGCTTTTTCCATGTTCTTTCTTTTTATGCCGATCAGCAGTTTCGGCAGGTACAGTACCATCGTCCCACTCAGGGGGACATTGCTGCCCATAGTGTAGAGAGTACACTAGAGGTATCTCAGGATCAGGCAGCGTATAGGACTCATCGTCCTCCTCAGACCAGATGGAGTATTTCCAGGTCTGTCTGAGGTATTGCAGCCGCTCTTGGCGCTCAATACCTTCGGCCTTCAGGTACAACAGCCGTCGGAGTTCTTGCGTGTCATGCTCAGACAAGGGCATGTTATTAGCAGCAGGCCGTGCCAGAGCATCAGTACTCCGGGCCACGGGTTCACCTGTGTGCACAGGCTGCATGTGTAGCACTGGTTTCCCAACAGAGGAAGCGGGTTCAGAGGTTGACTCTAGATCTACCTCCTCTAGCAACAGCTGGGCCAGGAAAGCACTATGTTTTAGGTCAACACAGCTGGGATCAACAGAGGGAATAGTGCTGGCGATCTCAGACAGTTGGTCGTCAGCATCCTCTTTTACAGCTGCAGGTTCCAGATAGTCATCAGGAGACTCACACCCTGTAAGTGTGGCAGATAGGTGCTCAGGAGATCGATTTTTGAGATCATAAAGGGTCAGGCCACGATTTTCGACCATGACCTCTTTTAGTAGCACCTGGTCCAGGTCACACAGGGGTACAGGATTGAGAGATCCATCGATGATGGACAGGAAACTGGCCCACTCAGGGGCCTGCATAGCTGTGTCTGAGTCCTCAGGCACATACATGGGGCCGTCGGGGAGTTGCACTCTTCCCACGGTCATTCGGTCAAGCATACGGCGCCAGTAAGCATGTTCACCAGAGCAACCCCAGTCAGGGGTGCACATAACAACCCTTCCTCCCTCATATGCGATCTTGGTTAGAACCTTCGCGAGCAGGGAGAAGGGAGGGTTAGCATACGCTAGGCCCATTGCTTTCCAGAAGAAACGGAAAGCATTGTTCATTTGTTTCGAGCAGTACAACTGCATGATGTGCTGTTGTTGGCTCGCAAACAATTCCACCTGGATCTCATCCAGGTTTACCTGAAGGGCCGCCAGTCCATTTTCGAGAACATGACGGGCCAGTTGGTAGTTTTCAGTACGATAGTTCGTCTTGGCTGCGTAGCGCAGCCCAGACTCTTTTCGTCCTGACAGCTCCAAAGGAACGGAGAATAGCCCACTGCCAAAGTCGCAGTGCAAAGAGTAAGGACGCTGTAGGGACAGCATTTTAACCTGGGGGTTTCTTCTTAGAAAGTCAGTGCCAATGACAATGTCAAAGGCGTCAGTGTCCAACACTCTGCAGTGTTCGGTCACGGTTTCGTCGCCCAGACATATGGTCACATCGACCCCCCCCAAGGAATGGATGGTACGCCCATCCCCTACTCTTATGGCCACAGTCTTAGTCTTCCTGAAAGATTTAAGCAGGCGCCGGGCCACTTTGGAAAGTGTTGCACCGGTATCAAGCACTGCTCGAAAAACCTGATCCCCGATTTTCACGAGGATCCAGAAAACCAAGTCCTCCTCTTCGGAGCCGCCCCCCTATTCCTCATCAGGGAATTTCACATCCACTCCTGCAGCCATGAGGGACTTAGCCATCCAGGCCAAGCGCCTCTTCTTAGAATTATTCCCCTCAGGGGTAGCGTTATCCCCTTGGGGGCGCTTCTGGGGGACACCTGCGGCAGGAGCGGGTGTGGCAGCAGGAGTAGGTGTAGCAACAGGCGCTGATGAGCGCCTCTGGGGGTTAGGGGGTCCAGTTTTGCCACCCCCCTTGCCACCTCCTTTACCTTTATCCCCATTTGGGGGATTTCTGGCGGTTGCGGGGTCTTCTGGCGCTCCGCCTCCTGACGCTTGAGTTTGTCACTCTCGCGTTTCTTGATGTGGCATTCGTCCTCATAGTGACGACGTTTGCCACAGTAACCACAGGTGATGGTACACCTGAAGTGGTCCTGATGGGTCACTGTTTTCCCATCTTTAGTATGCTGCTGACGTTTCATCTGCAGCATACAGCCACTGCGGAGATCGCAGTCAGAGGCATGACAAGGTCCCCCCTTGTCATTGACAGGTCGGCAGTAAAACAGGGGGGGTGTGCTTGCATCAGTTGGAACCTCGTTCATGGCACGTAGGTTGCCCCTCCCTTTACCGCCTCCCTGGTTGGTGTTAGTGGGATTTTTATGCCCCTTCCCTTCGCCACGTTCGGGGGTAGGGGTACCACCTCGTCCCAAATGCTTCTTGAGGAACTTCTCCATGTGGGAGTCGTTCTCTCTCTCAAGGGCTAGCTCAATCAAGAGATCCACCAGTGTATCATACGAGTGGGTCCTGCTCTTCCTCTCAGAGGTGGAGCGGCAATCATCCCACGTACGCTGGGGGATCTTACTCATGAGCCACAGGTGGGGCTCAGTGGCTCCGTAGGAGCCCACATTCATCCTCGAAAATAAGTACTCCAAGTCGCACACATACTCAGAAATTCGCGCAGCGGATGGAAACTCCGGGAGCATAGGTAGCTCCTCGATCTGTGTGCGTACGCTGAGGTCAGTCTCATAGACTGGAAAAGTTTTCTCTAACCTCAGGAGTACCTCTGCCCAGGTAGAACAGGTTTTCACAATCTGTTTGACCTGTTTTTGCAAAAATTTCTTTTTGCAAGAGCGTTTTAGCAGTGAACATTTGGTGGCCACATCCACATCGGATTGGCCAGTCAACAAAAGGAACTCCGCAAATTCTTCTGCCCATTCAGGCAGATTTTTGGGGTCGAACTCCGGCAGTTCCAGCTGGATGTTCGCCTGGGCAATTGGTCTGCCCGTGTTCCCACCCCCCGGAGTTAGGCCTGTAGGTGACACGCCGGCAAGAGGGGCCAGGGCTGACAGCCCTCTTCTCTCACTCTCTGTGACAGGCACGTCCTGTAGATCCGCCATAGGCACAGTCCTGGCACGGGGGTGAAAGGGGCTGGGGCAGGTAACCTTAGGCAACAGCCTTGAGACCCTCGATCTCTTGAGATCTTCGGCCAGGGTACTCAGCCCTGGAGAGACAGAGAGGAACTCAGGCTTGGGTAAGGGTTCTGCAATACCCAGTTTAGCCTTAATGGCCTCCGATAAGGCCGTCACGTCTGGATCTTCTGATCCAGACAGGAATTTGGCCAGCAGCTCGGCCGTCTGATCCAGGGCACCGTAGGTTGGCCTTGGATGGTGTTCTTCGACTCGTGTTGGGCCCACTCCGGGGGCCCTTGGGGTTGGATACTCAGGTCTTAGTCGTCTTGGCAGTGATGCAGTGGACGGAGGACCAGAGTGTGCATAGGACCCTAGATCTGTACGTGGTGTAGATCCATGTACAGCCAAGGGCTCCTCTCCATCTTCCCCACGGATGGATTTATAGTACTCCTTGTGCATGATGTACTCATCCATCTTCATCTTCAGCTTCTCATATTCCTCAGGTCCTTCAATGGCAGTTGAGGATGAAGCTGGACAATTGGATCTTGATACTGAAGCAGCCACACGTCTGTGGAGGTGACTGAAGCTGTCTCCACCGTGTGCTGCTAAGGCCTCGGTGGTAAGGCCTTTACTCTCTTCCGCCCTTCTGCGTTCTGGATCTCCTTGGGACCCAGATGCGCCACTGAGGTGATGTGGTGCTCGGTGTGGTGGTTCACTCATTGGGTGGACCACACTGCCCATTTGTACTTGGACAGTTCGGATAGGCCAGGTCCTTACGCTTGGCGTGGACATGTTGGACTTGTTGTTGAGCTTTTGTTTTGCACTTCTTCTCAGGGTCGGTTCAAAAGGTCACAAGGGACTGTCTCTGCTACCGGAAAGATGTCCTTGAATTATGCCCTACGTCTTTTGATGTATTCCTGCAGGTTTTCTAGTTGAAAACCCCAAACCAAAGCAGCAAGTAGAGCAAGGACTGAATATGGATCGAATCAATGATTGGTTTTTGGAATCCAGTGTAACACAGAAGGGCTGCAGATAGACAAAGCAGGTATATGCACATAGATTCAATCACAAATGGATAATACAAAAGGTTTTATATGAAAATTGGTCAGACTCTAGCCTCAGAGGTTGCAATAGGCACTTCATGTGCACTCTTTTGGGTGAAATGGTGCTGGTTAGGACTGAGGGGCATAGATGTCAGGACCACACAGAAAATGACTTGGCCAAGCAACTGAATTCAGAAACAGTTACAAAGTAGGACCACAATAAGTGGTAGAAACAATTGAGTATAGGGGTCTTGGGGTGGGAGACCACTTAGGCTTAGCCTCCAAGGCCAACAAGCATGTAATGCCTGATTTATTTTGGTATGTCCTCCATGAAGGAAGGTACCTCCGCTCAGTTGAGTGGTAGGGGTGTACTTCATGGGGGGGCTAGGGTCACAACCCTAGTTACTTTGAGAAAGTGTACTTTAGGCAACATAAGAGAGATAAAACACTTAAGTTTGTCTCAGCATCAACAAAGGGTTTTAAGGGGGGCTTAGCCTGGATCAAGCCCTCCAAGAAAGACATGGCAGTGACTTTTTCTTACTGCATGTTGGTGAGTCAAGGGAAGGTCTTGAGTCCAGGGAAGGAGGGGTCTATGGCTGTGATTGTGTAAGTTTCCATCTTTCCCCAACTTTGCTTGATATGTGTTCATATGCCAATTTCAGGGCTTTCTTCCTTGGTGCAATTCTTGTACATGCCCGCCATCGTGAGACCATCGATGTGCTGAACGGAAGCCCGCAGCCTGATTTGGATTGTGAATTCGGTTATTGCTGTATTTGGGGGATCTGGTTGCTGTTCAGGGTTGAAGGAGGATTGTATTTTCTATATTTTTGGATTTTGGACCTTGGACTTCCAGAAATGCAAGCATTGATCCGGAGCAAATCAGCAGGGATTACTGGCGGAAGGGGCACAGCAGGGGCCGGTCCTGGTAGGGACCTTCTTTAGTCCACAAGGCCGACACGGAGGCTTACAAGAAGGCGCACGGGTCGAAGAAGCGTGCGCCCGCGGGTATCCGGGAAGCCAAGGTGGAGGTGGACAGGGACGAGCTCTCCAAGCTGGTGTCGCAGGGGACCGAGTTGGCCAACGAGATCCAGGAGATCAAGCGGAACTGGGTCCCCAGGTCGGACAACAAGAACAAGGAGAACAACCAGAACAACCAGAACAAGGACAAGGACAAGAAGCCTACTCGCAGCGAAAGAGGGAAGAAGGGCATCAACGAGGTTGATGCGGAGGAGAACGCCCCTTCTTCCACAACCGACGCCCCCTAGCGGAGCCCCTGCAGCCAAGGGCCCCAGCTAGGGCGGTCCCAAGATGGTGACGTGGGAAGCGCCGAACCATCCCAGTCGGGAGTCGATAAGCACAAAGGGACTGCCGCGGGCGGAAGGCCCGGTATGGCACCCAGTCGCGGAGGCGGGGTGAGGGCAAGTGAAGGCACGAACCCTTGCACCCGTCCGTCCTTCGCGACCAAGAATGTGTTTGATGTATTACAGGATCTTTCCGAGAGTATCGGAGGATCACCCGGACCGCAGCTGGATGCTGCAGATGGGCAGCCTGAGCCCATTGTCCACGACCTGCACCAGTCGCTTGTTGAGCTTCTGGAACGGCCGGAGATCCTGAGTTTGCACGCCGTGCGCCGTGTCGGTCGCGAGCGGCAGTTGCATCTTAAGGTCCGTGCCTTATGCGGGGAAGTGGAAAAGGTTTTCGACGTGTTGGTCGACACGGGAGCTCAAGTCAGCTTGGTCAAGGCTGGCCTGCTTCCGCCAGAGTGTCTTACCGACAGTCGGAAACCTGTCAGGCTGAAGGTGGCGAACGGCCAGTACATGGTGGGAGGCACGAAGGAAGCGGCCATTGGGCTGCAGTTCGTGAACCATCGTGAGCTGAGCCGCCCAGACCTCGGCAAGGAAATCCTCCTGCACGGTCGCTTCTACGAGGCCGAGATGGACTGGGACATGATCGTCGGGTACGACTTCATGATGGAGACGGACTCCGGCGTTCTCCCGGCCCAGGCCTCCATGACCCTGTACCAGGACGACCAACTCTCGTGGCTTTCGTCACCTGAGCACCATGTGGAATGCCAATGGATCCAACCCGAACGCAATCAGCTCGAAGTGGCCGCGCTGGACACTGAGCCAACTGGTCCTGCAAACCAGGAGTACGGTGTAAGGCCGGAAGTGGCGAACCGAGTGGTCGCGGACCTGGGAGCGTCGGATCTGGCCCTGGATGCGTTCTCTTCAGGAACCTCCGCCCATCTTCGGGTGTCTGAGAAGTACTGGTGCGCACAGGACTCCGCGTGGAAGAAGCACTGGGGTCCGCATCAGGGATTGATGTGGATCCATTGCCCCCGTTGGGACATTCCAAGAGCGATAGCGAAGATTCGCAAGGACCGCTCCACGGCAGTGCTGGTTGTTCCTATGGGATGCACCGAGGAGGAAAGTACCCGACATTGGGTAGCCTCATTGACCAACATGACCTTGAACAAGGTCGTCCTACCGGCTGGAGAGAGTGTCTATCAGGACGCTAGGGGACAGCCCATGCCACCCCAGAGATGGCCAACGGAATTCCACTATGTGGATGGGGGCCTTGATCAGGCCGACACCACGGACTTCGTGTGTGTCAACCGCATCATAGCGGAGCCTTGGCGGCAATGCTTTGCGGTTCCCCCTGTTGACATCGAAGAATCGGATTCGGAAGACCCCCTCACTGAAGAGGAGTGGGATCTGGTTCAGGGGTATATGGATCAGCCCTTTCTCGACTGGGGAAACCAGCGTGAGGGCAAAGGCCAGGACAAAGCCTGGTGGGAAGTGGACTCGATCGTCTCTGGTTCCTATGACGGGAACACCTTCGTGCAGAGGGTGCTGGACCACCTATCCAGCCAGGACGAGCCAATCGGCGGTAACCCACCCACCTTCGGCGATCTGTTCCGAGGCAAGACCAGGGATGGCCCTTTGGGCCACCTGGGAAGACCACCTGAGCCGAAAGCGAGCGGGGTCGCTACCCCTCAAGTAAGCTCCGTGGTTCAAGTGCCCGGAAAAGCCAAGGCGGAGTCCGATGACTGCCCCAAGATCCAGGCATTGAGGGCCAGGATGAAGCAGAAGTATGGTGATACTTTCTTCAGCGGTAAGCCTGTGTTTCCCCCACCGGTGCGTGGACCGTATAGCGAGGCCAAGATACGACTGAAGCAGGACCCCCGTGTGTATCGGCACCGGGAGTTTGCCCTGAGGGGCGAGAGGAAAGAAGCCATGGAGAAGATCCTCCGTGACTTCATCCAGAGAGGCTGGCTTGAGCCGTGCCACTCTGAGTGGGCCTCTCCCTGCTTCGTCGTCCCCAAGAAGGTTGCCGGTGAGTGGCGGCTCGTTGTCGACTACCGCGGCCTGAACGCCCAAACGCAGCACGACAGCTATACGCTGCCCCTCATTGAGGACATGCTGCAAAAGCAACACCGGCGGAGGATCTTCACGGTGATTGACCTGAAACATGGTTATCATCAGATGCCTCTCGCCGAGGAGTCCCGTGCCTGCACAGCCATGAGCACCCCACTTGGAACTCTCCAGTGGAAGGTGATGCCCATGGGCGTTACCAACGGCAATGCGGCTTTTCAGCGGATGCTGGAGAACCTGCTTGAGCCGGTGCGCGACTGTGCGGACCCCTTCGTGGACGACGTGATCATCGCGTCCGGGGACCCCAGCATGAGCTACGAGGAGCTCCTGGAGGCACACGAGAGGGACGTCACTCGAGTGCTGGACCTTCTGGTTCGGCACAAACTCACGGGCAGCAGTGACAAGGCCACCATTGCGGTAAGCGAGGTGGTCTTCGCTGGCCACGTAGTCAGGAACGGGCAGCGAAAGCCCATACCTGGCAAGGTGGCTGCGATTGAGCACTGGGAAAAGCCCAAGACGGTCTCTGAGCTACGGGCGTATCTGGGGTTCTGCAATTACTACTCGGGGTATATCAAGATGTATGCCGAGTATGCAGCCCCCATGACGACCATGCTCAAGGGCAACCGAGAGGAGACTAAGAAGGGGTCCAAGAAGGCTCTGGTCTGGACAGCTGAGTCCGACCGTGCCTTTGAGGGGATGAAGCAGGCGCTGCTATCCGCAGTGGGTCTGCACCTCGTGGATCCCGACCGAGGGTTCGTCCTGCGCACCGACGCTTCCGACTACGCCATTGGCGCTGTGTTGGAGCAAGTGCTTGACGACGGGAGGCACGTGCCCGTGGCCTTCTGGAGCCGAGTCCTGGCGGAAGGCCAGAGACGGACGTGGACGCCCCGTGAAAAGGAGGCGTATGCCATCGTCATGGCTCTCAGGAAATGGGCTGGGTACATGGCCCTCCATCCTGTCACCGTCTGCACCGACCATCAGAGTCTGCAGTCGTGGCACAAGGAGCACGTGGACACCCCCTCAGGTCCCGCCTCCCGACGGGCAAGATGGCACGAGACCTTGGCCAAGTTCGACCTTACGGTTGTTTATATTCCTGGAAAGGATAACACCGTGGCGGACTGTCTCAGCAGGTGAGCCTATCCCGCCAGCAAGGGCATGCAGGATATCTCTGCCCATGGCGATGAGGCTGAGACCGCTGAAGCCAAGAGGATCATTGAAATGGAGCGCCTGATGGAGGAGGAGGGTGCTAAATGCTTCGTCGTCGTGGCTGCGAATGCCCCCCTCGCGTCGAGGGTGAGCAGAGCGGTCAGAGTACTCGCCCCTGATGGAGCTGAGTCTGACAAGCACCTCTTCCCGGAGTCTTGCCTCCAGGACGACTGGACCGACGACTACGCCAAGCCTGAGGCCTTTGCGGCCGAGTATAGGGCTGTGACCGACCCTGACGACGGGCAGAAGTGGCCAAAGGGGCTGACCGAGGAAGATGGCAAGCTCTACCGGAATGGTAAGCTGCTAGTACCGGAGTCCCGGGTGCTCGAGCTTTGCGAAGCTTGGCACCACCACATGCTGCACCCAGGGGTCAAGAAGCAAGCCCTTGACATGCAGAGAAAAGTTTATAGTGTTTTCAGCACTGTGTTTGTGCTTCTCCTGCTGCTTGTTGTTGCTGTAGGGTGTCCTGCTGCTTGTTTTGGATGATGAAAAGCTTTTGTTTGTTGAAATACAGTTAAGCCAAGTCAATCCAGGATAGCCAAAGCCAATAGTATGCAAGGAGAAGGTAATTCAGGATCAAAGCATGAAGGGCTGCAGTGTAAACAGTGAAAGATGATTGGATATTCACAGAAACTACAGCTCAGGTCACAAATGAATGCATATTCACAAAGATAGCTGAAATGTTTTAGGAAAAGAGTTAGAAAACTGCCTCAGGATCACTCTCTCTCCATAGTGCCATCTTAGGAGATGTGCACTCTTTGTTTTGGGTCCCATATGTGCTGAGGTGGCATGGTATGTGGCGATGAGGTCACTGCCATGTCACATGGGATCTTCCTACTTAGCTAGGCTGACCAGGAATTGAACCCAGGACCTCTCAAAAAGAGGTGCCTAGCCCCCTATGGTGCATACCACTAGGGCAGATAAGTATTCATGGAAAAACATAGATAAATTCATAGGCTCTACCTTAGGTATGTCAGTGCTCAGTCAACTCAGGAAAAGATGTTTTACTTCACATTGAAAGGGGATTAAGGGGTCCACTCCATATCCTGATTGGGTGTTTGGTTCCATAGGTCAAAATGTGTTATCACCAGTTTTGGTTGGACCAATACTAAGATTAAAATGCATGGATGCTCAGTGCATCTCTAATACAACTAGAGTATGCCTCAAAGCAATGGAAAAGCACTTTTTCTTACTCCCCCCTTGTGCTGTGGTGGCCACCACTGTCGCATTTTAGGAAAAAGGGAATTTTTCTTGGCCTTTCCTTGGTTTCCACACCTACTTTAAAATACCTACAGTCTCCCTCACACTGAAAAATGGGCGCTCACCATGGCTGGCGTCCGTGTGCTGCTCTGTTTGTACAGTTTCCTACAGAAGACTCAGCGCTCATGGCGCTGCCGGGGCTCCTGTGGCTTGGTTGGGTTAATATGGGAGCATGCCAAACATGTGCATATACATCCCTCCCTCCAAGACGCAGCGTCGACACAACCCAAACGCAAGACACATTATACACACTCGCATGGGTTCTCGTAAACCTGCTGGCGACCTGTGACCTGTCTTAGGGCGAAGGGAGTCGAAAGAAAATTAAATTTGCCCCTTGGTGGGGTCTTGGTTCTGCTCAGTCTCTCCAGGCACCTGCGTTTCGGCCCGAACACGGCCTACTCAGCGAGGCTGCGCGTGGGTATCTGCAGAGGCAGGAATGGGAGAATTATGGACGAATCCACGCAAAAACGAAGCAACGACACCAAAATCCGTCAAATGACGGCGTAGAATTTTTCTGAAACGACACACCTGAGTAGAATCCAATTGTGCATCAAAAGCACATTTTTATAGAAATTATAGTCATCTCTGGATTTTCTTAAATCCAGAAATTCATACGCATAAAATGGCGGCGCGCAGGAGCGGCTCCTAGCGAAGCGCCGGAAAATGGAAAAATAATGGAATTATAAATGTATGTATCACGTAGTCTTGAAAATGACGAGACACACATTAATAAACAAACATACAGATTCCACCCACATTAATAGAAGATTCGAAAATTCAAGAATTCGAAAATCAATTGAAAAGACTTCAATGAATGAGGTATAAACTACAGGTATGCTTGTCTCGCATGCCGCATACACATTGCTCGTCTCGTGTCTCCGTGAACGAGTCGTGTAGCAGCGCTAACAACGATAACCACGATAGGACGCGGTAGAGGGATTGATTAGAAAGATTGCAGATGATTAGCGGTCAGATCAGGGTGATTAGTCATACACACAAGTGCATAGCAACGTTTCTCGCGTGCGCCCCTTTTGTTCTCTCACCTTGCTTCACTTCCCAGCGGTAGGTAAGGTAGGTACGCCCAGGCGGGGCCACCCCCTGGTGGAGTCAGGATTGACGTGCAGATGGGCAGGTTTGCCCACGACCTTGTCGCATACTCGTGCATGCACACACGCATTAAAGGTAGGCCACGCGAAGTGCGCACGGTAAACCTTGTTTAGGCTACCCAGGGGCTCCTCGGTACGTTCTTTAAGAGAACCTGAGGAGTCCCTTAACGCTTGCTTGCTTGACAAGGGTAGCTGCTCCATGCAGCGTGTTTGCGGACAGCGTATTATAGGGCACACTGAGAAGGGTATAATACCTGGAGTGTGCCTTGGTTCCTCCGCCGCAAACGCCCTTTCATTTGCCTTTGTTTGACAGGTGGGAAGGTAGGGTGATTGGTGCAGCAGCATTTTTTTATGCCCTGCTAAACAAGGGCGCAGATCACACAAACAAGTAACTCTGCTCCGCCTGTGGCAGAGCAGGGAGTCCGACTTCATCGACATCTGCGCCTTGCACGCGAGAGCACTCCTTCCCTCCAAGCCCTAGCAGGGGAAACGCGTTGTGGCGTCCCCTGTTAGGCCACAGTTGCTTAGCAGCGCTGTGTCCTCTTGTCATTTCACAGGAGGGTCGCTAGGACCCAAGAGACCTTCATCCTCGCAACGCCCAGTAGAGTGTGCGTGTAGGAGTGGTAGTCCTGAGTGGGGGCTAGAGCCAGTTGCCCAGTGCTCGCCCACCAGGATGGTGCCACTGTAGGGTGTGTAGGACCTGTAGGGGGTGTGTCACTGTCCCACCCTTTTCCTGCAATTTTAGCGGGGTTGGTGGGCTGTGGCAGTGGTTAGGTCAGTGTTTTGGCCACATAGCAAACAGGCGTTTTGCATGCCTTCATAGCTTTTGGCCACCCCTCCCTGTAGTAGACAGATAGGTAGGGAAAACAATACCTGGATTAGCACGCTGGGTATTCCCCCAAGGTTTTGCGCCAGCACAGAAATTGGGCGCATAGGGGAGGGGAGACCCGGGGCGTACCCCGTGGCATCAATAAGCCAACCCTCCAGGTTTAGCAAGGGCGCAGACTTGGGTATAATTAGGACACCACTTCTGCGGCTTGCTCTCAGGACCTTAGGACTAGCACACTCACACATACGCTTTGGCAGGTAAGGGTAAGGTTCAGTCCCTAGCTTTAGTCTTGGAGGCAAGCGTCTCAGAAAGCCTCAGCAACTCACAAAGGTTGTTCTGGGACAAGTAGTCAACCAGAACTGAGTTTAGGCGTCCCTCCGGTAGAACAAATGCAAAGAAGGGCTCCCAGGTGGCCTCTTCGACTCCAAACCCTTCCCAGAGGGTGAGGAAGCGCCAACCCTGGCGATAGCGGTGGCGTAGGACAGACTTCACCAGGTAGAAGCCCTCCTTAGCCATCTCCTCGGCGTTCATGTCGGGGAGTTCACCTTCAACTTCCATAGGGCTGGCAGCCCCTTGTAGGTCCAGAGCGGCGATTTCCTCGTCGTTCAGCTCCCACTCCTCCCCACAGAGGTCTTCAGGATCATGGTAGCGCTTCAGGTGTTGAGCGGCGCACACCAGGGTCCCCCCTAGACGGGGAGAACACCGCACCGTGATACGGTGACCATCCACAGATAGAATCTTGTACGGCCCGAAGTATGGGTCATCGCTGGTAGAGCGAGGCCAGGCGGGTAGTCGATTGTGGTGCACCAGCACCCAGTCCCCCTCTTGGTAGGTGGCCGGTACTCGGTGCTTGTTCTTCTTGTTCCACTGACGCTCCCTCACTCTCTGGAGCATAGCCTTGGCCTTGTCCACCTTCGCTTGTTGCTCTTGGACCCACTCACCCACAGAAGAATGGGTGTCCTCTGGATAGGGGGCATGTAGGAACCACGCCGGGCGCCCCATGAATAGCTCATGTGGCGAGTAGCCAGTAGCTGAACTCTCTTGGGAGTTCATCATCAAGGATATGACGGGGAGTAGTCTCACCCAGTCTCTGGTGCGTTCAGTTTTGCACCATATCCTGACGTTCTCCTTCAGGACACGAATCTGTCGCTCACATAGGGGGTTGCTCGTGTGAGAGTAGGGAATCCCCGTAGACACCTGGACATTGAGGGACCTCAGGACCCTCTTGTACCAGCCAGTATCTGAGCGTACTAGTACGTCCTCATCGGTGTTGATCTCCTTGGGCGCCCCATAGACACAAAACCACTCCTCCAGGAGTATCTTGATAGTCTCCTCTCCGGTAATGTGCTTGGTACATGGGAACACCCTGGTAAACCTGGTCAACCCACAGGTTACCACGAGGGCGAAGTCATAGCCCCCGAACTTCGGCATCTCCGTGTAGTCCACGTATAGAACACTGTTGGCACAGTGTGGGATGGGCAGGGTCGAGTAGAGACCTCTGTCCCTGATATCCCCTGGTTTACAGGACCTGCACGGGCACTTGTCCACGATAGGCTGGAGCGTCTTCCGCAGTTGGTCGTCAGTCCACGTAGTGTGGAACCACTGCTTGAACAGACTCAGGGTACGGTCTGCACCCACATGACCACTGGACTCATGGGTCCACTTCAGCAGCGCTCGGACTCGGTCACTAGGCACCACGATGCGGTCCTCGTGCCAGAGGTAGCTCTTGTCCCGCTTCCACTGGTCTTGGTTGACCAGGAGGGGTTCAAGGCGTTTCTCCAGGCGCCGGTAGATATCCCCAAACTCCTGTAGGTACTCCGATTGTTGGAGTCCATCCAGGGGGCGTATCATGGTCATGTTCAGGTCCAGGTGTACGTCCATACGGCTGAACGCCTCCTTAGCCAGCGCTTCAGACCGGGCACCAATCAGGGCGTCGAAGTTGTTGCGGCTGATGTAGTCGGCACACTCGTTCTTCACTCCCTGGATATGGTGTACCGTCAGCCGTAGTTGACTGAGGTAGGTCCACCAGCGCCGTAGCTTGGCCTTCTCAGGTGGGGGACCCTTCTGGAAACTGCGGACCGGTTCTTGGTCGCATAGCCAGACCACAGGGTTACTCCCCAACAGTCGTGCTTGTGAGGATAGCACCAGCATACCCGCGAGCAATTCCTGCTCATAGGTGGAGTAGTTCCCCCTGGCCTGGTCTCACTTCCAGTTCCAGTGGCCCAGAGGTACTAGGACCCACTTGTCGTCAGGGTAGCTGTGCTTGAGGGTTCCGTCTCGGTTGAGACCTTCCGTCCCCCATTGGGAAATGGCCGAGTCGAACTCCTCCTTCTCTAGTGCTTGCCATTGGAACAACGTTCCACCACCGCCCACATTGCTGGCGTCGGTCACCAGGAAAATCTCCCCTTGTGCCCTAGGCACGCCCAAGCACTTAGCGTTGGCTACCTTGTCTTTGAGCTCGTCAAACGCTTGTTGCTCTTGTGGGCCCCAGCGCCAAGTAGTACTCTTCTTGATCAAGTCCGTCAGAACGGCGCTGGTATAGGTGAAGTTCTTGATGTGGCGGCGATAGAAGTTGCACGCCCCAATGAAACTGCGTACATCATGAAGTCCTTTCTTGGGGTCTTTGTGTCGTACCTTGGCATCCATCAGGGGTTTGGCCTTAGAGGCCGCTGGGGTCCACCACCCATAGCCAACGTCAAGCCCCAGGTACTGCATGGTCTCCTGCATGAACTCACACTTCACCAGCTTGAGTCGTGTGTGGTTCTCCTGGCAGACCGCAAAGAACTCACCCAAGAGGATTAGGTGATCCTCCTGGGTATTGGTCCCAAGGCATACATCGTCGATGTGAGCCTCCATCTGGGCACCACGGGATATGAGCTCCTGCACCTTAGGTCTCCTTCGTAGGATCGACAAGATCTTGTTCATCAGCTCTTGGAACAGAGCGGGTGCGTTAGCCACGCCAAATGGCATGACCTTCCACTTGAATACCCTCCCCTGAGGGGTGATGAAGGCCAGTAGTTCCTGCGCGTTGGGCGTCAGGTCCACTTGCCAGAATCCACTTCGCTTGTCCATCTTGGTCTTGTAGCGACAGGAGGCTATCTTCTCCAGGGTAGACTCCATATTGGGAATGGACCCTGAGTGGTTCAGCGTCTTCTTGTTCAGCTCTCCATAGTCCACTACCAGCCGTTTGGCTGTAGACCCAGGTTTAGCCACCAGGAAACAGGGGCTGCAGTGTAGGGGGTAGTCCCCGTCCTTGTACTCCAGGACTAGGCCAGCGTCGATACATTCTTGTATCTGTCGCTCGATCTCGTCGGCCTGCTCCTTAGGAGCTGGATAGGGTCTCCCCCGGATCTTGTGACCCACGAACTCGGGTTTCAGCTTCAGGTCCATCTGTACCAGCTTGTCGCATGAGGCTGGAGGGGGTAGTTCTCCGAACACCTCCAGATAGGTCCTTATCAGCTTCTGTACCCGCGGGTCCAATATCTTGATCTTGTCCTCCATGTCCTCGTCGGAGTGTAAGTTGCTTGCCCCTTGAATAGACGTCGGGAGGTGGTCCTCCACCGACTCTTCGCCCGCGGTAGCATCCTTCAGCCCTTGGTAGGCATATAGAAGGTCTTGCTCGACCATCTCCGGTGGACGATGGCAACATAGGCACGCTCGAGGGTGTTCACATACACATTCCTCCGAGAGGTCGTCCTCTTCTGGGGTCCTCACATGGGCACCCCATACGCTCTTCATGAGCTTGAGATCTACCTCCCTTTGCCAGGTGGTGATCTTCTGTTCGAGGTCCTCCTTCAGTTGGGATAGGTCTCCCATACGTCCTTGCTTCAGTGGCCATGAGCTGCGGGTAGGCTTCGCGTAGCATAGCTTTTTCGCCACCAACTTCCTCTTGGAATCCACATACTCCCTGAGCCTGGATCGAGGGTCCAGCTCCTCATCCACGGGGTCTTCTACCCTCATGGAGAGTAGGGGTTTTAGTGGGGCGACGTACTCGGCGTTCTCCACTTCCTCCACCGCGGTCTGCACGAAGAAGGCGTCGTGCTCAGTTTCGTCGTCTGAGTGGATGGAGCTAGGTAGCTCAGATAGTCCACACTCAGAGACTCCATCAGGTACAGGTACATGACAGGGTGAGTTGGGGGCGTTGGTGTCAGTCACGACGTACTCATCTCCTCCGGGTGTAGTTTCAACAGCATCTTGAGGTCGTAGGCGATCCTTCAAGTCACCCAAGGCGAGTCCATCGCTTTCTCGTTGTATAGCCTGGACCAGAGTAGGGTCCAGGTCTTCCCAGGGGATGGTGGTAAGACTTCCGTCCACCACGCTGAGCATACTCCCCCATCCGGGCTTCCCAATGGGCGTCTTGCGTCCCAGAGGCACGTAGATGGCCTCATCAGGTAATCGCACCGAGCTGATAGTCAGCTTGTCAAGGAGGGTTCGCCAGTACTCGTTGCCCCCATGGGCTCCCCAATCGGGGGAACACAGGACCATACGGGAACGTTCCAAGGCCACCTTGGTCAGCACCTTCCCCAGTTCACTGAATCTGGGGTTCCCGTAGGCCATCCCGAAAGAGGGCCAGTAAAATTTGTAACTGCAGTTCTTCCCCTTGCTGCAGTATAGGTCCAGTACATGCTGCTTGTCGCTGGCGAACAGCTCCACACTTAGGTCTTCTCGAGAGTAACCCAACTCCTTCAGACCTTGGTCTAGGACTTCCCCCAATAGTTGATAGTCCTCAGTTTTGGAGGCCGCCATCATGTTCGAGGGCTCCTCCTTCGATAGTCTCAGGTAACTCGAGGTATGTTCCGACTGCTCCAGTGGCACAGACTCTCTGCCACTGCCGTGGTCCACGTACAGGAGGTAGGGCGCTTGCAGCGTCAGGGATTGTATCTGGGAGTGCTGCACGAAGAAGTCAGTCCCCAGTACAAAGTCGAAGGCCTCGGTGTCCATCACATAGAACCGATGGGCGATAGTTCGAGAGCCCATAGGTACCTCCACTTCACAGTCCCCGCAGCTGTGCACCACATGTCCATCCCCCATGCGTATAGCGGCGGTGGTCAGGGTGTTCTTCAGGCTCCCACAAGGTAAAATTTTCTTGGCCACTATAGATATTGTGGCGCCAGTATCCAGTACCCCCAGGTATTCACGTCCCCCTAGTCGGATACGTACCCAAAACACCAGGTCTTGGGTGCCACCAGAGCGTCCCCGTCAGAATTCCGCGGGACAGGTCACCTCGAACCCCTTGTTCCGCAATTTGCGGGCCATCCTCATGAAACGGCTTCTCTTCTTGGCGTTGCCGTCATCACCACCTCCATGCTCACGCTTGGCTCCTTGTTCTTGCTGGGCCTGCGTCTGTGAGCGTGTGGTAGGTCCAGACTGCCCTCCAGAGGGCTCGGAGTTCCCCCCTGGATTAGGGTTGGGGTTACCTCCGTTCTTGTCCTTGTTCTTGTTGTCGTTCTGGCGGTTAGCGCCTCCTCCTCGTCCACCTTGACCCTTGTCTTGACCACCTTGACCACGTCCTTTCGACTTGCCCTTGCCGGAGTCGTTGCCTTTGGCCTTGCCTCCACCTTTGCCTGAGCTTTTGCCAGGATCTTCCCCCTTAAGCTTCGCCGATAGGCGTTGCTTATGGTAGCACTCATCCTCGTAGTGCTTCCGCTTACCGCAGAATGCACACGTGATGGTGCAGCGGTAATGATCCGGCAGCTTCACTTTGGCGCCGGTGATCTTCTCCTGCTGCTTCCCCTGGACGACGAAGCAGTCTCGCTGCTCGCAGTCAGAGGCGTGCTGCAGGTGGCCCTGCTCATCTCTGGCATCACACCAGAATAGCTCCTTCACGTTCTCCATTAGGCGGGCGTGGGCGTGTTTGGGGGTAGTCCCCTGCCCAGGTCGGGACCCTTGGTACCCTTTGCCTCCAGAACCTCCACCAGGACGGTAGTTGTTCAGGTGCTGGTCGCTCTCCTTCTCCAGCGCCATCTCCAGGAGCAGCACGCATAGATCCTCGTAGCGGAGGGATCTAGCCTTGCGCTCAGCCGTCAGACGGCACTCGTCCGATAGCTCTCGGGGGAGCTTGGCGCACAACCAGAACAGCAGGTCGTCGCTGCTGTAGGAACCGGGCGTCAGTCGTCCAGCCCAGTGATCCAAGTCCGCCAACAGCTCGGAGACCCTGCCAGGCTTGGGGTTGTTGGGCAGCACGGGCAGGTTCTGGATCTCGGCCCTGATGGAGAGGTCGGTCTCGTAGGTCGGGTACTGCCTCTCCAGGGCAACCAACACGTCGGCAAAGGTGGCGGAGTTAGTGACGATCTGCCTGACCTGCTTCTCCAGGTACTTGGTCTTGCAGCACTGCAGGAGCAGATCGCACTTCACTCGCCCACTCGCGTGGGTTTGGCCGGTCAGTCGTAGGAACCGGCCAAAGTTCTCAGCGAACTCGCTGAGGTCCTTGCCTGTGAACTCAGGCAGGTTCACCACTATCTTGGAGGTGGCAATAGCCTTCGCCTCCTGAGCTCGGCGTCCTTCAGGGCGTCGGGTCTTCTTCTTCTTCTTCTTCTTCTTCTTACCCTTGGGGTCCTCGGGGTCCTCAGGGTCCTCGTCGTCTGGGGGCGAAGAAGAGTCCATCGACGGCGGCTCGTCGTCGGAGGGGTCTCCGCCAAGATCACTGGAGCCATAAGGCTCCACGTCCACCATTGCCCTTAGGGCTGTCAGCCCCAGCCGGTCCAGCTCGGCCCTCGTCGAGTTCGTCACGTGGCTGTAGGGCGGCTGGGCCGTTCTCGGGACGAATGGAATTCTCGGTACTGCTGCAGGAGTCGGCATCGGTCGGCTCCTCAGGCTCCCCAGGGTATTTGTCAACCCTGCCGCCAGGTGGTTAGCCTGTACTCGGTGGGGTGACATTCCCACCGTCGTAGGTGACGCATGGGACGGGATCATCAGGGGCTCCAGTTTCTCCCTGATCTCTTGCGTGAGGTCGCTCACGATTTGCGAAGTGGCTCCTCGGAGCACCTCATTGATCTCCGACCGCGTCAGGGACCTGTTGGAGGATCTTCCCGATCCTCTACTCCTGCCTCCCAGAGACTCTGGTCCTCTCCTCAACCCACTCAGGGGTGCATACCCAGGTGCACACCCAGGAGCATACCCAAGAACTTCCATGTAGGTTCCAGTGGCGTGGAGTGGATGGGGATGGTCAGCCGCATACCATTGCGGCGCAGAGCTGGAAGCCACCGGCTCACTGGCAGTAGTTGCCTCAAGGAGCGCAGTGGTAGGTGGGCCCATGCCATAGGCGGGGTAGTGAGGCATGCCAGTAAAGCCTGTGCCCTCTGCCATAGGCGGGTTGGTTGTGGAGGTGGATGTTGCGGCGGCTGGGAGTGTGGTGGTTATGGGAGAGGGTGATGCTTGGAGGCCAGAAGCGCTTGGTGCGCCTTCGAAGGTAGGGGCATCCGTCGGGTCTTGCCCTTGCTCCTCTCCTTCGTCTGCTCCTTCTCCAGCATCCTTCTCGCTCTCGTTCTCTCTCTTCCTCTTCACAGGCTGAGGCTGAGAGACCACTTCTTCGACCGTCAGGGCCCCGAAGGCCGTCTGGAGGCCATCCAGGGAGTCCTCCGCCGTATCCACTGGCCCATGTAAGGGCTCCACCGAAGGTACAGTGCCAGGCGCCGGCCTTGCCGGTGCCTCAGGCGCTGGCGCTGTCTGCACGTCGGCGTCCACTCTTCCTGGGTCCATCTTAATCCGCCCTTCTGCTTATGTTTGCCTGCTCGGAGCACTGGTTGTACGGCGCGGGGTCGCTGCCGGTGCACAGAGACAGGCTGCCTCTTGCTACCAGAAAAGTTTATAGTGTTTTCAGCACTGTGTTTTTGCTTCTCCTGCTGCTTGTTGTTGCTGTAGGGTGTCCTGCTGCTTGTTTTGGATGATGAAAAGCTTTTGTTTGTTGAAATACAGTTAAGCCAAGTCAATCCAGGATAGCCAAAGCCAATAGTATGCAAGGAGAAGGTAATTCAGGATCAAAGCATGAAGGGCTGCAGTGTAAACAGTGAAAGATGATTGGATATTCACAGAAACTACAGCTCAGGTCACAAATGAATGCATATTCACAAAGATAGCTGAAATGTTTTAGGAAAAGAGTTAGAAAACTGCCTCAGGATCACTCTCTCTCCATAGTGCCATCTTAGGAGATGTGCACTCTTTGTTTTGGGTCCCATATGTGCTGAGGTGGCATGGTATGTGGCGATGAGGTCACTGCCATGTCACATGGGATCTTCCTACTTAGCTAGGCTGACCAGGAATTGAACCCAGGACCTCTCAAAAAGAGGTGCCTAGCCCCCTATGGTGCATACCACTAGGGCAGATAAGTATTCATGGAAAAACATAGATAAATTCATAGGCTCTACCTTAGGTATGTCAGTGCTCAGTCAACTCAGGAAAAGATGTTTCACTTCACATTGAAAGGGGATTAAGGGGTCCACTCCATATCCTGATTGGGTGTTTGGTTCCATAGGTCAAAATGTTTTATCACCAGTTTTGGTTGGACCAATACTAAGATTAAAATGCATGGATGCTCAGTGCATCTCTAATACAACTAGAGTATGCCTCAAAGCAATGGAAAAGCACTTTTTTTTACTTGCAGCGCCGGTTCGAGATCGACCATATCGTTCTCCACACCGCCATCAAGAAGGTCAGGAAGGGTTGCTCGGTCTGCCAGGCCTGCAATCCCGACAACCGGAACGTCAAGGGGGAACCCCAATGGACCCCGGTTCCTGACCAGCCCATGGAGAGCGTGGCCATGGACGTCTTCTCCATGCCCGAAGTGCACATAGGCAAGGAGACCTTTGACTGTGTGGTTCTCTGTGTGGACCGCCACAGCGGCTACGTTGTAGCCGTTCCGGCACGCAAAAAAGGGTTGCTTGCCAAGGAAGTGGCAGTCATGATGATTCGTCATTGGCTGACCGTCTTTGACATCCCCCGCACCATTTGCAGTGACCGGGGGCCCCAGTTTACTGGTGGCTGGTTCAAGGCTATGTGTTCCCTCATGGGAATACGTCATGCCAAGAGCGTCGCCTATCTCAGCCGGTCTAACGGCCGTGCTGAAGTGGCTGGACGGCAGCTGTTCGAGAAGCTGCGCAAGATCCACATCACCAATCCACGTCGGAACTGGTTTGAGGAGATGTGGCCTGCTCTGAAGGCCCATCATGACACCCCCACTCCGGGCGGTTTGTCCCCTCACCAGATTCTGTTCGGCAGGGACCCCCTGGGTAGGGGACTTCCCTTGTCTGGTGATGGCATGGCGATGGATGCCAAGGAATTCTTCGCGCGGCAAGAGCAAACGGCGCGGGACATCCGCCAGCAACTCGAGAGGGAGCATGCTGAGCGTCAGAAGTCCGCCCCGAGCTCGACAGCGCAGAAGTTCAGGGTGGGAGACCCGGTGTGGGTGATCAGACCCCGCCCCATGGGCACCCACCGCACCAAGACCTGGTTCACACCCGGCGAGGTGGTTCGCAGGATTGTTGAGGACACCTACCGCATCAAGGTGGGTCACGGACAGTTCCGGGAGCGCCACGAGAGTCAACTCCGTGTGCGGGAGCCCGACCTCCGTGGCCAACATGTGTCCCTGAACTATGCCGCACATGAGGCTGATTCGGACGACGACTATGCTGAGCAGGACGACTACACAGTCGAGAAGATCCTGGCTCAGCGTCCGAAAGCCTCGGCACCCGGAGGTCTGGAGTTCAAGGTTCGTTGGCGAGGCTATGGGCCGTCCCACGACACCTGGGAACCCGTCTCCTCGTTCGTGCCGCGGGTCAATACTCCCTTCATGGAGTACATCCGCAAGCACAAGACCAAAATCCACGTTTCGGACTTGGCAGCACTCACCCGGGCGATTGCAGCCAGGGGTGCCTGATCAGCGCCCTGAGCTCTCCCCTGATGTGCTTTGAGGCGCTTGTGAGGCCGACAGATCGTCCCTCACTTGCTTGCTCTCTCTCATCTTCCGGTGACCTGCCATCAGAGTGGCCATATACCCCCCCCTGCTGAATCCAGAGGAGGATGGCCCCTCTCTTTCAATTCTATTTGTCACTCACCCTCCTGCTGAATCCTTGGGAAACCAGGTAGGGCGACTGACCTTCATATTTTCTGAGCTCTTGGGGCCTTGAAGCCCATACGACGTTGCGCAACGGATGCCGATGTCATTGGCATTGCGATTTTTGGTGTGTGGTCTGGTTCCATGGCACTTGCGGAATCCAGACCAGTCGACGTGTGTCTCGAGACTATATATGGCCTGAACTCAGGCGTTTTCCTGTTCACCCTCCTGCATATGCCTTATCCTAACCAGGGCGTGGTTTGGCACTCTGTCCAGAGTGTGTTTACACGTCTGTTTACCCGATTATTGTTTACTTTTTCTGCCCTCCAGGATATGTGCATCTGTATGTTGCTGTCTTCAGCCCATCACCGGAGTGTGGACTGTTTTTCCCCTCCGAAGGGATGCGAATCGTATACAAAGGCGCCTTGAGTCGCCTTGTACATGTTCATACAGCCTGGTCCAGCCTGGACCAGTACCTGAATACAGATTCTACTGTTTGAGTGCCTGTGATACCGTGTTGCCCTATTCGCTGTGATGTGTGGAGATCCTGATGGCGCCAGGCGGGAAGCCCAGTTGCCTGACTACACTCCCAGCGGTCCGCCACTGTCAGTCCCAGTGTGAGCCTACCGACTCGCAGACGCAGTTGCAGTCGGATGGCGGCCTCCGGTGCTCCTGACCTCGGTCAGTCTGCCTGGGAAACTGGTGGTTTGAGGAGTCGACGCCTCCGCCCACACTGCATGAGGACTCCCTCATGTATGGCCTTCGTGGCAGTAGGGCGAGGGAAAAGACGGCCTTGATGCCCGATCCCTTCAGGAGGAGATCCCTTAAGTTCCTCAAGGAGTTCGGCTGTGACACTCTGGACTCGCGTCGTATGGATATGGACATGGTGCGCCCGAGGAAGGACCCGTGGGGACTCTCCCCAGTCGGCGGGCCTTGGGAAGCTTGGGGTACCCTGATGGATCTTTGTGGTCGCTCTCGACCTGTGGGACCACCTCGGTCGTCGTGTGTCGCCTATGTTGGCCGTGTATGCCACTGCCACTGTGGTGGTGACCGTAGCAGCCGGCACCCGGTGCGCCTGGTATGGGTTAACGGGTCCTTTGGATGCCGAACAATCGCCGCCAGGACCCGGGACTTGATACTTGATACTATACTTGCAGTTACTTGCAGTTACAGCATCATACCTGTTTTACCGTGGGATCGCGATGGGCAACCTAACCCGTAAATCAGCCTGAAGTGAGGTGTGACACCCCCCCCCCCCCTTCAGGGGATGGTCCTGGGTACCCGCTACCATGCTTGCGTGTTATCGAGCCCCCCCCAGGGTTTGCTCTAAGGAGGGGGGTGAAGCGGTACCCAGAACCTATGGCCCATGGCCCGGAGGCCTGTGAGCCGTCACACCCGTTATGGCCCATGGCCCAGAGGCCTGCGAGCCGTCACACCCGTGCGGAAGCCGTTGACACCGGCTGTCCCTGTTCTCTAACCCGTGAAATCTGGAATCCGATTTCTAACCAATAAATCGATGTAGAATTACCGTGATTTTATTGTCTTGATCGATTTTCGGGCAGAAATCGGTGAACTACCCGATTTCTACCGCGATTTCTAATTGTCGTGAAATCGCCGCCTGATGTCGCCTGTTCTCGCGCCTTCGTCGCTTCTCCGTGGCGAGTTTTGTGATTGACTTTTCTCGAGTACCTGTGAGGTTCCAAGAGAACTTAAGGGCTGAATCTAGAGGGTATTTAATGTACTTTCATCTGGTGTGTTCACCAGAATTTTTCGCCGTTGCGTTTTCGAGAAAATCAGCGCGCAAGGCTTTCCGTCGATCGTGCGAACTCATGCTTCTCAAGGACCAAGAGTTCGCACGGAACCCTACGTCTCCCCCCTATGTCTTTCATTCATGCCCCTTTCACGCGGGCATATCATCTTGCTTAGGGAAGTGGGCAATGGCGGTGTTTTAAGCAGCCTATGGGTCTCGCAAACCCAAGTCGTTTGCGTGCGCAAACGCTAACTTTGTGGCCTTGTGAGCATGAACGTTAATGACCGAACACAATGCTCACAAGACCAAAAGCCCGAGGCCATTTTCGTTTTACGAGCCAACTCAACGATGGCTCCACGCAATTCAATGCGTACCAAAACTCTTTTTTCAAAAGAGGGCAAGTTTTGGTCGAAAATTAGGCCAAAATGGCCAAACCCCCGAGGCTCGTATTCGAAGCCTATGGGGAGTTGAGCCTCGAACCAAAGCAATATGTAAAGTAGAGACCACGAAGGACATCGTGGATGGCTTGGTTGATTTTTACAACCTTGTCTTCTATTTTATATAATTTCGCCTTGTGAGCACGCGTGCCACATTGCCTCTTTGCACACGCGCTCATATGCAAGCACTAATGACACGAGTGGGCGGAGACAATCTAACCATAGGGTGCATATTTGAAAGCACCTACTATGGGCCTACTCCAAAAGTGTTTACTCATATTTTTGCTCCTCAAGGTCCCAAGGATATGTTCATGCCAATATCGCCGATATATGCACTTTTTCCCATAAATAGTGTGCTTCAAGGATTGAGGTGTTAAAAATGCTTTCATTGTGCTTTGAACCTCAATCCTTGTTGCAAAAGGGAAGCAAAGCTTCGGTTTACATCCATGCAAAGGCCCGAGGCTCCTTTCTCTTGCGATACGGAGATACGATATTTGGAGGGACCGCTTTTGGGTGAATTTTGGCCGTTTTGCCCAAAATGGCCACAAACTCCTTCTCCCCCTGATTTCACCCCCGAGGTTGCGTGCGCCACTTGACCAAGGGTAAGGGCAATTCGGAGAGGGCACATTAGCCCACGTCGAATGGGGTGTTTCCCCATGTGGCCTCTCCTCTTGATGGGAGAGTTGTGAGTCACCCAATTTGGGGTATGTTGCCATTCTGCCCCATACGTGTGTCACGTTCCCTCCAATGGGAAGAATAGCTAGAGGCGACCATGAGGGATGGCAAGTGGCATACATTGGGACCTAGGTCCCATGTGTCTATCGCATCTTTGGTTGAAAGGATCCTCGCCGTGGCCATGGAGATATGGAATCATGAGTGCGGGCCGTTTTGGCCAAATTTCGCTGTTTTTGCCATTGTATGCCATATTGGAATTACCATATCTTCATGGGGCACGGGATCTAGCCAGGAAGAAGGGGCGAATATTGTAGCATATGACCAAGGGTTGAATGCCCTTGAGTTTCGTATTTGCTCCTCCGGCTCATCCGGAGTTATCCAACTTTTGGTGCGATCCACGATCCCCACCTTTGCACCGCATGTTGCTTTCTGCCCCGTCCGTGTGGTCATCCCATCGGTGAACAGTAAGCAGCCGGCGTGACAACAAGCGATAACCCAGGGCATGGGACCAAAGGGGATATCAAGGGTTGTGAATCAAGGCTTGGCGCGTCAATATCGCCAAGATTTCCTACCCTGGACGGTCGCCCGAGACGGCCGATTTTGCCATTTTGGCAATCATGACCCCACGTGGCGAACCCGTGGTGCCCTGATGCCGGGACCTCAGAGGGAACCAGGTTGGGTGAGGGCTCGAGGGAGTTCGCATGCGAAGCGCATAGGGTCAGTTGCCTCGTCCCTACCTCTGGCGGGTCCGGACGAAGGGTCAATTTTGGAGATTTTGAAGCTAATATCAGTTTGGGCTGAAACAGCCCATTTTCAGCTACCAACTCCTGAGGGATAATGGCGGGGCCATATCTCTGGCTCAGAGAGGAGTTGGGACCTGCCGATAAGGGAGCATAGGGAGCCACTGTCGGTTGGCCTTGGAGCCCCTTGGTTCCCAGGAACTCGCCTGTGGCTAGGCGGGACACCTCCTCCATTGGCAGGGTTTCAGGGTCCGGACTGAGCAGGGCATGGGTTGTGTTTGAGCCCCCGCCCCAACCAGCCACTGAGAGGGTCGGACCTGGGAATGGGATACAAGTTAGGATAGAGTGTCTATTGTCCTGTGATGCCCTTACCCCAGTCCAGTCTTAACCCCATGTGTACATATCCTGATGTGTTGCTGTACATACTTTCGTTCCCTTGTTGCAGAGTGGCAAGGATCCTGAAACGCTTTGTCACATGACACGAGCGTATTGATGCCCTTGTGAGCGTAGTGCTTTGCCTGCCTGCTCACCTGTGCGTGTCACCGCAGCGTCCCGTGGCCGGCCCCCCACGGGAACGCGTCAGGAGTATGGAATGGCGCCGCAGGTGTATGCCAGGATCATCCAGACGCTGGGAGCCGAAGCGCCCGAGACGGACGTCTTCGCTTCCCGGGATGCCCCACTTTTGCGGAAGTGTAGGAGGCATTGGCATCGAGGAGACTCAGCCTGGCATAGGCATTGGGGTCTGAAGGAGAGGGGGCTCATGTATTGGCATGGCTCCCTGGACAATACCAGACGTACGGTGGAGAAGATCGTCGCGGATAGGGCGAAGGGGGTCCTGGTCATAACCGGCATAGGATCCACCCCATGTCCGCTGGAGGGTCTCAAGTCGACGCTGGACTCCATCACCCTGAGCGAGATGTCATTCGGGCCAGAGGAGGAGTTGTTCATCGACGCCAAGGGTGTATCAATGCCCTCCCCGGGTCAAGCGTGGGGTACCAAGGCTTTCCTGGTGGATGGGGCGCAGGCCCAGCCCACGGGTGATGAAGCATTCATCCGTAGGGTGGAGGCGGTGCCCATGAGGGTCATGTTTGAGCCCAAGGAGGGGACGGATCAGCCTATTGATGGCATTGACGTCCTGTCCCACGCCGAGATCGACGACGTCGTCAACTACATGCGGATGGGGATGCATGATCGTGTGGCAGCCAAGAAGAGGCGGGCCATGGTCACATCTCCGCATTGGTGGGATGAAGAGATGTTGGTCACCGGCAAGTACGAGAAGGATGAGTTCGTGGCGAGGGTCATGGATCACATCGCGGACCAATATGATGGTCGGGTTGGGTCGGACCCGCCGACGTGGGACTTTCCAAGAATGGGGGCCGAGAGCGACAAGAACCACCCCGATGCCGCAGATTTTCGAAGATTATCGGTGGGAAGCGCGCCCCACGACGATGAAGACGGCATATCGGACGTGGAGAAGTCGGACTCGGAATCTGAGGGTGTGTTATTTCTTCGAATATTGCCTTCGTTCGAACCTTCGAACGTTCGAACGAAGCTTTTCCTTCGAACGAACATGTTTTTCGAACAAAATTTTGATTGCGCTTTGTACGCTACTAGGTCCTGCAGCGGATCATAACTACGCGATCCGTCATCGTGAAGGGCGCACGCTGTGCGGCAAGTGTTATGCTGGGCGGGGATTTACCGTTTTTGAAGAAGTTTTTGGGACTTACTGAGCATTGGTATATACCGTCAGTTCACAACTTGGGCCTTTGGAACCCTCTCAAGAGGCGTTACCTGGGCTGTCACCGGCGCAGAACGCGCACGGGTGATGCGTCCCGACTTGGCAAGACCCCTATCTGCAAGGGAGCTCGTGGCTGCGCTTCAAAACCTTTGCTTCAAGTGCCACGACACCATGCCATTATTTGTGTTCTTCATATGCTTATGCGAATTGGTGCTTTGCTTGGGGAATACTTGGAAAGGCTATGCTTGTCCGCCAGCAGGGAAGCACGCAACGCTATCAATAACATGCTGAAGATTGCTCTGTGTGGTTGGCAGCTAGGTGGAACTTGTAGACCTGATGGACAAGAAACCAAGCGTTTGTTTTTTATATGGGATGGTATTGCTCATGTTTTGGGGTTGACCGACGAGCACTTGGGTAACCAGGCTGTCATGCGGTTGCGGGACGTGATGCAACGGCTCTATCGCACCTATCAGCGCATCGACATTGACCTCCCAGCGGACTGTCGGCAGGCGGCCTGGGAATTTCGCGCACACTGTTTGCCTGATACCCGTTCTCATTATCTGATAATCTTGCAGTTCGATGTGCCCAGAATCCTAGAGGCGATAGCACCTTACGGGCTTGGGATGTACTGCCAGGACTTGGCTGAAACCACGAATGCCAAGCTAAAGGATTTCTACTTGCGGTTCACAAACAGAGGGGGCAGCACCACAGATGACTACCAGCTCTCTGCTCTACTACAAACCATGGAGCATGCCTTCTTGTACACGCACTCCCATATTGTAGCTCACGGTACAACGCGCCCGGTCTCTTGCCCAAACGCTGCATTGTTCGAATCCTTAATAGACGATGCCGCTCAATGGTGCTGACAAAGGAAGACAAGGCCGATGTCGCAAGACTGGTGGCGGTATGTGTTATTCTCCAAGCCCTGCAGGCATGCGTTGTAGTCCTTCGAATTTAGTCTTCGTTCGAATCTTCGAATCCTCGAACGAACTCTCGTTCGAAGATTTTTCTTCGTTCGAATATTCGAATCTTCGTTCGAAGATATGTTTCGAATCTTTCGCGCTGTGCTCAGGAGTTGCTTCAGGCGCACCCAACTTCTGCCCCAGCGTCACGATCAGCGCCAGGAACACCTTCCCAGAGTAGTACACAACTGGCTCAGCACCCAGCGCCGCAGCGTTCAGCGGATTTGGAGCCGTCACCATCCCCTTCTCGCCGTTTGGATGACCCGCTAGATTTTGGATCCCAGGATTCAGAAGAATATGATCCGGATTACGTGGTGGTGAACGAAGTGTTCGATGTCAGCGCCGAGTTCGACACTTGCCGCCAGGTAATCGTTGAATCCGGAGTCACCCGCCCCTACCTTGACCTCATTCTAGGGAAATCCGTACCCAATCCGCATACGCCCATTTTCGGGGACCCGAAGTACGCTTGGCTTACGCCACTGTCAACCTATGGGCGCTGTTTCGGAAAGTGTTTATCAGCCGATTGCAAAGATGTGGCTGTGGAGAGGGACTTGCCTTGTGCACTGGTCGCCCGCGCCTTCCCCTTCGCAGTCCCGAACAAAAAAGGCACCCCAACCCCGATAATACGTATGCTTGCGCTTGTTTGGCACGCCTACGGCGCAGTGGAGAGCTGGCGTGAAGACCGTACCGTGATGCTCAGATTCCCCTCCTCAGAGCCCCCAGGGTGGGGCAAATGTACATCAACGGGCCGCTTGAAAGGCGTCAAGGTCACCGCTCAGGCGCGGGGTGGTGGTGAGGCAGCCCAGACGGACGAAGGAGCGCAGCAAGCCGGGGGAGTACAACAATTGCAAAGCACAACACCGGCGAAGTGGCAGACGGTGCTCCAGGCAGCAGTCGCAGCAGGAGTGCAGCATGGCTACATGGGAGGGGACATTCCTGAATGGGAGGTACCGCATTTACCTTGTAGCTGAGCGCTTTTGACCATGCATGCGTCCTCTACGTTATTCTTCGAAAAACATTCTTCGTTCGAAGAAACAAACGTTCGTTCGAACATTCGAATCTTCGAACGAAGATTGTATTCGAAGTCTTTTACCGCTCCACTGCCCACAGGTTGCAGCAACGCAAACCAGCGCCGTTGGCGTCAGGTGGAAGCTTCAGCTACCAAGTCGTGGAATTGAGACGACCGTGACTGCGGGCAGCCTGCTCAACGACCTCCTAACGAAGCCTGCGAGAGCACTGACGGTCCTCGGAGCACTCCAAAACCATGAAGAAGGTCGCAGAAAGGTGAAGTCGATACCGTGGGTCAACCTGAGCCAGGGTGGTTCCACGTTGCATTCCCCTGAGGCAACCGAAAAAAAAGCGTCGACGACCAGAGCTGGTGTGCGGGGCAAAGATCCACAACCCGTTGTGTCCAGACGACGGGCAAAGAACCTTGCCGAGATTCTCTCGTCTTACAAGAAGACAAAGAAGCCGAAGAAGAGACCACGAGCGAAGCCAGCGGCTAAGGAACCTCCGAAGAAAAAGGCAAGGCTGCTGCCGGGTGAGAGTTCGGAGAGTGAGGAGTTCGAAGAGACTGAAGAAGATGAGGAGGAGGAGCCGCCTTCCGGAGATGAGGAGGAGGAGCCGCCTGCCCGAGATGATGACGATGAAGACGAAACCCAGGAGACACAGATTCCAGACCGAGGGGCACTGCCGTGGGCATGGCTTCCCCTCCAACAAGAGGACCAGTGGGGAGCGTGGAGAGGAGTGCCGATTTCGAAGTGGCGCCCCTGGCGAACGGAGATACCCAGAGACATCCTGCAGCAGAAGACCAAACTGGGCCGTGCCGGTACAATCTTTTGGGTCCCTGCAGACTACAACTCTGCCATGTGGCATTCTGTGGGGGAGTATTGTGTTGCGGCCCGAAGCTACGCAACAGAGGAGGAGTGCAAAAACGCGGCGGCAGTGGCGTCGGCAACCGGTGGCGTGCCAGCTCCAAGTGCCAGGAAGAAGAAAGTGAAGGCAAAGAGGCCAAAGAAGAAGAAGAAGACGCCAACGAAGAGTGGTGGAAAGCAAGAAGAAGAAGATGCCGGAGAGGGAGACAAAGAGGATACGGAAAAGAAAGACGAGGTTGCAGTACTAGTGTCAGGCAGTGAGTCATGAGCCAGGACTCAGAGAGCTACATTGGACAGGGACATTGGTGGTTCTGCGGTTCTGTTGTTGCCTGTATGTGCATTTGTAAACGCCGCGTCTTTTTCTTCGAAAAATATCTTTGTTCGAACATTCGAAGGTTCGTTCGAAGAAAAGTCCACCACATTTCGAAAACACATTTTCAGGGCATTCAGGTGGTTGCAGGCTGAATCTAAAGAACCAAACCCTCAAAAATACCTGTGTTGAGCATTTTATCGCAATGTTTGCAGCAAAACGGCCACAACAAAGGCGTTCGAACAGTTCAAAACTTTTCTTCGTTCGAAGAAATAATCTTCGTTCGAAGGTTTCGTTCGAAGAAAATACCCCCAGTGGTGGGTCTCATGGGAAGAGGCCTATACCGCAGTGCGGTCGGTTGTATCGATACCGAAGCAAGCGGCTGAAGAGGCCCAGGAGAACCCGAAGGTCGCCGAGCTGAAGGAGAGGCTGATCAATGCCTATCCGCGGCTATTCAGTGGCGTCGCCAACAAGAACCCTCCAGATCGTGGGAGGTTGGGCACAGCGAGGATCAAGCTGAAGCCGAACCCCAAGATCTATCGTCATCGGGAGTACCAACTTCAGGGCGATCGGGCCGAGGCCATGAAGAAGTTGTTGGCCGAGTTCATTGAGCGAGGATGGATCGAACCCTCCGACAGTGAGTGGGCCAGCCCAGCCTTTATTGTGCCCAAGAAGGAGAAGGGCGAGTGGAGGTTGGTGGTGGATTACAGGGGTTTGAACGAGCAAACTGAGCATGACTCGTACTCGCTTCCTCTGATCGACACCATCCTCCAAAAGCAACAGAAAAAGCGGATCTTTACGGTGTTAGACCTGAAACACGGCTATCACCAGATGCCGCTGCACCCGGACTCCAGGCCCTGCACAGCGATGTCGACGCCGCTGGGGCCCATGCAGTGGAAAGTGGTGCCTATGGGCGCCAAGAATGGCAACGCCGCTTTCCAGCGCATGATGGAGGACCTACTCGGTCCTGTCCGGGACTGTGCCGATCCCTTCGTGGATGACATCATAATCGGGTCCGGCAAGGAGAACATGACTGAGGACGAGCTCATCGACGCGCATGAGAAGGATCTGCGCCGAGTGCTCAGTGAGCTGGACAAGCACAACATGGTGTGCAAGCCCACCAAAACCTCACTCTTCGTGAAGGAAGTGGAGTTCGCCGGTCACGTGGTCGGTCACGGGCAACGCCGTCCCATGCCTGGGAAGCTGGCGTCCCTGCACCACTGGGAGAAGCCCCAGACCATCAGCGAACTCCGGTCCTTCATGGGGTTCTGCAACTACTATTCGGGCTATGTCCGGATGTATGCAGAACTCTCGGGGCCGCTGCACAAGATGCTGCAGGTGGGGAAGTTTGATGGCCGGAAGGGGAGCAAGAAGATGCTTGCCTGGACCCCTGAGGCCGAACATGCGTTCAGCCGCCTGAAGGAGCGACTCCTGGGGCAGTTGGGGATGTTCCTGGTGGACCCGGACAAGGGATTCGTGCTACGGACGGACGCCTCGGACTATGCTGTAGGAGCAGTCCTCGAGCAGATCCGGGACGACGGGTCGCACGTACCCGTGGCGTTTTGGAGTCGGATCCTGGCCGAGGGCCAACGCCGCACCTGGACCGCGAGGGAGAAGGAGACGTACGCCATTGTTTGTGCGCTCAGGAAGTGGTCTGGCCACATCGGATTGCAACGGGTGGTGGTTTGCACGGACCATCAATCCTTGCAGAGCTCGCACAAGGAGCACGTCGACACCCCATCGGGACCGGCGGCAAGGAGGGCCCGATGGCATGAGACGTTCGCCAAGTTGGATCTCAGCATCGTGCACGTCCCGGGGAAGGACAACACTGTGGCGGATTGCCTCAGTCGATGGGCCTACCCCGCGGGCAAAGCTTGGATGGACGTATCCAGCCATGGGGACGCCGAGGAGACCGAGGAGGCCAAGCGCATCATCGAGATGGAGAAGGCCATGGAGCAAGAGGGGGTCAAGTGCTTTGTGGTGATGGCAAACCGTACGGACCTGGCCAAGTTCCGGGGCGCCCGCGTCCAAGCTATTCGAGAGGAAACCCTCGAGCAATGGATGGTGGCCCCTGTAGAGCTAGTCAGGTCGGTGCTCACAGAGGACTGGTCCGATGACTATGCAGCATCCGAGCACTGGAGCAAGTACTGGAATGCCGTGAGCGCCCCGTCGGACGACGAATGGCCTGAGGGCTTGACCGAGGATGGGGACAAACTGTTCCTCAAGGACAAGCTATTGGTCCCAGAGAACCGAATGGAGGAGCTCATTGACCACTGGCATAACGCCCAGCTCATGCATCCTGGTCGGGACAAGATGCAGCAGGACGTGGAGTGGCGCTTCAAGTTCCCACCGGGGTACTATGCCCTCCTGGACAAGTGCTGCAGCGACTGTGCCGTGTGTCGGGCCACGAAGAGCCCCAACCACTCCACAGCGGGCAACCCGGTGTATACGGCTATACCGGAGGCCCCTATGCGGTCCGTGGCCATGGATGTATTCGCCATGCCGGAGGTCACCGTGGAAGGAGAGACCTACGACTGTGTCATCCTGGCGGTGGATAGGCACAGCGGGTATATCGTGGCGGTCCCTGGCAAGAAGTCCAAGAAGAAGGACAAGAAGGACAAGCATGGAGTGGGGCTGCAAGCCAAGACCGTCGCTAATGCCATGATCAGGCATTGGCTGACGATTTTTGATGTCCCAGCTGTCATCTGCAGCGATCGGGGCAGTCAATTTGTGGGGACGTGGTTCAAGACGATGTGCAAGCACATGGGCATTCGGCACGCCAAGACCGTGGCGTACCACAGCCGGTCGAATGGCCGGGCTGAGGTGGCCGGGCGGCAGATGGTCGAGAAGTTCCGCCAGCTGCACATCGACGCTGTGGAGAGTACTCCAGGCGTAACACGACCTTCCGGGGCCCACTGGACTGTCGCCCCATCGCATCCTGTTCCTACGGGATCGAGTGTCACGCACTCTCCCGTGGTTGAACCATGGCAAAGTGGCCCGGGATGCGAACGCTATGATGGCTGAGGCGGACGACACGGCGGCCAAAGTGTGCAAGGCACTTCAGGACGAGCATGCCAAGAGGGCCAAGTACTTCAAGCAGGGAAAAGTCCAGAAGTATGCTCTTCAAGACACCGTATGGGTGGAGCGGCACCACAAGGATGTCCTGTCCAGGCATAGGCAGGCGTCTTGGTATGTGCCGGGGGTAATCGTGCGGAAGGTCGGGCAGGATGTGTATGCAGTTCGTGTGGGAGATAACAAGATCCTGGACCGCGACCACACCCAGCTTCGTCCCCGAGCACCGGACCCAAGCGGACGTCCCGTCACCTTCGAGTTCACGGCCGGCGATGTGGACTCGGACGACGACGGTGAGGACGACGACTTCACCGCCGAGAAGATCCTGGCGGACAAGCCGGACCCGGGGACGCCTGGGGGGAGGCTTTATAAAGTCCGTTGGAAGGGATTCGCCGCATCCAAGGACTCGTGGGAGCCTCCGAGCAGCTTTGTGCCGAGGTACACCACGGTCTGGATGGACTATCTGAAGAAAAAGAACATTTCTTTGGATGTCAAGGACGTGTTGGTCCATTTGGTGGCTGCTGTAGCACCGTAATGGATCCCCCTTGGCATTTTCGTTTGTTTCTGTGCTTGGGAGACGGGTGAGGGCGTTCATCCGGGGATTCTTCGGCCTTGATTGGCCGTATACCCCCTTCACTCGATCTCCACATATATATTTCACTGTGGTATACTTATTTAGGTCGACCGACGACGTTTTTCTATCTTTGATCCCCTTGGTCCATGTTGTAGATCAAGTGGAGACCGGATATGGCGTAGGGCACCGGTTTTCAGTGTCCTCACCCCTCCCTTGGGGCATGGGGGACGCCTACGACGTGTGTGGGGCCTCCACGTGTCCTTGGGACATCGGGGGGGGGGGGTTGGGAGCCCATTGGGGTCCTCCCGTCCTCTCTTCAATGACTTCCGAGCGGTAACAACGCTCTGAGAAGGGGGGTGAAGCCGGTTCGGACCCCCGTGGCCATCTTTGGGTCACTTGGGGTGTGTATCTATGTGCCGGCAAGCCGCCATTGGCTGATATCAGCCTCTCCCATCCACCTGACCTAACCCGATGTGATAGTGTGATAGGTTTGGCCATTCCGGCTATGAGCGGCCATATTCAGTACCGAGGCGCCGCCAGCTGAGATTGATATATCAGAATATCGGGAATCAACAGGGTTTTTTTATCATAATGTTTCCGTAATTTTTCCGCCTTTCGTTCTGATTGTCAATGTATCGGCGACTGTCAGTTGGCTCGCGATTTTGCGGTAACCGATTGGTTAACTGTTATTTACAGATATTTTGGCGGAAACCCCGATGAAGGGTCAGATTTCATCAGTAAAGGGTTCGTTGCTTCCGCAATTCTCATATTATACACTCGCAAAATTAATCCGATTTTTTCAAACTTTCAGAATCGGATTTTCGACTTCGACATCGCCGCACTCGATATGATGAATCTCGAGTGGTCATACAATTTTCCCCGATCACGAATCAACCTTCCTTTTGTTGTGCCCTTCATTTTGCTTGGAGTTATAGTCGAAACAAAAGTGATTCGTGAGACCACTTTGAAGAGGAGAACTGCCCCATGAAGATGACCTCACAACATGGCAAAATCAGGCAAATCACACCATTATGCCCAAAAGTCAATAATATACTCAAAAATGCATACGGCAAATATCCAAATGCTCCATGCATGTGTCAAACCGGAAAGTAGTATACAAGGGTGATATAGACTTATGCCCTCCATCCAGTCAACCAATGCAGCGAAATTAAACAAATCATGGAAGCTGGAAACGTTCAACTCGAAGTCTGCAAAGTCGATCTCACGGAGGTAATCGCTTGCGAGGTGCAGGTGGTCAGAGAAGCATGCAAAGCGACCCCCGATAATGACGCAGATCGCCATGACATAACACATTGGTAGGAAACGCCGGAAGATCAGGACAATACAGATGGCTCCCAAACACAAACACGGTACCGTACACCACAAGAACGAGTCTGTCGACCAATCATCCACAGACGGTAGGGTCCCCTGAAATAGGGCTTTGGGATGCATTGATGTAGGTGATTTAGCATACATGCCCAGGACGTGGTCCGCCCAAGAAGTCATGCACTGAAGCATTGTGCTGAACAAATGTGGGGGAGATGGGGGCCATATTGAGCTTTCTAGCAGTGGCGGTGAGCATATTAGGAAAACAATTTCTCTTCGGCAGATTGCGCTAGATTTAGATTTGAACTTGCCCCTGATTCCCACAAAATCCTTTGTGATGCCCAGAAAATGCATCGCGCGGAAGTGCACTAATATTTCAATTGCATGCTGTTGCCCTTCCGGGGTCAACTTGACTACCTAGGCAAGGCACATTGCTAAGAACTTTCAGAGCTCCACTTGCTGGAGATAACATATTTGCCCACATTATTAGAGATATACGGTTAGACTTAGGCCACCATAGATGGCCCATCCGCATGTCGGAATACCATCAATACATCCCAAACCGCAGCCGGATTCTATTTAGGTTAAATCACCGCCGGGGATCCAGCGCTACTTGCGTCGCGGGGACGAAATTGTTCCAGAGCGTGCGCCTTGTCACTTGGTAGACATTGGAAAATCGGAGCACCACGGTCGCCAAACCATATTTTCGGTATGGGAGGTGCCCGAAATCAGAAATCGCAAATCGTAACAATGGTACCAACCCTTTGTTTTTTTTTGCATAATACGATGTCAAACTATCAAGGAGCGCACATGCGTCCTCATGTAGCATTTGTTTGTCCTAACTCTGGCCAATGACCATATGTACGAGACTGTTCTTATGCATAGCTCCCAATATGCCATCCTTTTAATCCCGCCCGACGACAAACTAACAAAGCTACTTTCCTTCCCATTCTTTTCGCGAAATTGCCCACCAGATTATGAACATCCAAATAAAATTTAGCCACTGCGGTGAGCAGCATGCACCATTATGTTTGTCAGCCATGCTCACTACGGTTGCAGGGGCAAATCCTAGTGCGCGAACCACAGGCGAAGTTCATAACGTCACATCACCGTCTCGTGAAGAGGCAGTTTTTTTTCCTCTTTCAGAGCAACATTGGGGCACGAAAAGCCTCCTTCAGTTTTTGCTATCTGATTGATATGTCGGAGAAATTCTAATTTTTCGAAGACCCATGAATTTCGCACTTCTGCATACCTGCCCGTTCCGGAGGGAGGCGGGAAGGAGGTGGGAGGGTACGTGTGGATTGGACATAGGTCTTTCACCATGACCCCCCCCCCCACCGAATTTTGAGGGTGCCGGATCCAAAAAGAAGTACGGTTGGCCCTCATATGCCGCCTAGAGAGTTGTAACTTCCCAAGTGACAACCCCTTGATTCCCGGAGCACAACATGCAGCCGAACACCAGTGTATCACCATACAAGCTGAAGAATGAGGAGGTATTATTCCTTTTGCGATGCGGAATACTTTCTCTTCCTCATGAGAAGAGCAAATCGCGGACCCCATGCCCCCTCAAAGGGGCACGTGCAAGAAGATTAGAGAGCAACACGGAAGGTAGGTGATACTTACAATCCGAATCGCCTTGCAAATCTAATGCACTTTCAAAAGCCTTAGTGATGCCCATCACTTCTTCCCAACTACACAAAATCTTTGGGAATGCATAACGCATAACGCATTACGAATGGTGAAGCAAAACGCAATGTCAAACCTTTGAAGAAAAGATGCAGTTATGGCCCCACAAGCCTTGCCACTAGCAACGCCAAAAAGTGCCTGTTAAACAAAACATTAAGGTGCAACAATGTGAGTCAATCAAAATGAAGGGTTTGGGAGCTCAAAAACCAGACTTTGTAAAAAACACATCGTTATTGTTACAATTTCTTCGTTCCAGGCGAATTCGTCCGAAAAAAAATTTCGAGTTTTTGTCGCCGAGCAGTCCTTCGCTAAAATCGCGACACGGGGCTAAATCGCGACGGGCTGAGCTACTCTTTTCTTTGGTACAAGGGAGAACTCTATGCTAATGGTGGGCCCTTTGGGAGTAAAAGCAAATTTAGCAGACCCTAACCCTAACCCTAACCCTAATGACACATGTGTGGGGGGCAAATCGGACTACCGATGTGATTGCAATGATTGAAAGACATTGGATGATCATTTATGTGCACTAAATCGAAGAAATCGACATTACATTGTGTCCTACATTGTTGCATGATGTGAGCATTTGTCATTTCAGAGGGATTTGGACAGAGCAGGGTGCTAGGATTGCCATCCGTCACGATTTTGCCCGAAAAACCACCCCTAACACTAGGCAAGTGTGAAGAGATCGCATTTTTGTCATCCCGTAGGGTCCCTTGGGCCATCCGCATCATCTCTTCACACTTAGACTTTTTGTCCGGGATTCCTTGATTTGGTGGGGTAGTGCGATTGAACGATCCGAGGCATGGGATCCGCGATTTGCTCCTCCCATGATGAGGAAGAGAAAGTATTCATCATCGCAAAAGGAATAATACCTCCTCATTCTTCAGCTTGTATGGTGATACACTGGTGTTCTGCTGCATGTGGTGCTCCTGGGATCAAGGGGTTGTCACTTGGGAAGTTATAAGTCTCTAGGCGGCATATGAGGGCCAACCGTGCTTCTTTTTGGATCCGGCACCCTCAAAATAGGGGGGGGGGGTCATGGTGACCAATGCACACGTACCCTCCTGCCTCCCTCCCGCCTCCCTCCGGAACGGGCAGCTGCGCAGAAGTGCGAAATTCGTGGGTCTTCGAAAAATTAGAATTTCTCTGACATATCGATGAGGTAGGAAAAGTCGAGGGATGCTTTTCGTGCCCCAGTGTTGCTCTGTAAGAGGAAAAAAAAACCACCTCTTAACGAGACGGTGATGTCACGTTATGAACTTCGCCTTTGGTTCGCGCACTAGGATTTTCCCCTGCAACCATAGTGTAGGACTCAGCTTGTCATAGGTCGCGCGTGCACCAGTCGGGCGCTTGGATGAGGGGACAATGGAGAAATTATCTTTTTATTCCTGAACGGTATTGATGCGTTTTTTATATCAAGGTGATCAGAATCTTTGTAGGTCTCATCTTGATCGATTAAATTGCCGTCATCTGCTTTCTTTCTCGATGCTGGATGATGTTTTTTTTTATATTGTGTCCTCCATGTAGAGTTTGTGACAGATTCAAATTGGGCATTGAGGAAACTAGTTGGTAAACGCTTGTTCACAACTTGGTGAGGTTGTGTTAAGGTTTTTGTGACGTTGTGACCGTTTGTGACCATAGTGCCTTTGATAATTTGCGATTTCGGTGCAATTTGGATGGGTACTAAAAATGGTTTTTTTTCAACGTTCACCGACAATGGTAAGACACGAGATTCATCGATTGTGTAAAGCTAATGGACTCCATAGGATTGCTACCATGGTAAGTTTAAAGTCATTACAAGACCCAAGCCTTAGGTTCAAGGGAATCGTCCAGGCCCCTTTGAGTGTTCTAATCATCATGACGAAAATGTTACCAATTCGTGGAAGCCAAATTGTGAATAAAAAGAATGCCGCCATCACCATTCTATTGAGAAAATTGAGCAAAATTGTGTAGACCACACTTGTGATAAAAAAAGATTCTAACAACCCAATTTCTCAACCTACCATGGCTTCGTTGCAAGCATGTCTTTCTTGTTTGTCCACTCGAATCAAATTCCAAATGAAGAAAAAGGACTCCATGATTAGAACAATCACCTTGGTATCGAGCTTGGGGGTGTACTCAATTCCGAAATAAGACCATAACATGCAATTAAGACCATCAAGAAGCGATAGGCATTCCCAATAACGTGCACTTGTTGAAGTAGTCCATGACAATACAATGTCTCCCATAACGATGCTCAAGTCAACAACGCGTGCATGCTGCCATGCCCAAAGGATGAAGAACATGACATAATGTAGACGGAACCATGGTGCAAGGGACGAAGCCACAAGTCACTATGGATAATCCAAAGAAAGTGACGTAGCCACAATCTTACAACAATTCCGGCTTAGAGGTTCAGTCCACCCCACTCAATGAGAGAGGCTCCACACGAAAGATGCACCGGATTCGATATTCGGTGGATGGGAGTTTTGTTTGTGATACTTGGGGAGCACAATATCCCAAGGCTCAACCCGGACCACACACAACCTGGCAACAAAAGATGACATCGGCTCACTAAATCAAATGAAATTATTGCCCATCCCACCTGAGTCACGATCAATTCCCTTCTTCTTTCCCAAAATGCATCGTACGCGGCGCGCTAGTAGGTTACAAATGAGTCGTGATTGCGCCAACCCTGGCGCGGATGATGATAACGCAACCTCAGAACTTCTGGCTAAGTCAATAACACTCAGTTCACTAACACTCCCCCATCTCATCTTGTACCCGGGGTACAACAACTCACCACTGTACTGTATCTACGGTAACCAACCGTGAAATGCCTTTGTGACCTTCATGATATGTATAGAACCCAAAAAAGACAACTGGAGTAACAGGGTAACACTCACAAAAACAGCGATGGCAATGCAACCAACTCAAGTCACCTCATATGGCATGAACGACCCCCCCCGGAAACTATCAAGATCCACGCTCTGACCTCCAGATCCACGCCCTGGCCTCCAGAGCCAGGGGCCACAGAGAATCCTGCTGAAACCTTACATGAAATCATAATAAAGCCTGTCCCCCTACCCTATATCATATACCCCAACTCAGTGCGGCAGGCAGGGGAAGGGGGGGGGGGGTTTATGGGGTGGGTGATCCGGATCATTTTTGATCCAAACACTAGGCAGTGGGGAGGGGGGGGGGGGTTTACGGGGTAGGTGATCGATCCGTGGATCACTTTTGGATCATTCTTGGACCATTTTCGACCATTTTGCTCACTGTACTTTCAACTCTGTGCCAATGGTCTTGTGGACTTGTGCATCATTTTTTGGAAGCCAAATTGTTGGAACAAGTGAATTTACATTTTTGGATCATTTATAACACATATTGTTGGTTCAATATGTTGCTTTGCATTTGCACTATGTCACACTTATGTTTGGAAGTTACGTTTTTGGATCATTTTTGTGAACATGAATCGGTGGATCATTTCTTTTTTGGAACTTACATTTTTGGATCACATTTTTTCCACACAAATGGGTGGATCATTTCTGTTTTGGAACGTAGACAAAAATGATCCAAAAATGCAAGTTCCAAAAAAGAAATGATCCACGAATTTGTGTGGAAAAAATATGATCCAAAAATGCAAGTTCGAAAAAAGAAATGATCCACCAATTTGTGTGGAAAAATTATGATCCAAAAGTGCAAGTTTCAAAAAAGAAATGATCCACCAATTTGTGTCATTTCTTTTTTGGAACTCACATCTTTGGATCACAAATTGGTGGATCAATATGGTGCTTTGGAGCTGCGCCAGCCAGGGGGGGGGGGGAGGGGGGGGGTTTTCGGCCAGCCGGCCGGCCCGCGCCAGCCAGCCAGCCAGCCACCTAGCCAGCCACCTAGCCAACCACCATTGCTTTGTACATGCATGTTTGCCTCACCACCCTTGCTCTCAAGATCTCAAGATGATGTCACCGATCCATGGAGTGTGTGGTAAAATTGTGTGGTAAAACAAAACAATTCTTTTTGCAAATGTGGTGCATGATGACATGCCTGTTTCCCATGACAAGTATCAAGGTTACTATGTTCTGACCCAAAAGGTGTATGACTTTGTGTTGGGTTACATGTCGTGGAATGAGGAGTTGGGGACGTAAGTGTTCTTTGGAAAGGTGCCTTGGGGTAAATATTGCAATATGGATGGTATATATTTCATATTGAGGACAATTGTGTACTCTGAGGTTTACATCGGTAACAACAACATTTGCAGTTGAACATACGTCTAATGCGGTGATTCTATGTGGTCTTTATGGGAGGTTCCGAAGGCAAGGCACCTTGGAGTATGAGGTAGGGGTGTTCTTGAAAGGTGGCCGACCCCCCCACCCTTGCAAACCCATCCCCATACCCATACCATGCGTGAGAAGAGGCGGTACAATGGTGCACTGCGTATTTTGGCGGTTTTCCGGGGGCGCGCCAGCCAGCCAGCCAGCCAGCCAGCCAGGGGGGGGGGGGGGGGGAGGGCGGGGGGTTTCCAAAGCCTCCCAGCCACCCAGCCGCGGCTAGGCGCAACTCCTTTGTACTTGCACTATGTGGTCCGGAAAATTGCGGATCATCTTGCTAGGCAGGGGGGAGGGGGGGGGGGGTTTATGGGGTGGGTGATGTGTGGTGCGTGGTGAAACAATACAATTCCTTTTGCAAATGTGGTGCATGATGACATGCCTGTTTCCCATGATAAGTATCAAGGTTACTATGTTCTGACCCAAAAGGTGTATGACTTTGTGTTGGGTTACATGTCGTGGAATGAGGAGTTGGGGACGTAAGTGTTCTTTGGAAAGGTGCCTTGGGGTAAATATTGCAATATGGATGGTATATATTTCAGATTGAGGATGATTGTGTACTCTGAGGTTTACATCGGTAACAACGACATTTGCTGTTGAACATCCGTCTAATGTGTTGATTCTATGTTCTGGGAATGTTTCACGGCATCTTATGTTACTCGGGTAAAATAGGGGGGGGTGTGGGGTCCAACCATCTCTTGAGTAACAATGTTTTACCCGGTGCCACGTATTTTTGCATGGTTGCCCCCTATTTTTGAGTAACAAGCCGGGGGGGGGGGGGTTCCAAAGCCTCCCAGCCACCCAGCTGCAGCTAGGCGCAGCTCCTGCATGCCTTGTGCATGATCACTTGGACCCTTGTCACTGAAGTCCTCACATTTCACACTGGAATCAACCCGAGTCTGCATCATCACAGTGATCAATTTCAATTCATTCTGGAAGAATTGCTGCAATTCCTTACCATTTGTCCGAAGAATCTCGAACCAGCAATGCTCCTTCGTAGGGGTAGACTCCATCTTCTCAAAAGGCTGGTAAGTGGCGCATCCGTAGACTCAAAGAGTGTCCTCATCAGCTTCAATTGACCGACGACACTATCCTCTGGGTCTCCTTCGTCCACGTTCATCTCTTGTGGATTGGGCTTAGCTTTAGGTGGTGGGGTCATTTGTGTCTCAACCGACTGATATCCATCTTCTAGTCCCCAGTAATTTCCTGAGTGGTCTCCGTGCTTCCTTACGGCGTGCCTTCTTCTTCCATGTGTGGCAATACCGCGTTCTCTAGGATGCGTTCCACTTGCATCTTTGTGAAATCAAAGCGTCTTCTCTTCAACATAATCATGGTGATTGAATGCACGTTTCGACAACTGACATTCGATGGCTTGCCTTCCAAGATGGCATCCTCCATTCTGGACGCCCTTTTCCCGGGGTTTCCCCGGGTACTCAACTCTCTGGATTGGGGATCCATTGTTGGATCCGACTTTGTACCGGTAATGAGAGAGGGAATTCCCGTGGAAAAGTGGTGCTGAGGGGAATACTCTGACGCAGTGTGGCACATGGTGCGTCAGGTATTTCCACCATTCAACAAAGGGTATTTTTGGCGTTGCACGGTGCATGTGGGGCACTTGGCCGAACTGCGCGGTGTGTATTATCCCCCTTAGGAGCGTCTCCCCAAGGGTATCCTTCTTTTGTCACACAGGCTGTGTCCTTTGCCAAAGGCCCCACGTATCATCAATTGCGTTGCGCAAGCCTTGACAGCCGAGGCCCACAGTAGAATCCATGGATGTCTCTGTACACCCCCGCTGTCTGCTGGGGGTCAGTCTGGCCGTCCTACTGCTCATGGGGTTAGCCGTTCTTCTCTCCGTGCCGGCCGCTGCATCTTCAGCCTCCCTGCTGCTCGTGCCGGCTGCCCGCCCCCTGCCACAACCTCTGGCAGCCCGGCCCCTCCCGGACCCTTCCGCACCGTTTTGGGGCAGCCGCGCACGTAGTGGGACCCCAGGGTCGCCACAGAGCTGGGCTCCGACTGTGTACCGCAGTACCGTGGCCAGGATGGCGGCGGAGCGACGGCCAGCCGGCCTCTGGGCTCGGCCGTCCGCTCCACAACTTACACAAGCCCTCCTTGGAGGATTGGCGGTTGCCCTCGGGGCCGCGGCCGCCAGCGCCGTCATGCGCTCCTCCGGCGTTTGTATACTTTCACCAGTGTTTGGGCGCGGTGCTCGGCGGGGAGGGGCAGTCGGCTGGGAGCGGCTACCGCTTGGGGCTGGTCAACGGCGGTTGGCCCAGCCCCCAGCACTTATGGCCATGGGGCCCACGTCATCGGATGGAGCTGAAGGGGCAGGCGCCGCTGAGGCTGGCGCTGTGCCCGCCCGGCTTCTCGTCCTGGACACAATGCTCCCGGGCCAGCGCCTGGAGATCGAGGGGAGGGAGGTGCTGTGGGACATGCTGGCGGGCCTCGGCGACACACCCCTGGTCATGGTCGGTCGGTCGTTCCCTCAAGGCCAGCTCACGCTCCACCCCCGCGGGGTGCAGGTTGTGCCGGTGATGGGGCCAGACGCCGGGACCAACAGGGTGTTGTTTGTGACCACGGGGCGAGTGGCGGAGGTTTGCGACCCAGGCCTCGCTGAGGAGTCGGTCTGGAGTGGCCGCACTGGTCAAGTGCGGTGGCTCGGTACCCTCACAGACGACGATGCCGTTCTAAGCCCAGATGACGGGCCTGAGGCAGCTGTGCTCGATTCGGGTGGCCGACCGCAGATGGAGGTAGGCAGTGCCCAGGCAGTGCCCCTGCCCTATGCCCCATGCTGAGTAACGTGTGATATGACCCCTCTTTGTTCTTGCCCTGCCCACCAAATGGATGGGGTGCTGGGTGGAACAAGTATGCAGGATGCAGGAACCCGGTGGGATAAATGTTGTGGTGGGTTTGGGGGGAACTTCCGATCCGTTTGCTAGCGTAAACAGCAAAGCAACTAACAGTATGGGATGGAGGCGTTTGCGTGCCATCGGTGGTGCCGACAAAGAGGGTGGGAAGGAGAGTCGTCGTACTTGAGCGCCGCTCCGTCAGTGTGTCTTGATTATTGCCGACGTAGGCTGCATCCTAGCCCTGGCATTCGGTCTCTTGCCATGCACCGTGATGAGCAGTCCACCCCCCCCCCCGAGGCTATCGGGCCACATGGACCCCAGCCCAAGAGTAGGGGGGCACCACCCCCCAGGGTGCCCTCTTCAAGGGAGCAATTGGGGGGGGGGGGGCACAACCACTGCAAGAAGACACAACCCATCCAACCTCCCGGAGCACATGCATGCTCTGGCAAGTCACGAATGCAGTTTTCTGTCACATCTGCACTGCAAGCTAATGTGAAACTGCGTGAACATGCTGCACACCACTGATGTGTATGTAACTCCTCGTGATCCGGAACCTCCTGGCGCTCTGTTACATTTCTCACATCAGTGGTGGAGAGCACCCTCCAATCTGCATCGTTTTGGGAAAGACTTGATGTGAAGCCTGCCGCCGGCGCCAGCAAGTGGCTGCCATGGGGGTACGGTTGAGGCAGCCACTTCTGCTTTTGTCCCCCTTTGTTTGGGATGCAGGGGTGATGTAGCATTTCCGCCCACTTTTGGGCCCCCAAGAAGGCAGGGTTTTTGTGGATCACGGGATGAGTGCACAATCCGCTTGCCGTTGTAAGCGTGCTCTACACGTAAGCGGATGGTGCTGGCGGTCAGCTCTTGCCCATCGCAGCCATTGAATTGACTCGGGGGTGCTATGCCCTAAACAAAAGTACCACCTACCATGCCCCCCCCCCTTGTTTCAAAAAAGTTTTCTCCACCAAACATGCCTCGAAGTGATTAGCGCGATGAGGCGGTCATTTTATGCCATACATGTCAGGGTCTGAAGCCTGCCCCCCCCCCCCCTTCCTGGCTGCCCCAGACCCCCCCCCAGACCCACCCCCCCCCGACCCTGAAAGTGGTCCAAGAGTGGGAAGGAGTCGGCGTATGGGGCGATGCTGCCCCCCCCCCCCCCCCCCGTGACGGCAACAGCGGCACACCAGAATCTCCGCCTGCGAGACCCGACATCCTTTCCCACGTACCATCGACCGTCCACAGTCAAACAGAGGATTTCTTCCACAAAACTCGAACAAGTGCTTTACTCTGGACGTATCTCCCGGATTTCTTTTTGCGATTTTGAAGAACCCTGCCGGCCCCCCTGAAGTAACTGGCGAAAATTGGTGGTGGTTGGGGTCGGGGTTTCTGGTTTGGACCCCTCCTGGACCCCAGGTGCGGGGGGGTCGATTGGGATTGGAGACGTGGCGGGGGCGGGGGGTTGCATGAATCATGAAGCTGGGGACCACCAACTAGTGTCAATGGCAATCTGACCCCTGTTGTTGACCGGCAAGGCGCTAGCAGTTGGCTGCTGGTGCCATGCGATCTGTTGGGTAAGGTGGAGAGACTTTTGTTGCTTGCTGATGCCTGCTGCTGCCCTTCAGGTGCTCCGTGAGCTTGTTTCGACGTGGATCGAGCTTGTGCGTTGTACGAACTGTGAGCGCGAGCCAGGGCAGTTGGACCGGCTGCTGGCGGAGCTCGGTCCACCCCCCGACAGCCCGAATGCATATGCCATATGGGTTGCAACACTCATCAATCCCCTCCCAGCGCTGGGGGTAGCCCTTGAGATCCGGCCAGCGATACTGACCGCGCGGACGACAGCCCGCCGCCTGCAGCTGGCTGAGTTGGGACTCCGTGACTCCGTCACGCGGCTCCAAGGCCCTGGGCGCTTGTTCTAATCATGTCCTGCACCAAGTATTTCCACGAACTTGCACGCCAATGCCTGTCGGTGTGCGCGTCAAATCTGTTGGCACAATCGCACTCCAACCACGTGCTATCCACCTCCCCCAACTCCTATGTGTCAAACCCCCCGCACCCCTTGAATTGCTCCCGGTAGCTCCCGGTGGACAGCCCTGTCAAACAGGGTCCGCCTTCCAGAGGCTCCACACTCGGTATATATCTTTCAGCCATTTGTAGTTCCTGTACATACAACAACTCGCCGAATTCGCTTGGTGCCGAGTGTGCGTAGTGGCTTTGCTTGTTTTGCCTTGCTGGGCACCTCCTGACCCCCACCCCTTGTCTGCTCACGAGTCTGGTCAACACAGGAACGGACTCAGACCTGGTTAAAGGCGAACAGCAGAGTTGCTGTTGTCGCATAAGATCGGCCGTCCACAGTCAAACGGAGGGTTCCCTCCACAAAACTGGAGCAAGTGTGTATGAGTCACTCATCCGGCATCACCATTATCCACAAGCGGTACAGCGGCTAGCCAAAGTCAAGAGAGCCCAGGGGAGTGAGGAATGGACGGAACAGCTACAGGCAAAGCTGGGAGTGACCACCCGGAAGTCTGCGCTGCGATTCTTGCAGTTGCCGGCGTTACAACAGAGCTGTCAACCAGCACATCCACCTCACCTTTGCGCCGCCCCACGCCGCCGCTTCCTGGATGCTGTGCACCACTGATGTGTCACACCTGATGATCCGGAATCCCCTGGCCCTGTGCTACATTTCACACATCAGATGTGGAGAGCACCCTCCGACTTTCAACGTCTTGGGACAGACTTGATTTGAAGCCTGCCGGCGCCGGCATGGGAGCGGACGGCAGTAGAAGCACCTTCCGTACCTCCGGCTCACGAACACAAGCTGACATACGGCAACAGTGGCACACCAGAAAATCTGCTCATACCTCATTTCACCACAGAAAAGAATTGAGACCCAATGCACAACGGACAGCACATTGGGTAGATTAGGTTGCATTGGCTGTACCGGACACATCCGGATTTCTTTCTGCCTTTTTGTAACAAGCCTCTATGATTTGCTGGGGGCTGCCTCATGGTGCTGACTGCCTATATGTTCAATTCACCACAAACTGCCACTGCGTCACTGCGGCACTTTTTGGCCATTTTTGACAGTTTTTGGAACTTGCCACCTACATTTACAGCACCCAACCCCTGGCCTCCACTGTTGAGTTTCTTACTCAAACGTTATGTGGTTGTCCTTCATACTCGTTGCCATCATCCAGCAAAATCACCTCGAAGAGGGTTGTTACATCAAGTGCAGGCACGGGCGTCATATACCCCCCCCCCCTTTGGGGCCGTTTCCGTAGCATAGCCCAAGATATGGTATCAGACGTCTAACCCCTTGTAAAATCATCATGTTAGGACAGAAAATGATCTCTAATGAATTTTTCAATTTTGACCCCCCCCCTCCCCCCCCTAACCTCACGGTGCTTGTCACCGTTGGTTTACCTCCCCCTCTTCCCCTCTCAGGCAGTGTGTTTTTACTTTCTGTTTTTTGTACCATGAACCTTTTCACCCCCAACAAGTCGGCCAGCCCCCCGAAGGATTCGGACAATCGCGGCGTGGAGCCGTCGGTTGGACCGTCCCCTTCTTCGCAGACGAATCCCGACCTGGAGGCCTTGGTCCGGCAACAGGCAGCAGAATTGGAGGGCCTTCGCAGGAGGCTCGAGAAGGCGGAGCTGGCCTCACCCAAGACGCCACGGCTCACGACGGAGGCCTTGGCGGAGTTCCGTGGCCGTGAGCGCCTGGCCGGGTGGATGAAGCAAACCGCGGAGTCCCTGGAGCAGTACGTGCAGCAGGTGCCTAGAGCGGACATGGAGGGCACCGAGGACCTGACTCCCGGGGAGGTTCTGGCGAACCGTGTCTGGGACACCCTATGGGACAGCCACAAGGCATATGAAGGACGACAACGAGCCCGCGAAGATGCCGAATCAGCCGAGGGCAAGCAGTCGGATGCCCTCCAGTGGTCTCAGGCCTCCGCCCACCCGACGGATTCGTTTCGGTGGCGAGGGGTTCGGTTCGTGCGTGAGGGAGGCGTCCTCAAATGGGTTAATGCCTCGGGACGGAAAGTCCCTGTGTCCGCCCCTGCGCCGGGGGAATGCCGCCGCTGCAAGGCCCACAGCCCCGAGACCACTGCCCCCAGGCACTGGCACTTTCAGTGCCCACACTGGGCCTGACTGGACGACCCTGCTGGGGGCGGGTGGGGCGGTCGGCGGGCGGCCTTCTGCTCGCGGGCAGTGCCCGCGGCGGTTGCCCCGGAGGTTGCGTCCGGGTTTGTTGCCAGCTTTGCAGGCTTGGCATCCGCTTGGGAGCAACTGGCGAAATCGGACGAGCGGGCCTACCCTCGAGTGGCGGCCATGCAATCCTGGAAGCAGCGCACAAGGCAGCGGTATGGGTCGGCTATCCACCAGCTGGCGGAGTTCGAAGCATGCATCCCGGCTAGGCCCCTGCCAGAAATCCTCTCCCTCTGCATGGCGGAGCGTGCAGCCGATGGCTACTCTGCATCCGGGTTGCGCGGACTGGCGTCTGCCGTCCGCGCTGCGGAGGATTTGGCATTGGTCCCCTGGATTGTGGCGGCCCTCCACTGGCGCATTGCAAAGTCGGGAAGAGGCCCCGGCCCGCAGGCGTACGTGTCGCCTCGAGCCTTTGTGCACGTCTGGATTGCGGCCACCGCGCCGGACGATCGGGCGGTCGCGGCGCTGGCGGCCCTGTCGTGGACGATGTGGCTCCGGGTTGGAGAGGCCGCCTCCATCCGGTGTTGTGACCTTGACCGCAAGGAGGGCCTCTGGTTCTACAGCACCAAGGTGGGAGAGCCCGGATGGGTCTGTCGACCGGCCGCAGCTTACGCAAGATCCTGGATGGAATTCCTCCGAGTCTACTGCCAAGCTAAGGGGAAGCAGCCTGACGAGCCCGTTTTCGAGGGAGGGGCCCCCTTCCTCGAGGACACCATCGGCCGCCTGCTCCGCGACACCCAGTGGGCTGATGCTCGCTGGCATGCCCTCAGAAGGGGAGGTTCCGCGGCATGCTGGGTACGCAAGCCCGCCGCACAGTACTTCCTCTTCTGGGGGCGGTGGGCTGGCTTGCGTACCGCCATGGGTTACGCCCCGGGGTTTCGAGATCCGGAGGTGGTGGGCGATCTGGTGCTGCCGCATGTTAACGAGGCTGTGGGTCTGGGCCCACGCGGTACGGTGCTACCTGCGGCTCTGTGGGGTATGGCTATGTACGACCTCTCACGGTTTGCGGAGCCTCCCATGGACCCGCCGCACCCGAGCCCACCGCCTCTTCTTGGGCCTACTGGAAGTACTCTGGTGGAGGACGTTCGGGAAGAGCATAGCGTCGGTGCCGCTGCCGTCGACGGCCCCCAGCCGTGCCCATCCCCAGCCGTCCCAGGACCTCCATCGGAGCCACGACTAACTTCCCCTTCCCCGGCCTGCGCCCAGTCCGCTTCTCCTGGGCTGCCCCCTGAAGTCATCGTCCTGTCCGACTCTGACTCGGATGAAGACGTTGGAGATGGATCGGGAGTTCGTAGAGTTAAGGAGTGTGTGCCGAACATGGGGAGCGTCGCTGCTCCGGTTGATGCCTTCAGGGTTGGCGCGCCCGGTGCTGGGGGGCTGGGGTCACGCAAACGACCGCAGGATCCGGGATCACGGCGACAGCAGTACGCGCCCCCCCCTCCCCCTGTCCGGCAGTACCGTGTGCCTTCCCCGTCCCGGGTGGGTGGCTCCGATGCGGTTACCCCGACCGTTAGGCCGCAGCGCCTTGTACCCAGGAGGCGGGGTCGCGAGGTTACGGAGTGTCCGCCCCGTAAGTGGCCCGCGGTTGGTTAGGGTTTTGCCCCCAGTCGTGGGATTTCCGCCACCTCTGGTGGGAGCGGGGGGGGGGGGGCGTTGGCGCCCGATCTTCATGATGTGCCCGTGCCACCCGCGAGGTCCGTGGAGGGGGCGGGGTCGTCTGCGCGTGGGCGGTTGGGCGCCGTGGCTGTCGGCTGCGACGCGTCTAACGCCGCGCACTCCGCCCCCGCCCGGGCCGCGGATGATGACACGGCGAGATTATGGGCGTTGCGCAAGTTGGTCGAGGGTGGCGGACGGTGGTCATGGCGGTGGCGGTTGGCGGTGGCAGGGGATCGGCCGTCGGAGCAGGCGGTGGATGTGGGGCACCCCCCGTGGGGGTTGGGTAACTCATATGCCTGGCGGCCGCCTGGGGAGACGTCCGCGACGGTGGAGGAGTTGCGGACGCATGGGACGGTGGTTTTGGCAGGAGTAGAGGGCCTGGGGGTGGGGGGGGGGGATGGGTTGGTGGGCGGCTCCCCCCCCGGCCTACCGGGCCCGGAGTTCCCTAGGGACGGCGGCGATCCGCCGGTTGTCCCGCGGTTCCTGATGGCACTGCCCCTGTATGCCCGGGTGCTCGCCCTGTTGTCGGGGTCGGCGTGCTGGCTACAGCGCAAGCTGTCAGCGCCAGGGCCTTTACTTTTGCAGCGGATTGAGTTGTTTGTGGATAGGGTTTTCCGGGTGGCTGAGGACTTCGCCCTGGGTTTTGCACTGGATGTGATTTGTCTGGCACCGTGCGAGTTTGCCGAACCGGCATGGGAGGCGTTGCTTCACTTGAATACGTCGCCCAAGCCGTCGCTCGCGGCGGTGGTCCCGGAGGTGGTCCAGCGCGGGCTGGGGGCCGTGGGGTCGTACCGGATCCCGGATAGTTTGTGGAGGGAGGTCGTGCCGGCCGACTTTTTGGGGTGTGCGGCGGGTTACGACGTGGAGCGAGATCCGCAGGGCGGGGCGGGTCGGGTGTCGGGGTTGGTCGGTCAGTTTTTTGCCGCTGTTGAGCATCCGGGCATTTTCAGGGAGCTCCCTGACGGTACTACACCGTCGGTTTTTCCTTTCATTATCCCTAAGTCGTCGCGCAAGGTCAGCTTTATACTGTCTTGCGTGGGGTTAAATGAGGAGTCCCCGGATCCCCCCCATTTTGCCTTACCCTCCTGGGAGGGTATTTGCCGACTGTTAAACCAGACGCCGCCCGGGCAGCGGCTATATGCCACACATATAGACCTGACCAACGCCTTTTGGAGTTTTGTCCTGCCGGAGGGCGTAGACACGGCTTTCCGGGCTAGGATACGCCTGGGAGGACCGGTTGTGGGGGCGACGCGATTGCCTTTTGGCTGGAAGTTTTCGCCATACCTCTGCCAGCGCATCCTGGGGGACTTGTTGCGACTACACATCCCACGGAGTGTGGAGTTACTGCATTACTTGGACGACTTCGTCCTAGTTTCGGCCGATAGTCCCTTGCTACACGGCACCACCCAGGAGTGTGTGCGTTTGCTGGTTGAGAATGAGTTTATCGTCTCTGATAAGTCCACTTTGGAACCGGTGCAACATTTGTTTGTGCTGGGAAAGTTTTTGGACTTACAGCACCGTATGGTTTATAGCCACAGACGCGCGTGGTTGCAGATTTTGGCTGTGTGGTTAAGGTTGGCGGTATCCCCCATGCCAGGGCCCAAGCTGATGGAGAAATTGCTGGGCTTCCTCCAGTGGCACATCCGGCCGCGGTTGACCTCCGTGCCCTTGCTGGCGGGCGCGTATTGTTGGGTCCGGTGGGGCGACCATGACAGGAACGTGCCTGTGAAGATCCTGCATGTGTTGGCCTCTACTTTGTGCTTGTGTGCTCAACCTTATAGAGCTTTGCCTTGGGAGAGGGCGCGGCAGTTTGTTTCGCTTTCCCGCTCCCCTGTACCTGAACTTTTTCAACGCCTGAGGCCATGGTGCTGGTGCGTGGACGCGGCGTGGGACCTGTTTTCGTACAGGGTGGGGGGGTTTTCGCCGCAGATGGGAGCCCTATCTTGGGTGGTGCCCATAGCGCGTCATACGCAACAGACGGCGGAGTTGGCGGGGTTATGCTGGGCGGTGTGGCTCGCCTTACATTTGCATTGGGATTGTTTGCTGTTAGTGACAGACAGTGAGGTGGCGTCTGCCCAGCTTGTTCCGCTGAAGGCATCCACCCGGTTAAAGATCCAGCATGCAATGTTGCGTTCGGTGTCGAGATGTCTGTCTGCCAGATTTGCTTTTTGCTTCTTGCCTGTGGTAAACCAGGTACCCCATTTTGGGGGGCTGGGAGGGGTCGGGGGGCGTCAAAGCTTCTTTGCCTGTTGCGGCCACTGTGTGTGGATTTGGACCTGGGTCCTGAACAACTTTTTTCTTGTCTATTGACCCCCTAACCCATGGCGGGGGTACCTGGTCCAAACTCCGGGTACCCCTGGTTGACGCCCCCTATGGGTCCTTGCCGGTTTTCGCGCTGGATGGGCTAATTAGTGGCACCTGATTTTTTCCTTGAAAATCCAACCCTTCCGTTGCCCCAATGATGGGTTTGGGTGATCATATGGTGACAATACGGGTATTTGAGCACCCGTGGGGACCCACGTAGTGGCCGCTAGGCCCATGTAGCCCGAGCCATGGGCCCCCCAAAGCCCCAAAATTGCTGTTGTGTGTCCCCCCAATCCCCCGCGGGCCGGCGCAGTGCGCGCGAGGTGTGTGGGGTGCTGGTGGCTGGCGGTGTGGAGACATCCACCCGCACCCAGGGACCGCTACGCATTGCGGTGGCCAATGTGACGTCGCTCCGCGCGCACTTGGATACCGTCTTTGCTCAGGAGGCGGGTGTCCTGCTCTTGCCAGAGACACACCTCACGGCGATAGGGCAGCGCGTCATGGCACCGTGGGCGCGGGAGGCAGGTTGGCAGGCCTTTTGGGGCGCTCCGCTGCAATCCCGGGGCGGGGGCATATGGGATTGCCCCCTGGGCGGCATTGGAGTCCTGGTTCTCCAAGGGCACCCTGTGCGGGAGGAGAAGCCCCGTGCCGGGGCTCTTGACAGCGACACGGCGTCAGAGCTGTGGCACTCCGTGCGGTGGTGCCATGTCTTGGTTGGCCTTGGCACATGGGCCAACATCCTCCACGTGCAGGCCATCTATCGGGTCCCTTCCCAGCCGGAGCTGAACCACGCGGCCTGGGAGCGCGCCCTTGAATATGTGGTGCCCCAAGGGGTTGGCGGGGTCCTCAAATTCTTGCTAGACCACCTCCACTAAGTCCCCCCTGGGGTGCTGGCCCCACTCCTTGCGCGGCGTCTCCGACGCGGAGCTTGCGGCGCTGGCGGGCCGGCCCCCCCTCTGCTCGCATCTTGGGCTGGGGATGTAGCAACCCTCCCGCAATGATGGTTTGCTGGTTGGCACGCGCCGCTGTTGCTGCGGGTCTGTCCCCTCCCTTCGGGGGATATCCCCGGCCATCAGTGGGCTGCTTCGACCGGCACCTGTGGGAGGCGTGACAGCGGGTGCTGGAGTTTGTCCGGCTGCGCCCCATGGCTCCTGTACCACGGGACGAATAGGCATGGCTTGGATCTTGGCTGGTGGACCCCTTGCAATAGCGTTGGCATGCAGTGTTGGGGATGGGGGGCACGTCAACCGCCTCTGGGCCCTCTGGACCCGGGTGGCGGAGGAGGTCCTCCAGGCCCTCTTGTGCCTGGAGCCCGACCTAGGGGACATCAACGCGATGGCTCCTTTGCCGGCTGCCCCCGTGCACTTATAGTGAGGGCGGGGAATGGATGGCCTCAAGAAGGAAGTTTGTCTGTGCCCCCGGCTGCGGGGGGGCCATGGGTGCCCCACCGCCTGCCGAGTGGGCAGGCTTTAATTAACTGCTATTCTAGTCGCTAGTCAAATGGAAAATGAACATGTTTATACGTTTATTTTCGAAAAAACGCCCGTTTTTGGGAGAGAATCGCTGTGTATTGATGTTTATTGATGTTTATCTGTGTTTTTACATATTGTTGCATGGATCGGGGAAAGTTTTGGGTTGCCTTGCTGTGCCATTCGCTTGATAGTCGTCATTTCGGGTATGTGTCACTTACATAGGGTTCCGTCAAGCAACAATCATACTCGACATCTGGTGCCCACGGACACATGACTGCTTAGAACAAAGAGGTTATGGAAATGTGCCTCTTGGCACTTCGTGACAGCTTGCATTTGTAGGCCCGCATTTCAACAAAAAGCTTCAATCAGAAATAAGCAAAGTTCTCGCTTGCAACTCGGTGCATGTCCGTGCGTAGTAGGATAAATAAATATACAAAACCTAAACCTATGTTTCTCCATTCTCCCAGAAGAATTATCATCTCTCCTCTTCTTGTTTGTTCACCCTTCAGACCCTCTTATCCTGTTTCGGCTCTCGGGATGGGTGGTGATGTATGGATGCGCCGCCTCGGTCCGGTTGCACCTGAGGGTGCCGATGGGATGCACTTCAACAATGCCTCGGGTGCCTCACGAATCTGCACTCCCCACACGGTGGGGCGTTGACGAAGTTGGCCCACACCCAGGTCATGCGAGCCACCAAGACGGATGGCACGCGGGACGGTTGGGCGTTCACCATGAAGAAGCCGTTGCCCCCCCCCCCCCCGTGTAATAGCTACGCCCTTGTAATAGCTATAGTAGGTGTAGGGACCGTATTAATTTGGTACCTAATTTTAATTCGATGCGAATATAGTGCAGCCGCAAAACACATGGGTTTGGCGACAAATTTGCCAGCTACATAGGGTCATGGACACATTTGTTGTGAGTGTTTGCCCACTTGAACCCACATAGCTCTGATTTGGGGGATATTTGTGTACTATATCCCCCTTTCTTGCACCAGCTCACCATGCAATCTTCTCTTTTTCAACGTGGGCGTCAAGTGATTTGCACACGTTCCACGTTCACACGATGGGAAGTTGTACTTTACAAGAGACCACATGCAAGGCAATTTCATTCCCAAGAAGTTGAAGTTGCGCGAGCCCGAACCGGCCCCTAAACCTCGGGCAAAGGCATCTTCAAAGGCATCTTCAAGTGGTGAGCATGTGTAGTTGTTCCGCGTGGTGTATGATCGCAAGAAGGGTTTCCAATCCGAACATTTGTAGGCTTCTCATGCTTCATAGCTTGTGAGAACATGGGTGTGAACCTGAATTTTCATGTCTCAAACACTTTCTTGTGTTTGCATGCCTTTGGGAACATGGGCGGAGGTTAAGGTGCACTCATACCATGCATTCTCTCACGTGTATGTTGGTAGTCGTATGTGTCGTGCGCAAGCTACGCCCTTGTAATAGCTACAGTAGGCGTAGGGACCATGTTAATTCCGTACTTTGGCGTAGCTATTACAAAGGGGGGGGGCTACTTCAGGTGTGCTAGCCGCCCCGCTTCCATCGTCCTCACGTGCCACCCCCTCCCTAAGTCTTTTTTTTCTTGTTCCCGTACGGTGGTCATTTTGTGGCGCAAACATTTGTGGCACCAAGTATTCATGTCAGAGGTGCCACAAGGTGCAGGTTTCTTCGCGTATGTGTGCAGTTGTGTGAAGTAGTGTGCAACCAGCGAACCAATATCTGTAACATGCAACATGGTGGTGCACATCCCGGGCCTGTGGGTCTGCAAGTCTTTTGCCTTTGCTTCTTAGGCCCCCTGGCAAGGCAATGTGTGGCAGCAGCGAAGAATGACTTGGTCCAAAGTCCAGCATAATCAGGAGCAGCCCCGAGGAACGTCGTCCATGTGGACAATGACCAACGGGAGGAGGAGGAGGACGAGAGGGAGGAGGGTGGTAAAAGGGAGGAGGAGGAGTAGGAGGAGGGTGAGGGGGGGGGGGCGTTTGTGCCTCGGGCAGGAGAACGACAATAGGGCAGTCAGGGAGCGGGAGGGGAGTGAGTGGCCACCGGACTACTAAAGCAACTGCAGTGGGGCAGTGGAGCCCGCGCACATAAAAACTGTAGTTTCCGTTGAAACTCAAGTTGAATGCATTCCCTGTTTCTGCTGCCGTTTGTGCATTTATGCAGCATGCATACCAATTTCTGTTCACGCCGAGTCGATTTTAATAATCGAGATGGAGGGTGCGCCACATGGATTGGACGCTTCGATCAAATTTTCCACTGGACACTACGGAAAATGGCCAGACCATGTAGGCAAGAAGCAGGTATTGGACCTGGCCAACTTGGAGTGGAATAGGATAAATCACAGCCACGGTTGGGTGGCTCGGATCTAGCATAGGGTCCAACAGGTGGTGCCTGCGGTGCATGACGTCCGGGAGCAGTAAGCTCTACACCGGGACACCATTGAAGGTGCTAGACCTGGTGTTCATCCTTGGTGAGCTGGAGAGGGGACAAGCCTGAGATCTCAGTCAAGCGGCCGGACCAGTACCGAGTGGCCTGCATGAAACTGCTGTTAGGCAAGTGCCAGAAGGTGCAGAACCCCGAGGCACGAGGAGGCAGTCCAGGAGCCCAGGGTGCGACGCAGGCGGGGACTGCCGAGATCGTTAACTCCAGTGGCACGACGCCAGAGAAGCTAGTCATCGGAGCTGGCGGAAATGAAGCCGGGGCAACCCCGCCCCAGGATCTGGTTGGCAGGACGGATGTGCCGATGGATGAAGCGGCACTGGGCTCCCTGCGGTCGGTCCTCCGCTGGTCGTTATGGCCCGACCCTAGGTCGGGGCCGCCCCTGCGCAAGATCCTCGAGGCTTGGTGGGCGCTCCCGAATTGGTTGGAGCGCGTCCACTGCCTCGGCCTACAGTACTCCCGAGTGCGGAACGGGGGCACACCGGATTCCGTGGCGATGGAGGAGGGGCTACGCTGCCTCCAAGTGGTCTTGCAGGACAGGGTCCGCACCGTGCATACCCATGAGTGGCGAGGGGAGGCGTGGCCCACGAACTAGGGCACATTGTACCGGTGGCCGAAGGACGAGTCCTTCGTGCCCTCGGTCACCTTCCTCACCCACCCTGACGGCACGGCCACGGTGATCTTGCCGCTGATGGACGGCCTGCTGTAGGGTGCTTGGCGCCCTATGAACCAGAAGTATGCGGCGGCTTTGGAGACAAATGCGGCGGAGTTCCTTTGCCATTGCGGCCACCACATACGCCGGGTGCCAATGCCTGCCTTGCCTTTGACGGCCCGCCATGCCCTCACGTGGATGCACCCGTCACCGGTGGGGCTTGGTGGTTGGTGCTTGGCAGATCTGCAAGCTCTCTCCCGCGTCCTCTTGGAGTGGCTCGCTGAGCTGCTCTAGGTGGTGGAGCGCAGGGGCCGTTGGCCGGCCCGGTTGGTGGAGTACTACACCGCCCTCATTCCCAAGGAGGGACCACCGGGGCCGTTGAATACCCGGCCCGTCACAATCCTCTCCATGGTGTACTGCCTTTGGGCGGGTGTCTGCTTGGCGGACGCCATCCGCTGCTCGGAGGCCTGGGCTCACCCATGCGATTTGGGTTTGTGCTTGGCGCGCAACGCGACCAGGCCGAGATCTTTTTGGAGCTATGTCACCTCCGGCGCTGGGCGATTAGGGGGATGAATTTCGACTACGCTAAGTGTTTCGATCTCATCACCTTGGTTGTGGTGCTCGCACTGGCGTTGGAGTTAGGCATGGACCTTGGGACGTGCCACGCCCTGGGCACCATATACGAGCAGCTCCGCTGGGCCTTCAAGGTCTCGGGTTGTGGTGGAGGGCCACCAATGGGTTGTTGCAGGGGTGTCCCCTTTTAGTGCTCTTGGCGAATGTTCTCACCACAATCTAGAAGCGGGAGATTGACTCCCTCCGCCGCCAAGTCTGTGTGGGCACGGCAGCGCTGCCGCTAGCGCTCGCGGCAGCCGGCTCCGACTCTGCGGACGGCCAGGGCCCCTTAGAACCCCCGCCTTTTGTCGACCAGGGCGCGGGGTACGTGACGCTGGGGTCGCTGGGGTATGCCGATGACACCCAGGCATTGGCCCTTCGGGCGGCGGCGCTCTAGGCCACCACTCCGGCCTCTGAGGAGTGGTTGCGGGGCAGGGCGTCTGCATGGGCACGTCCTGCTCCCGGATGCAGAGGGAGCGGAGGGCCCCGGTAGTACTGCTACGTTGGCAAGCCTTCTGCCCGCTTGGCGTGGATGTGGCGGCTTGTGGCATACCGGGACGGTGCTCAGCAAGCGCCTTGAGGCAGGCCACGGGGCGCTCCACCTCATGCCCCACCTAGTGGCCTTCCACCGCCCGGTCTGGGCGGTCAGCAGCCCGGTGACTCCCTTGGCGCTACATGGGGTGACCTTGGCCCTTGTCGTGGACGGCGACCTCCCCAAGCTGGAGACCACGCCAAGCTAGAGACCCTGGTCCTCCGGTCTGCGTGGGGCGCCACTAGGCTCTCCCGGGCCAAGTAAATCGTGTTCTGCGTCCCGGCGCCCGGCAACCGGATTTCCCCGGACATGCACGTGCGCTATGAGCGCATCGTCTGGCCGGTGCGGGTGGCACGGTGCCCCGGGGTAACTCAAGTCTTTGTGCAAGCGATCGGGCCGTGGGCCGCGCGCTCCACACAATTCGGGCCCCGGGCTTCCAACCCCGGATGGCCCGGTGGTGTTGGGATGTGCCGGGGCAGACGAAGCCCCTGCACATGGTCGGTCCAACACGGCGTGTGCGAGGCGCTGCGCTGCGCTGCCATGCGGTGTGGCGGCTAGAGGCACGCTGGCCCGCCGCGTTTGGCGGCCTTGGAGATGACGCGAATGGCACGGCATGCCGTACGGCGCTACGGGTGGCGTCCAACGAGAAGGGGGCCTCCCTGCTTCGCGGGCTCCTCGCGGGGGCTCTGTGGATGTCCGCACCGTTCTATGGCCAAGGGCTACAAACGGCCTCCAGGTACCCTTTTTGCGGGGCCGCACAGGAGGACGAAGTAGACGTCTTGTGGGAGTGCCCATGGTGCCATGGGGTGCGCGACAACTGGTCCCCGTGGGTGCTAGCCACGGCGGCGGACCTGCCCCACTTCGGCCCGACCAAGCATTGGCCAGCTTGTCTCCAATGGGCGGGGCTGTTGCCTCTCGGAGGGCCTCGACAAGGCCCTTGTGGACGCCTTTCTCTACCGCCTCCACAGCATGTATTTGGCGGTGTTGGTGTATCTTATGGCCGCGTGTCATGACGAGCAGGCCAGGGCGGGGAGCCGGCTCTTCTTGTGGGCGCCTCAGCTGGGGGAGCGCGGTTGCTACTCTTGGGCCGACCTTAGTTACCCGCTGCTGCGGCTGCTCCCGGCGCCGGCGGTACACATACGGCCGGGCATGCCACCCGGGTGGCTGGGAGCCGGCCTTGTCCCACAACCTGGTCCCCTTCCGCCTGCACTTGACACCGCAATGCATAAATACATGTGTGGCTTATCTGTGTGCATTGTACAGAACTCAGTGGCTCAAGAGGCATGGTTAAACTCGGCCAACCGAGGCCCCTAGCTTGCTCCGTATGCACAACGCTGCGGAATGCTGGGCTGTGTCCTCCCTGTCCTACGCACCTACCTGTGATATTTGCCCTACTCCCTTGCGGAGTGGCTGCACAGCGTACTGCATGTCTGCTTCTCAATCTACATCACATCGCCTATTCTCCTGTCAACATAGACCAGGCAAAGACACCCAAGAATATTATAGCATTCCGGCCCAGGTTGGGATTCGCCCCGCCTTGCTGCAACAGACCTGTGGGCGTGCCCAAGCATGGGCTGCCATGGGAAAGAGCTGTTGTGGGTTGTCTCGCCTCCGCACGTTGGTAGTGTCATCTTGCACTACCATTTGTTAAGCAAGTAGTCTTGCAGCTTGAGCAACAAACAAAAGCTCAACAATGTAATGGTAGTTGTATGCCAATTGATCGGATATATATTTAACTATTCTGTGCCAGAAAACATTAAATGCTAAACCCGAAGCACATTTTTTTGTGGAGTGTGTAGTGGGCATGATGGGGGTTGCCACATCAGATCTTTTGACATCATGACCATTTGGTCACATTTGAGTTTCTTAAGACACTGTGTCAACTTTCTGGGATTGGCATGATGCAATCCCCTATTTATCATCCTCGCTCAAATGGCAGGGCTGAGAGGGCTGTCCAAGTAGTTGTTGACTCCCTCAAAACATTCGTTACCCAGCCGGCAAAGAACAATTGGGTCGACCTATTACCACTGGCCACCTAGGCTGCAAATGAGTTGCTTGCGCCAGTGCATGGGTATTCTCCACACCAGCTGCTGTTTCGGAGACAACCCATTGGGTTTAGGGATTGCTGGCCAGTCATCTGTGAGCATGGCTCTGAGGATGCAGTCGATTTTTTCCAGCAACTGACAAGTGTGTGTTTGGCTGTACGGAAAGGTTTGAGGAAGGTTCATAACAACTTGTTTGCACAGCTTGAGGCGGAGCACCCCCTCCATATTTATACAACAGGGGAACAAGTTTGGTATCGAAACAATTAAAAAACAAACTCCATGTCCAAACAGCACCGGGTATGGCAGGGCCCAGAGGCACTACAATGTCAGGGTTGGAGCCAATGTTTGGTTGCTCCTATGGGAGCCACTCAAGTATCACAGTAAGGCACTAGTGGAATTTCACGGCACCCTCCTATTTTTTTTACAAGAGGGGATACTACCACAACGACACATCAACTCACGGCAATATTGCCTTGATGCAGTTCTTGATAAGTCATTTGATCCTAAGCGACAACGACGCAACGAGCGCAAGGCCACCGTGGTAGAACAAGTCAAACTCTATGATCGCATGTTGTTCCCGGATTTCGCTTTTGAGGAGCCGGAAGCCAAGCGGACGTCTCCTCATACTACATCTACACATGAGGAAAGCACGACAAGTGGGGAGCCTGATCCCGCATTTTTTTCTATCCTGACTTCACTACAGACTTCGGGCCTGTTTATGTGGTAGCAGACTACCTGCCGACAGTGGCCTTTGTGGTCCCCTTTGGGCTAAAGCACTGTCTCTATCACTTACTGCTCCCCATGAGATTGTACCTTGAGTGCTTGTTCTTCACCTACCCGCCGGTTACAACCTTTTTTGTCCTTTAACTTGGCTGCAGACCTGGCAAGAGTTGACTTCTCTGCCACTTTTCGCTTCAAATCAACACATTTATGAGTTGTACTCTACTTACTGTCAAACATGTCAAACGTTTTAGTGATTCCACGGTGTGCAAAGGAATGCACCGCGCAGATCACATCGCTGACCATATGCCATGGAACACAAACACGCCCTTTTGACCTGCTTTTTCCGTCATACATGACGCAATCCTTGTCCCCAACAGTCAAGAACCCATTCAATGTCAGCCTAGTGTGGGTTGAAGAGGGGGTCAACCGCGTAATGCTCGGACCAATTTTTAGATAATAGCCATCGGTTGCTCCGGGGGTGGCAATGCCTCCAAGGGTGGGCACGCTCACCCCAACAACGCCGATAGGGCCCTAGCCCCCTCCCGCCGCATTTGCGGAGGCACGGCACACAGTCCCGAGCCCCGCTGCAGCTGCCCTGGCCGGCATGCCGCCACCGCCGCGCCACAGTACTTCTGTCCCGCATGACCTACTTGCAGCACCACCTAATGGCATACCGCATGCGACAACATTAGTCGCAGGGTGGGGCTTCATGCTGCAAGGGGTGGGCACCCACTGTGCCGCGGCCCTGCCCAAGGCGCGCCACAACCGCCGCGCATACGGGGGCAATGCGTGCCCTCCACCGGGGGAACTGGGGAGGTAGCTCATGAGGAAGGTCTCTCTGTTCGCCGGCCATAGCCGCACCGGGGCACACGGCCGCTTGAGCCACACCTCTTAGCAATGCGACGCCAGGTGCGGCAACTGAAGTGCTATGGCATCCTGGGCCCCGAAGTACGGGTGCGGCCGCAGCCCCAAACAAAGGCACCCGCCCAAAAGAAGGAGGGAGCGACACTAGTCTATGGGCACCCCCTGCAACGGCTGTCCCGCCGCCATGTACCGTGGTACCATTTGCGCCGTGTGGCGCAGCACCTGGGCCCTTTCGCCCAAGGAGAGGCGCATCCCTCGCAGCTTATGGTGCGGGAATGCGGGGAGCACCCGGCCTACAAAGACCTCATAGCCCTGTATACTCGGCTAGCTATGTTGAGACGGTTCAAAAAGGGCGAAAATTCAGACACCTATGACCTGTCCTTCACCATGCACAGCAAAATTGAGTGGGCGGGGGCCTTAGCAGCCGGGCCTGGGCGACGTGTCCTGGGCCGACTTCACAGTTACATTGTGTTCGCATTTGGCTGCACTATTTACAGTGTGCGGGGCCATGGTATTCTACATGTGGGTGGTTTAGCACCATGTGGGCTTGGTATGGCCTACCATTCCCTTAGTGGGGCTGGGTGTGGCTCATTCAGGTCCCAAGTGGTTTTGTTCCACCTATATGCGGCCACACTATAACCAACACATACACAACCATTGTGTTCGCATTTCGTTGCACTATTTACAATATACGGGGCCATGGTATTCTGAATGTGGGTGGTTCAGCACCATTTGGGTAGGCTATATGGCCCACCATTCCCTTAGTGGTGCCGGGTGTGGCTCATTCAGGTCCCAAGTGGTTTTCTTCCACCCATATGTGGCCACACTATATCCTAGCGCATACACATCGCACCTCAGCTAATTACAATAGTCCTATGACCTGAAGGATGTACCAAAACCCCTATGGGTTTTTGTCACTCCCCTTTGGGGTGAGCCAGAGATTCTGGGCAGAGTGTGACATTATTCAGCTTAATTTCATTTTTCAAGAGGAAGGCAATCTTAGCTACCAGGGAAATGTTTCCATTTCCAAAAAAGGAAGATCTACCAAATAACGGTAAGTTGACTAAGAACAAGCCGGGTGACTGATATTAGCACTGATCACTTTTGAAAAGAGTAACAAATCCTGAATGGCAAGTTGAAGTGATGTGTAGAGGACATAAAATGGAAACTTAAACCTGAGTGATGTTGTTGGAATAGGCCAAGTGCAAATGCAAGCACAAAACAGACAAAAGCATGACAATTGATTGAACCGGGTGCTGGGCAAGCGCCCCTTGGCGCCCCCGGCGGGCGACATGCAGGCTTGCTGGCCCTGGGCTTTCCTCGGTCCTCCCCCTTGGGGGGGGGGGGTCCGCACATGACGGGCGGCAGCCAACACGGCGCCACGGGAGGGCGAGCTGGGAAGAGATAGTCCCAACTTGTTTGTCCCTCCGACGTACGGCATAGGTGGGGGGTTTTCATGGGGGGAGGCGGCACCATAAATCTCATTGGCCCCCTTTCCTCGCCCCTCAACCTCTGTGCATAGGCCTACGGACGTGAAAAGGAGTCGTGCCCAAAATTGCTGTTGTGTAGGCTGTTTAGTGACACTTCAAAATGTCTCATTATCACTTTTTTCCAAAATCCTTCTGTCGCCCCTAGGATTGATTTGGGTGATCATTTGGTGACAATTCGGGTACTTGAGCACTAATGGGGACCCATGTAGTGGCTATTAAGCCTGTGTAGCCAGGGCCATGGGCCTCCTGCAACCCCCGATATTGCTGTTTGTAGGCTATTTAGCTCCCAAGGGGCTTGGCGCACAACCCGCAATTTGCCACCCTCTACAGCTCAAAAATGGAATTTTCCGAAACCAATTTTTTTTGGATATTTTGACCATTCACAATTATCAAATATCTTATGTAAAGCATGTCTTTATGTGTTTTTCACCCTATCTGGTTGTTTGGAGGGGGCAAGGGGTCGGGGGCACAACATGGTTACGCAGTTTTCCACTCGCTACCACTCAAAATGGAATCACCTCGAAGAGAGGTTGTTAGATCAAGCGCAGGCGCGAGCGTTGTATACCCCCACTTTTTGGGGTCGTTCGCGTAGCATACCCCAATGTATGGTTTCCGACGTCTAACCCCTTGTAAAATCATCATTTTAGGACCAAAAATGATCCCCCAATGATTTTTTGGATTTTGACCCCTGTACCGCCCCCCCCCTGCACCTGGGTACCCCTTTTGGGGGGGGGGGGGTGGGGGTGGGGGGTGGGGGGAGGGGTCAGAACTTCTTTGCATTTTGTGGCCGCTGTGTGTGTATTTGGACCTAGGTCTTGAAGAACTTTTTTCTTGTATATGGACCCCCTAACCCATGGCGGGTGTCCTGGGTCCCAACTCCAGGTACCCTCCGTCGCCCCCCCCCCCCCATATGGCCCCTTGCCGGTGAGGACTTAGATGTTTTCACGTTGGATAGGCTGTTTAGTGGTGCGTGCAAGTTTTTTGAAATTCGATTTTTCATGAGACCCTTCCGTCGCCCCTAGGATGGGATGGGTGATCATTTGGTGACAATAGGGGTATTTGAGCACCTCCGGGACCCACGTAGTGGGTGCTAGGCCTATGTAGCCCGTGCCATGGCCCTCCGAAAGCCCCAAAATTGCTGTTGCGTAGGCTATTTAGTGTCACACTTGAAAGTTTTTCACATTTCGACTTTTTCCGAAGCCCTTCTGTTGCCCCTAGGATGGGTTTTGGTGACAATACGGGTACTTGAGCACCCATGGGGACCCACGTAGTGGCCACTGGGCCCATGTACCCGAGCCACGGTCCCCCCAAAAGCTTCAAAATTGCTTTTAGTAGGTGGTTCAATGGCATTTCGTGTGTGCACGAACTGCTTCAGCAGTTTTCCACCCTCTACAGGTCAAAAATGGAAAATTTTGCAAAACATTTTTTTGATATTGTGACCACTTACAATGATGAAATATGCTATGCAAAGCATGTTTTAGCCCCTCTTTATGTGTTGTTCACACCATTTGGGTGTTCGGGGGGGGGGGTCCCAAGTGGTCTAGGGCATAACTTGCTTCTGCAGTTTTCCAGCCTCGGCAGGTCATAAATGGAAATTTCCGAAACTGATTTTTTTGATACTTTGACCATCCAAAATGATCAAATATCCTATGTAAAGCATGTTTTAGCCCCTCTTTATGTGTTTTTCACACCATTTGGGTGTGTGGGGGGGTGGCTCCCAAGGGGTCTAGGGCATAACTTGCTTATGCAGTTTTCCAGCCTCGGCGGCTCAAAAATGGAAGTTTCCAAAACTGATTTTTTTTGATACTTTGACCATCCAAAATGATCAAATATCCCATGTAAAGCATGTTTTAGCCCCTCTTTATGTGTTTTTCACACCATTTGGGTGTGTGTGTGTGTGTGTGTGTGGCGGGGGCTGGCTCCCAAGGGGTCTAGGGCACAACCTGCTTATGCAATTTTCCCACCTCGGCAGCTCAAGAATGGTCGTCCCTCTCCCCTCTTCGAGGTGCCTTGCCGAAGGCAATAGAATTTCCCGAAATTGATTTTTTCCAGTATTCTGACCATTCATAATGATCAAATGTTGTATGTGGAGTATGTTTAGACCCGTTTTATGTGCTTTTCACCTTGGGGCCCCAAAGAGGCTGGGGCACAACCCGCTTATGCACTTTTCCACCCTCTGCAACTCATATTTTGACCATTCACAATTATCAAATATCTTACGTAAAGCATGTTTTTCACCCTGTGCAGCGCGAAAAATGGAAATTTTTGATACCTTTTTTTTCCCTTGATATTCTGACCATTCACAATAATCAAATATCCTATGTAAAGCATGTTTAAGACCCTTTTTGTCTGTTTTTCACACTATTTGGGCGTTTGGTTGGGGGTGGGGGTCTTCTGAACGACATCATGACTAACTGCCTGATTGACTGACTGTGCTCCCTTCCTCTTCGAGGTGCCTTGCCGATAGGCAATAGAATTTCAGCAAAATTTGAAGCACCACCAGGTTCCCACTTTGCGCATGCTCGCTTGCTTGCTTGTTGCTGCTTGCTGCCACTAGAAAGGTTAGTTACACCCTAGACCTTAAAGAGGATTGAAAAATCCAACCGCAACCGGTTACACCAGCTCAGTGACCCTAACCTGAGCATAGAATTCAAGAAATTTGGTGTTGGCATTGGCAAGACAACAAATTTAAGGTTGTTGCATGGATAGCAAAGTGTCAGCTCCACAGAGGTATGAATATGCATGCCTGTGACTGAGTGGGCTATGTGCAACAAAGCCCCATCTCTGAGGTGGAGACAGTCTTTTGAGCTCTTACTCTCGCTCTCGCTCGAGCTTTAGCAGCTCTCCTGGACTAGTGGCTGAGACTCACAGCTCCCCCCCCCCCATTTTCAGTACCGTTCCACCTATCAAAGGTGGGAACTCGTGCAAAAGGGCGGGAGGTTGCAAGTGAAAGAGGCCTATAAAAACGCTTTCTTGCATTTATTTGTGCCTTGTGTCAAGTTGTCTGACTACATCTTTGTAGTATTTCTCCTGGTTTTTTTTTGACCTATGGTAAAGGCCTCGGCCCTTTCCAAGGGACAGAACCCATGTGAGCTGCTGCCCCCCACCCAAACCAACCCCTCAGTGTCCGTGGCGAAGCCTCCAAAGCGCCGCCGGAAGCCGCGCAGCATCCGTGCCGCATCCACGTGTGTGGCTGCTTCTAGATTCTTGCAAGAGCCGGACCTGAGGTGCTGTGCTATCAAGTGCAACCAAATACCCACGCTGGTGTGCCCTGCCTGTGGCGCACTGTGCTCTGGGTGCGCGCGTCGGCACCACAATAAGGGCATTCCATGGCATGTGGTAGAGCCTCTCGTGGTCACTGCGGACGTTTACAGCCTCTCTCAGTACGAGATTCCCCGCTGTAATGCTAAATTCGATGATCTGATGGACATGAACGCCGGGTTGTTCCGGTACAACCGATGGCTGCGATTACGTGCTGCCCACCCATATGAGACAATGGCACCTGCAGAGGATATTGATGCGCTATGGTATTGCCACATGTTGTGCCCTGTGCATTATGTGCAAGACACAGTAGCATTGTTTGGGGAGCCCCTGCCGTATGAACCGCCGCTGATCCCTGAGGAGGAGTTTGAAGCGGCATATGAGCGGGCTTCGCAGCTTTGGACTGAAACGTACGGCGACGAGTTCGATATGGAGGCAGACATGGAAGACTGTCTCGAAGGTCTTTCTTCGGAAGAGGCCATCACAAAGATGTACGGGGGATTTGCAGAAGAGGAGGAAGGGGCTGAACCGCAGGTGCTGCTGGAAAGACCAAAGAAGCGGCTCAAAAAGTGAGTTTGGGGGGCTGACAAGGGACCTCCGTGGACGCATCGATGCGAGAGCCCAGAGCCGATGGCCTTGTGGGGCCTTGGCCAATGAGAATGGAACTGCCGAACATTGCTGCATATGCATACCAGGACGTGCATGTGTGGAGCGCTTTGTGACCTGCTTACGACCAGAGCCGATGGAAGCTGCACCGTGAGACACAATCGTTTCTTCAATCGTTTTGCAAAGGGCTGATGCGTTACTTCACTGCCGTGGGTTGTCTAGGCAGGATACAAGGTCAATGGTGCCCAGAAAATGCAGATGGCCTCCGGTTTTGAACAACAAGAGAACCCTCAAACAGTCACCAACGAGGCGCCGAAATGCACCATAACCATTGGCACCAGAACCTCTAAAACCGTGCCCAGATACCCCCAGAAGAGGGCTTTAGTGCACGTCTGCACAGGTGGTGGGCTGCTGTGGGTGCTCTTGGGGCTGGCAGAGCTGTGGCAGTGATGCTCTGCAGGGTGTCTTTCGCCAAGCCGGAAAAAGGCCTTATGCTGTGCATGTGCGTAGAGTCGCACAGGAATAGTGGAACTGGGCATAGGTGTGTTGACCGAGGTGCTTGAGACACACACCGTCGACAGCCTTATGGTTTTCAGCCACGAATGAAGTGGGCCACTTCCAGTTGTTCCGCGTTGGCCATTCTTATGGTGTGGGCCAAGTCCCAGCAAAAGCAGTGTCTGTTGAGCCCTGTCTCACAGGTGGAACGATTTTGTGGCTGAGCACGAATGCAACTAAGGCGTATAGTCAAGAGCCCTGTATTTTGTTTATACTGGTTGTGCTCAGTGAGCACCTACGCTTTCTTATGGTGTAAGTGCCAGACGAGACGAAGCAACCAGGGCTTTCCATACAGGGAGGACATACAGCGTTCATGGACCAACCAAAGGGCAGGAGATGTGCAGTTTTTTTTTCCACGTTACATGCACGGGGGCTGGCCCTGGCCGGGACCCGACCCCAAAGGGGGGGGGGGGGGGCACCCCCCCCCCTCTACGGACCCCAAAATTGTCGCACGGAACAGTGTGCTTTGTCGGCGCCAGAGGCGCCGCAGATTTTGTTTTAGGCACACGGCGGGGGGGAATTTTTTTGTTCCACCCCATGTGTCTATACTCAAAATACTCAGAATTTTGTGGAGAATTCAACAATGGCTGAAAAGCACAAAAAGGTTATGTAGCCACCTTGCCCACTTCTGGGCCACTTCTGATTCTGCCCCCGCTCTGAGGCGGAGGGGCTCCCCGAGACGGCAGGGGCATTGACAGCAATTGCAGTCTCGCGTACCATCGGCTACGGCTCAACAGCGCGGCAACCCCAACAGCGATGAACCCTAGCACCAACTTGCCAGTTCGCTGCAAGGTGCTTGATTGCCGAAAATGGCATTGCACCTACGCCATGCCACACCACATGGCACAAGCGCACCCTGGTGTGTCCCATGACTATGCCGGGTGCAGCGAAGAAGAGAAAACAAAGGTGTTGCAAGCCTTTGACAATTTCCGGGCCCCATTGCCACCGAAGGCGAAGCCTGCTGCGCCGCCGGCTTTGCCCACTGTTCTCCCTGCTCTTCTCTCTGGGCCAAACCAAGGTAGTAGTAGCAGTGGCAGTAGTAGTAGCAGCAGCTCGTCCACCAATGCCTCCTCCAGTACGAGTGCAGCCTCCAGCAGTAGTGCCCCGTCAGGCACTAGTGACTATGCGCCATCGGAATCCATGTCTGATGGGCCGGCAGCCTGCCGGGTCACAAGAGCACAAGCAGCCCGACCAAAGAAGCGTGCTCGCCCCAAGAGTACCGGCAAGAGGGCACGCGACGAGTGGGAGGATGATTCCGATGCTTGAGGCCCCTCTCCTCCCTTCACTTCTATATATATATATATATATATGTCTGAGACTCCCTTCGCTTCTCTACATATATGTCTGTGGTTTGTGACAAGGGGAAGGAAAGGCCTTTGGGCGAACTCAAGGCAACATTCAGTACTGCTATGAAAGTGCCGCAGTGCAGCAAAACAATCACCATTCACAGTGCATCTTGTTAGCTTTGTGTGTTTGCGCGCTTGGACGGGGCCTGCCGGAAAAGGTGCTGGGTTTGGGTCAACGAAGGGGGGGGGTGGGGTCCCCCCCCCCTTCGGAGGGGGGTGGGGTCCCCCCCCCCCTACAGCCCCCCAAACTGTTGAACACCCCTCGGGGTCACACATTGGCTGGCGCCAGCCCCCGTGGTTACATGGCGATTTCCAGGCGATCGGCATGAACAAGGGACAAGGGGCTTAGGAGTTTCAAGAATTTATGCTTTATATGCTGTATATTTTGGGCTTTCTCTGCTGCCAACACGGGGGCGCCGGATTGTTGGAAAATGGGCATGGCGCGGGGGATGTATGCAGTGCGGACAAAGGCTTGAGTTGTGCGATCTTTGCGGCCAGTACAGCTGGCATCCTCTGCTGCACCCCAAGCGGTACATGATATCCCGGATCAGCGCAGTCCAGTATGTATTGATATCTTGAAACAGCATTCGTCTGGCATGCTGCCGTGCGAATAAATCCAACACTGGTTCCATTGCGCGCTTTTGTCGAGGTGTGTGATGACAGTGCTAGGCGAACAACTGATCACACATCTCAGTTTTGGGGCTTGAAACGGTTCGTGTGCCACGCCCCTTGATCATACCGCTGGGCCTGGGGGACCCGTCACTTTGGCCAGGTTTCCCCCGGGGTTTGGGGGAATCTTTGCGCGCAGGGGTGGGGCGGGGCAACTAGCAGTGTGCCATGTGCAACAACATCCTATGGACATGGCAATTGGACGGGTCCGCTTCAATTTTTTTTTACTAAGTTTCAAAAGTTAGAAAAAAAAACCTTCACTTACTAAGGTTTTCCTCTGCGGGTGGGTTTTTTACTTAGTAATTTACTTAGATACAATTTTTTTTCTACTAAGCAATTCACTCAGCAGGAAATTTGTTTTACCTAGTAAATTGCTGCATACAAATTTTTTTTATTCATTTTACTAAGTAAAAAACTGACTAGATTTTTTTTTGCTAAGCAAAAAATTTAGTCAAAAAGCGCCCCTTTGTGGGCCACTGCTGACTTTGTCCCCCGCTCTAAAGCGTTGGGGACCCAATAGACGGCAGGTGTTATGTAGCCAGTCCGCCCACTTGTGGGCGACTGCTGGCCTTGCCCCCCCCCTCTGAGGGGTTGGGGATCCCCCAGATGTAGCCAATCTGCCCGCTTGTGGGCCACTTCTGATTTTGTCCCCGGCTCCGAAGCGTTGGGGACCCCCTAGACGGCAGAGGTTATCTAGCCAATCCCATCTGGTTTCAAGGAGAGGGCCATTCTTGTTGTTATTGGGGGGATGGTGGAGCACATGTGGTTCTGCGCTGGTTGAATCTGGTATGGGGTTAGGGCTATCCTGGTGATTTGCAACTCTGACAGCTCCCCCCCCCCCCCTCCCGCACTCTGCCGGCTTTGCCAAACAGGGTCAGCCTTCCAAAGGCTCCTCACACACCGACTTTACATTTATTTTGCCTTGATGGCTTACTTTCCATCCCCCATTCCCCTCATTCGCCATGCATCCATCCAACACGGGACAACACCATCAACCCAGCAACAACTCGCTCCTATGTGGAGGTTGTCCGGGGAGTCGCGCTAAGAAGTGGGCGGCCAACGACGGCAAGTGGCCCACCCCTCATCACCCGCTACATCCTACTCCCCCGCGCACCCACACACACCCCACAACACCCATCCGCTCGCGGGGCACCAACCCTTCCCCGCTCTTCAACGCACCGCACCCGGTGCGCCGCCCAACACCCAACGTGGCGTGCAGCCGCCCGCTGCTACCCAACAACGGACAACACCCGCCACAACCCACACCCGCGCACGCCATGGGTGGCCAAGGGGACGCAACACGCGCAGCAAAGGCATGAAGGAGAGGGTAGGGGGTTTGTGTTGCGCTTGCCAAAGGAAGGACTGAGCGCGGGAACTTGGAGGCGAAAGGTTGTTATGTGACCCCGTTGGGGAAACGACCCCGCAAGTGGCCATCCTAGGGCCCACTAGCCGCCGTTGGGGAGAGGTACCTCACCGCCGGCTTGGGATGGCCGCTTGGACGCACTTGGCCAACGGCGAAGGCATTTGCCTTCCTCTGCGTGCACTCGACACAGAGAAGTGAAACAGGGCAAGTCCGGGGGCTCCGTTGGCACAACCGACCAAGGGAATGGGAAGCGAAGGAGTGGTGTGAGGCCGATGGGCGGTGCGGCCTACGGAGGGAAAGGCCAAGGGAAGGGAAAGGGAAGGGGAGAGGGAAGGTTAGGGCAGGGAGGAAGAGGAAGGTCAAAGGGTGGTGAGAAGCCGATGCGCACCACCGCCTATGGAGGGAAAGGATCCAAGGGAAGGGCAGCGAATGGCGATCGGCCAGTAGGCGCTGCCAGGTGTAGACGCCAACCATCATGCCAAAACCCCCTCATTCGCCAAAGAGGTACCTCAGCACTGAGAATTAATTTCACCAAATCATAGGCAACGGTCTAATAGAGGGAGGGAGGGTGTGTCACAGTTTGATTGAACAACTTTGTGTCCTGCAATCGGTGGAGGGCATTTTAGGCCGAAAAATTTGTTCCTTGCCTTTGGCTCGAGGGAAATTACCTCGAAGAGAGGTTGTCAGATCAAGCAAAGGCGCGAGCGTCATATACCACCCTTTTTTGGGGTCGTTCGCGTAGCATACCCCGATGTATGGTTTCTAACGTGTAACCCCTTGAAAAATCATCATTTTAGGACCAAAAATGATCCCCCAATGATTTTTTGGATGTTGACCCCCATACCCCTCCGCACCTGGGTACCCCTTTTTAGGGGGGTTGGGTTGGGTTTGGTCTCGGCTTGCGCCAAAGGTGGTGACCCACGGCCAGTGTGCATGTACCACTTTGGCTCGACTGGGTAAACCCCCCCCCCCCGCTTAAAAGTAGGTGCGTGCTTTTATTCTTTGCTGGCTTTTATTTTTACCATCCATGCTTTTGCTATGTTCTGAAGATGCTTAGTATGGATGCTTCTCTTGCAACTGTTGCTGAGGCTCGAGAATATGATGACTGCGTTGTTGATGATGCTTGGGCTGCAGAAACTAATCCAGGGGAATCAGATGAAGGTTAGGATGAAAACCCTTATACTTCCGCAGATGGTGATTGTGGTGATGCTGATGCTGCTGCTGAGATTGATGTTGTTGCTCCTGCTGCAGCGAATCCCCCTAATGTTGATGCGGATGTTCCTGATGTTCGTGATGTTGCTGATGGTGTTGCAGCAGATGCCCCTATTCGTGATGCTGATGATGCTGATGACCGTGATGCCGTTGTAGTGGGGGTGTTTGCGGGGGAGAAGGAGACATGGTTGCAGCAAGTTCGAAAAAAATTTCAATCGTGGGAGGGGTGCAGTGACCTACATAGGGAAAAAGTTCCATTACACACCGCCCATGCGTACAAAACGATGAGCTGTTGCCCCTACCGAACAAGGTGTTGGATTTGAAAAAATCCAGCGAACAATCTGGGACATCACTGTGGAGAAATGTTTTTGGACACGGCAAAGGCAACTGGATGATTGGAAGAAGGTCGTTCAACGAGTCGAAGGGCAAGTTCTACAAAAGGGCAGGCAACGGTACAGTAGTGGGGGCAGAAAAGCTCAATTTTTCCTGACGGACTCTGCCCTGTGGACGTGGTTTTGCGATTGTGGGCAGTGGATTCCTCACCACCTCGATCCCGTTGTATTGCTAAAATTGAAAACACCGAAGGTGATTGAGAACCCCATGGCTTGCTTGTGACATCCAATGCAACTAGTGTGATAAATTTGATGTACATGTGTGACCAGTTAATTGTGGACAAAGGTAAATTGACAACGGCCCAAATCAGAAATTCTCTTGTGGAACTGTGCTATTCAGGTTACATGGCCGCTGTTTGGTCTCACAGCCGTCCAGACTGCTGACTACCCCCGTACCTCGTCGTTTTTTCAGGGGGGTTGGGGGTGGGGGTGGAGTGGCGTCAAAACTTCTTTGTGTATTGTGGCCGCTGTGTGTGTATTTGGACTTGGGTCCTCAAGATCTTTTCTCTTGTATATGGACCCCCTAACCCATGGCAGGGGTCCTGGGTCCCAACTCTAGGTACCCTCAGTCGGCCTCCCCCCCATATGGCCCCTTGCCGGTGAGGACTTAGCTGTTTTCACGCTGGATAGGCTGTTTAGTGGTGCGTGCAAGTTTTTTGAAATTCGATTTTTCATGAGACCCTTCCGTTGCCCCTAGGATGGGGTGGGTGATCATTTGGTGACAATAGGGGTATTTGAGCACCTCCGGGACCCACGTAGTGGGTGCTAGGCCTATGTAGCCCGTGCCATGGCCCTCCGAAAGCCCCAAAATTGCTGTTGCGTAGGCTGTTTAGTGACACTTCAAAGTTTTTCACATTTCGACTTTTTCCGAAGCCCTTCTGTTGCCCCTAGGATGGGTTTGGGTGATCATTTGGTGACAATACGCCTACTTGAGCACCCATGGGGACCCACGTAGTGGCCAGTGGGCCCATGTACCCAAGCCACGGTCCCCCCAAAAGCTTCAAAATCACCTCGCAGAGGTTGTTAGATCAAAGCCAGGCAGGCGTATATAGGGGAAAACGCCACATACCCCCCCATTTCGGGCCTTTTTGGGCCTATTTGCGTACCCTACCCCAAGGGCTTGAATTGTTAATTTATCCCCTTGTAAAATCATTATTTTGTCCAATAAACGCATCCCCCAAAGAGTTTTGGTCCGGACCCCCCCAGAGCCCCCCACTTGAAACTCACTTTTTTGAGGTTTTGAGGGAGGTTGGGGTGGGGGTGGGGGGGGGGGGGGTGGGGGGGGGGGGTCAAAAATTGACCCCCCACCTTTTTTTGGGCCGAAAATTATGCACCTTTTGTTTTTTTTGATTTTGAGCCGAAAAAGTGTTTTCGGGTCCCGACTCCATGGGGTTTGTATGGGGCGGAGTGGGACGAGCACCGATGCAGTTTATGCACTTTTCAGCCATTTTTGCTATGTTTGTGGTTTTGGCGACCTCGGTGACCCCGTGGTACCCACTCTGAGGGGTGTGAGTACCCACTCTGAGGGGTGTGAGTGGGGATGTTGTGATAGTATATGCCTACTACGATACGAAAGGACATTTTTTGTAGTTTGTAGCCTTGCTGAGGGCCGGTCACAACCCGTGCCAAAGACGCCAAACGATTGTTTCCACCAATAATGGCTCACATGATTGAACCGGCCAGTGTACCACCCACTTCTGCAGCTTTCCACCCTGGGCAGCTCAAAAATCGAAGATTCCGAAACTTATTTTTTTGATATTGTGACCACACAATATGACTATCCACGTTATGTAAAGCATGTTTTAGGCCGTATTCATGTGTCTTTCACCTTATTTGGGTTCTGGGTGCGGGAGGGGGGATTGGAACACAACGTGCTTATGCAGTATTTCACCCTGGGAAGCTCAAAAATCGAAGTTTTCGAATCTTATTTTTTTGAACCCGTGATAACCTAAAATGACCATCCAAGGTATGTAAAGCGTGTTTTAGGCCGTATTTATGTCTTTTTCATTTTTGGGCGCGGGGAGGGGGTCTCTCCGGGGGGGGGGGGGTCTCCCAAGGGATTGGTAGGCAACCTGCTGATGTTTTTCACCTTGGACAACTGAAAATTGCAAGTTTTTCGAAACTTATTTTTTTCACAGCATGAGCACCTAAAATGACCATCCAAGGCATGTAAAGCATGTTTTGGGTGGACTTGCCGAAGGCAATAGAATTTTCCGGACCAGAGGATGCGTGTTTGCGAACACGGTAAGTGGTGTTTGCGTCAAGGGCATTTCACAACTTTCTGAGAAGTCGCTTGTGCAACACCTTTTACGGGCTGTGGAATGCGTTTGGGTCATCATAATGGGACAGTACAACTGATGTAGCACCTGAGAGACGCTTGTTCCACCAACTAGGCCCGTGTTGCTAGGTCTATGCCCCCCGAAGCAGCTATTTTATTTCAAAGTTTCTTCTTTTGTGAGCCAGACTACCAAAGGCGACTGGTACCAGTTCCAATCATAATTTGGTGACAAAACGAGTACCTATAGCATTGGGAGCCCAAGTCGCGCGTTCCCTTGACACGTAGAGAGCCTCGGCAGCCCTGATTGCAAAGGTACCCAAACGTGTCCTCCGCGTACGTGAAGCTTGTCAACTCCAAGGAAAAGCGACCAGCCCACCATGGCGGTGCCGGAAATTGGACACGCGGAGAGAGAGCCGTCTTTTCTGCGGATCCCAAAGTTTGCGATTTTATCCGATTGGAGCTGATAATATTTGCAATTAACATAACTATCGGTTCATTGACCGTTGTCGCCCTGTGCAAAAGAGCAAGTAGCGATTCCTGGTTTCTGGGAGCTTGGAAACGTCTGCATTCGCTGATCGCGGTTCAATAAGCGAAACTTGATAGGGGCTCAATTGCTATGGTCTCTGAAATGGATTATTCCTGCCAGCCGTCCTTCTACACCAATGTACCTGGACAACATCAACTTTGGGCATCACCGTACTAGTACCAAGATATCACGGAGCACCTCCAGGCGCCAAATGTGCAATCTCTTTCCACGTGTAACAATCAAATAGGTGCTACAGGAGAGGTCACTGAATGTCAACCTCAACCCGATGGACCTGTCCGCAACGTTACCTACCGTCTCAGGGGAGTGGAAAGGAAGGACCATGACAACCACATCGACTTTTTCCACACCACTAGATACAGACTAGGTGCCTTTGACTACCACCGGCAGCTATGGGTATAGTAACCCAATGGGCTATCAGACTTCAGACTTCAGACTTTTATGGACCACCCCCCCCAACCCCCAACACCCAAGCCCCCCATGATAGACCTCCCCCCCCCCCCCAATATCAGACTAGTGGACAAGTGGAAAATGGGAAAATATGGAACCTCGGAAAACGTTCAACATGGGGGAAAGCATAGTACCCCCCCCCCCTGTTTCCAATCATAAAAGTGCACCCCCCCCCCCACCAGACACATAGGAACTTCACTTCAGGAAAATGGGGATAAAATGGCAGTACCCCCCCCCCCCACCCCCACAGAGACACGGGAACTTCACTTCAGGAAAATGGTGGGTTGGGGAAAATATGCCTGCATGTGTGCATGTCATGTTGTTTGCTCTCCTTTCGCTTGCGGCGGTAGGTAAGGTGAGTAAGCCCAGGAGGGGCCACCCCCTGGTAGAGTCATCATGTTTGAGATTGACATTGTGGTAGGTAAGGTGAGTAAGCCCAGGAGGGGCCACCCCCTGGTAGAGTCATTGCGGCTGTGTCTCCTGTGCATGCACATGACACATTAAAGGGTAGGCCACGCGTGGTGCGCTCGGTAAACCCTTGTTTAGGTTACCCAGGGGCTCCGCCCTACGTTCTATAAGAGAACGGGCGGAGTTCCTTAAGCTTGCTTTCTTGGAAGGACCTGTTTTGGGACAGCGTATTATTTTCCACTCGAGGACGCGTATAATACGGCGAGGGTGGTTAGGTTCCTCAGCCTAAAACAGTGCCTGCATGTGAACCTCTCAGTTGGTGTAGGTCAGGGTGATTGGTGCACTTTGCTGTCTTCGACAGCACAATTTTTTGCTCAGCAAAAAGGGCGCGGATCACACCAAAGAAATGGGGAACCACCGAAGAAGATGCTGAACGACTCTGCCATGAACGACACGTACTCACGCTGCGCCGCAGTGCACTGCTTCCCTCCAAGCCCTGGCAGGGGTACGCGTAATGGCGTCCCTATCAGGCCACAGCAGCTTAGCAGCGCTGTGTGTTGCTGGCTTCTCTCACAGGAAGGCCAGTAGGGCCTACGACCTCGTTGACAGCAGCACCAAGTAGCGTGTGCGTGTAGGAGTGGAAGGCCTGGATGACGTCATCCTTCGAAGGCTGGGTCCACAGTAGGGTGTGTAGGACCTACAGCGTGTGTGTCACTGTCCTGCCAGTTTCCTGGAATTTTAACAGGGTTTTCGGTGGGCAGTGGCAGTGGTAGCCTAGGTTTTGGCCACATAGCAAACAGGCGTTTTCATGCCTCATAGCTTTTGGCCACCCCTCCCCTGCAATAGGTAGGTAGTTAGACAAAACCAATACCTTGGCGTTAGCGCTGGGTAGTCCCCAAGGTTTTCTGGTGCCAGCAAAGAAATTGGGCACCTAGGGGCGGAGAGACGTGGGGCGTACCCCATCGCACCGTGTAAAGACAACCGCCGGGTTTAGCAAGGGTGCAGAAGTGGGTATAATTAGGACACCATTTCTGCAGCTTGCTCCAGGACCTCAGGCTAGCACACTCACACAGACATTTTGCCGTTCTTTCAATGTGATTGTGTAGAACACCCTGGAGGTGTTCAGGTTGTGTGTGGTCTAGTCCTTGGCGCCTACGACCATATACCCCTTCAGTGATGATGCTGCCAACAGCTGAGAAGGGGTTTTGACATGTTTGTTGCTGCATCCGATCAGAATGTGCTCATTATGCAGAACATCCTTGACGTGTTTTAGCTGTGTGTGGTCTAGGCCCTGGCGCCTACGACCACAGACCCCTTCGATGAAGAATGTGCTGACAACATGCAGAAGTCCCACTGTCATCCAAAAAAAAACCTCAGAAGGGGCTCTGCTATGTGTGTATTGGTGGTTGACAACTTGGAGGTAATTCGTTTTGATTTCACTTGGTGCTGATCTCCTGGTATATGTAATTGTTGCATGTTGTGCCTGTTACTGAGACAAAGGGAAATGCGTGTATTGCATTGGAGACGCGTGTGCACTGAGCCTCTTCTACACATAGGGCACTCTTTTGTTACCTACCTCCCCCTTGAGGCGAGGAAGTCTGTCTTGGGTCTAAACCACTGCGTCTCTGACCCAGACATTGGAGTTGGGCGTGCCCCACCGCCCGCTGCGCGCCGCAGTTTGCCATGTCGTCTAGCCCCCTTAGCGTGGCCTCTTCCGTCCCCTCCAGCCATTCGTTTCCGGAATGTGGTTGGGGGGATCTGCCGGAGCTATTGCGGTTTGGAGACCAACCCCCCTCGCCACCGTGGGACTCTGACGCTGAGAAGTGTCTCAGCGAACTGGCCTCGCCCCAGCCTCCATTGCCAACACCGCCCCCCTCTCCCCCTTCACCAGCAACCTTTCCAACGCCAGTAAGTCCTCCACCGAGACCCCACGTTACCTCAACCCCATACCTGGTAGCCCTGGAAGCCGTGGAGGAGGCCCTGATGTGCACTGCCGTTCCACCGCCATCCCCCCCACAACCCCCCAAGTATGTACCCAAGGACCCCCCCACCCCCCCAAACCCACTGTTCACGGGCCCTACAGTGCCAAAACATTGCAGCTCATCTGGGAGAATCACGGGGGTGGGGTTCAGTATTTCGTGGACGGGGTGCTGAACCGCCGTGCGATGTACCGGTTTGCGGTTCAGCAGCCCAAGAAAAACCCCTTGCGGGTGTGGCAGGAGGGCATGCGAATTAGCCGTTCGCATTTCCTTTCGAGGGTCGAGGAGCATGCAGCAGTGGTGCTTGAAATCCTGTGTGCTACCCCAAAACCCCCCCGTATCCCCAAGCCGGCCCCACAACCTGTGCCTCGTCGGCCACTGCCCCCTCCAGCAAGTGATCAGGTGACACTGACCCAGTATAGCAGGCACCGCCGCTCCTCACTCCTCCCATTGGCTCCCGCCCCGAAGCGGCCGTGCCCCACCCCGCAGTACGGTTCATTGCTCCAGCGCCGTGCGTCTCAGTCCGCCCCCCGGCCGGAGAGGCCGCAGTTTGGGTCATTGCTGCCTGCGCAGCCCCCCCCGCAACGTCCACAGACTTCGGCGAAACGTTCCAATTTCCAACTCTTCGGCAAGTGTGCACCGGGCGTCTCTTACACATAGGGCACTCTTTTATTTCCAACCTCCCCCTTGAGGCGAGAAAGTGCGTCTTGGGTCTAGCCCGTCGCGTCTCTGACCCAGACATCTGAGTTGGGCCTGCCCGCCCCGAAGCGGCCGTGCCCCACCCCATCTCTCACCCACTGCGGGAGTTCGCACTCGGTCCCCGGCCACAGCGCCCCGACCAGGGTCGTCGTTCCCCTCCGTACCCACCCACTGCGGGCCGCTGAGCCGCAGGAGTGCGCCCTCGGTCCCCGGCCACAGCGCCCCGACCAGGGTCGTCGTTCCTCTCCGTACCCACCCACTGCGGGCCGCCGAGCCGCAAGAGTTCGCCCTCGGTCCCCGGCCACAGCGCCCCGACCAGGGTCGTCGTTCCCCTCCGTACCCACCCACCGCGGGCCGCTGAGCCGCAGTAGTTCACCCTCGGTCCCCGGCCACAGCGCCCCGACCAGGGTCGTCGTTCCTCTCCGTACCCACCCACTGCGGGCCGCCGAGCCGCAGGAGTTCGCCCTCGGTCCCCGGCCACAGCGCCCCGACCAGGGTCGCCTTTCAACCCCCAACTCACCTACTGCAGGCCTCTGAGCCGCAGGAGTTCGCTCTCGGTCCCCGGCCACAGCGCCCCGACCCAGACAACATGGCAAACGGAGGGCAAACACAGCCCCATGGCCATTGGCAAGGCAAAGGCCCTCAGCACGGCAAAGGCAAAGGCCCACAGCAAGGCAAAGGCCCACAACATGGCAAAGGGTATGGCCTTGCCCAAGGCAAACGCCCTAGCAAGGCAAAGGCGATGGCCCTGAGCAAGGCAAAGGGCATGGCCCTGCACAAGGCAAAGGCACACAGCAAGGCAAAGGGCATGGCCCTGTGCAAGGCAAAGGCCCCCAGCAAGGCACAGGCAAAGGCCAAGCCCATCCACAAGGCAAAGGCCATGGCCCCCCACGAGGCAAAGGTCAGGCCCCCCCACAAGGCACAGGCCAAGGCCCGCCGCAAGGCAAAGGTCAGGCCCCACCACAAGGCACAGGCCAAGGCCCGCCGCAAGCCAAAGACAAGGCCCGGACCTTTGCGGAAACCCTTGCCCACGTGGACTATGACATCGACACGAACCCAACCGATGGATTCACCACCCGTTGGGCTGATCGCGATGCGTATGACCACAAGGCATCCTTGGTGCACACCGTGCATGAGATCGCCGCTGCCCGGAGGTGGGCATGGGAGCAAGGTGCCCAGAGGGAGCTGTGGTTTGAGAAGGTTGAGACGCTGAAGGAGGACAAGCATGGCAACATGGTCAAGGTAATAGAATGGGCTGCTGAGCTCGAAGTTTGGGGCAACTACGAGCTGACCGATGGGGATCTCATCCATGGATGGGACATGAAGCGGTCAGATGTCGCCATCCTTGACGTGGCACCAAACCCGGACTGGATTGGCAAGGTGCAAGGTGATGGCACCTCCGGTGACATGGTGACCATTGTTTGTGCGAACAAACCGCCCATCTTGCACATCCGCAGGTGGTGGTGCCGTGTCCTGCCTGACGAGGTAGCGTTCCGGTCGTTGCGTGAGGAGATACGGACGGGGGAGGCCTGGAACGCGTTGCTCAATGCCACCCGGCAAGAACCACGGCTGTCTAACAGCCTCCCTGCCGAGGACCAGCAGATCCTGCGTCACCTTGTGGAGCATCATGACCTAAACCCCTCCCAAGCCTTGGCTGTCCGGCAATGTCTGGATGAGGGTGCTGTTGTCTCCTCCATGAATGGGGGGGCCGGCACGGGGAAGTCGGAGACCCTGGTGGCCTGCATCAAGGCAGTGATGTGGCAGCAGGGGCACTTCGACCCATGCATCCCGAATCCCAAGGCGCCAGATTCGATACACACTGGCAGGAAAGGGGGGGGGGCACCAACCGACAACCCCCCTCGGGCATGCATCTTGGTGACCGCCCCAACAAACGCACAGGTCGACAACCTGATGCTGCGGGTGATCCAATCGGCAGAACAGGATCTTGTCTTCTCAAAGGCGGTCCTGAAGGACCACCCCGTGCCCTGGATGCGGTTCTGAGCTGCAAGGGGCCGGACCCCCCCAGGTTTGGAGCCGTACAACCAAGCAACAGTCCAAGAGACGTTGGCCGATCATCCGGACTGCAATGGCACATTGCAGTGTGCCCTCAACAGCTGTCGGGTGCTCTTTGCAACAGCTGGTATCGTCGCCACACGGCGGAAGTTGTTGCTACAGGGTGACCCACAAACTCGGTTCGCATTCAGCTTCGTGGATGAGTCCTCGAGGCATAGCATCCCAGTGGGTCTGGACTTGGCAGCTTTTGGGGCACAGTGCATGTTTTGTGGGGATGCCGGTCAACTGCGCCCATACAGTGCCAACACTCTGAAACAGCATCTGCAGGTCCGTGTGCAAGCCAACCAGGCTCATCTCCGGGCACGTCATGAGAAGGAGTGGGATGAGAGGCATGCAGGTCAGGGCATGTCGCACCGGTCTGTTTCCGAGTCCATAGAACAGGGTAGAGCCCGATCTGCTGCATTGGCAGCAACGGGGAGCAATGCTTTTTCTGTGATGATGGGGGCAGCCCCCAGGCAACAGACAGCAGGGCCAAAGACACTGCAAGCGTTTGTGGATGAGCATTGGCAGTTGCAGTTCACTGTTCCAGGGGGTGTAATGTGCATATGTTGTTCATGGGCTGCTGAAACGGATTGTCCTGGGGTGAAGCGGCCACCGAAGGCTGCTACAGCCTTGGTGAATGGAGCATATGGCATGGGCATGCGTATGATGATCGCTACACCAAAGGGATGGCGTAAAGATGCCCTGGAGGGTCACCTTGGTGTGTCACGTGGCACGACCAGCAGCCACAAGAAAATTGATAATCCTGGCCGCCACCACTTGGCCGCCGAGGAGAGTTTCCGGGTGCATTGTGCAGAACGTTTTCGGGCACTGTGCCCCAGTGCATCTGCATGTGCAGTCAATGTGCCAGAGAGGAGCACTGTGTTCATTAGGGGTGAGGGCATGGACCTCGGTGTACCTATGAGCGATGCGGTGGCAGCCATTTTGTCGCGCTTGGTGGAGGTGTACATTGGCCTCCGCATGTGCACATCCATCCGTGCAATCAGTGAACGCATTCTTCTGCATTGTGCGTTGACCTCCGAACCGGGCCATCATGCCTCTGGGCGATGGATAGTTGAGAGGGCCATGGTCGCAATGCATGGCGCCATGCAAGATGGTGTGTCAGAGACCTTGCAAAGGGCATTGTTCATTGCCTTGTTGTTGGATGGATCTGACCGGCAACGGCATCGCATCAATGAGTATGCCATCCTGCTCCTCTTTCCAGGCAACGGGCCGGGGGGAATGTGTGAGGTGTTCCTTGGTGTGGTGGATGTGGCTTCAGGGGAGGCACAAGAGGTGACGGCACAGGTGGAGGCAGTGCTGCTGTCCTGGATGCCTGATCGTGCCTGGTGGGCTCAGAAGGTTGTGGCTTTTGCGGTGGATGGTGCCTCTAACCTTGGTGTGCGTGGTGCCACTGCAAGGCAAGCTGTTGATGTGTCGGCAATGGAGCACAATGTGTTTGCCATGCTTGTGAAGTGGCTGTCCTTGCTAACCCCCTTGGGTGAGCCATGCCATGTGGTCCAGCGCAAGCTAGGCCTTGCCTTGGAGGCTGCCTGCCAAGTGCATGCTGACTACCTGGCAGCTGTGGGTCGCCAACGTGCATTGTACAACGGTGCGCGCCAGTGGAAGGACATCGAGAGGTGTGTCTAAGAGAACACCAGACCAGATACACGCAGCGGGTTGCGTTTGATCCCTGCTAGTCACCGTATCCGGTGGTCCGAGGCAAATGCCCGTCGCAACAAGGTGTTCTTGGCCAATGTGCCATGGGTGGCGAGGCATTTGGATTCCAAAACGCACCTCACCACCAAGGAGGAGGATGTGTGGGAGGATTACCATGATGCAGGTTTGCTGTCATGGGCAGTGGTATATGGGGACATACTACACGGTACGCGCAGCTTCAACAACGTTGCACAGTTGCATGCACCAACAGGTGCCCACTTGACCAAGGCAACCGAAATGTTACAGGCACGGGTGGAAAAGGTGGCGAGGGAGGAGGGGCCAGGGTGGACTCAATTCAAAGAGCAAACTGTGACAGGTGCATGGCATGGCGTTGAATTGGTCCGGTTTGATACCGATGGCCAGAGGTGCACAACCAGCCCCCCTTTTCCAGGCACAGAGGCACGGGCAGTCACAGACACACTGCTTGCTGGCATCAGGGAGGGACAGGGGACCATTGACCCCCCGGGTGTTCTTGAGTGTGCTGTGTTGCTTGACCACGGCCGTTGGCTCGCTCTACCAGCGGCTGATCGAGCCACATTTGGAGTGGATTTGCTGAAGCAGTTCATGGGCACACACCATGCTGAACTGGCAGCTGCGCATGTTAATGCTGCTCGTGCATTGGAAGAGTGGGAATCCTTCAAGGAGCATGTCGTTCGGACGTTCGCGAAGACCCCCATGTCCCGGATGTGGGAGGCCTTGACGCCGGAGCGGGAGCATGTCCAATGGGTGAATGTTTGGCGTGTTTTAGCATTGCTGCGCACATATTGCCCTGCTGAGGTTGCTGTTGAGCGTGCCATTTCGTTGCGTGGGAGGTTCACCAACAGTATGCATGATATGGAGGACACACATGTCCTTAGCATGTGCATGGCTTTGCATTGTAATCTGCCACCTTTGCGGCAGTGGGTGAAGGGGCAGGGTGTCGAGGTAGCCAGCAAGCTTGCAGCCAATGCACGCTTCGATGTGCGTCCCCGGCATAGGGTTTCACATCGCATTGATCCACGTACATCAGTGGAAGCGGCCATGTTGCAGTGCCTGGAAGGGGAGGCTGCAGTGGCGGACGATGGTGACATTTTGCCATCTTTTGGGGGGTTGGAAGTGCCACTGGCTTGTCAAGGCGCAACACGCAGACGCGGTGACCGACAAGCCCCGTCTGAGCACACTGAGGGCACTTTGGTCGAACCAGATGGTAGTCCTGCTCAGCATGGCGGCAACCATGACTTCTTCACTTTCCGAAGGGGCACGGACTGTGCAGTGTGCAGGCAATCTGTGCGCATCTGGTGCAACACATGTCTGGTTTGCCATACGTGCTTCGTCAAGGATCCAAGACCGTGTGGTGAGGCAGTGGTGCAGGTTGTGGATGATGCAGCTGAGGCTGCTGAAAATAACAGTGAAGAGGAGGCAGTGGCACCACGGAAGTCCGACCCAAAGCGTGCCTTGGCCCGTGCACAGGCCAAGTTGGTATGTGCTGCAAAGTCAGGCACATTGCGTGACTGGACACGCGCTCGCATCTGTGATTGCTTGGCAAGCATGGGTGTGAAGGTGCCAAATAGCAAGACCCGGGGACAAGCCCGAGAACTTGCTATGCAGGAGGTGTTGCCTTTGCTAGCCCAGCTTGACTCTGACTGGGTCCCCCCAACGGATCGCGTTACCCGTTCTGCTGCACCTCCCAGCAGCTCACAACCATGTTCCCAAGTGCCGGTGGGTGACATGGACGGACTCATTGATGAATGACACTGTTGGGGTTGCAGTGGTATTGTGCTTTTGCATGCCTGCTGTGCCAATCCCCATGTTCTCCTTCTCTGCAGGTCCATTCATACATTAGCAACCATCAGTACGGTTTTCCCATTTCCCTTGGTTTTCCCTTTTCCCACATTTTCCCCAACGCCCCATTACTCGAGAGGTATGTGTTTTTTTTTGGGCGGGGGGGGGGGGGGTACTTGTGCCACATTGTTCCCACAATTGCGTTTTCCGCATTTTCAAACCCCCTTTTTTCCCCAACCCAACCCATCATTTTCTTGAACTGCGTGGTTGTGTGTTTTTTTTTGGGGGGGGGTTGTATCAGACTTTTCCTAGTGTTCCCTTGTCCACATTTTCCATTCCAACCTATTTTCCCTAAGGCACCATTTTCCCGAGGTGAAGTGCCTGTGTGTCTATGGGGGGTGGGGCATTGCACTTTTATCCCCATTTTCCTCTGAAGTTGCTATGTGTCTTGGGGGGGGGGGTGTGCACCGCTGTAACCATTTTCTTGAACTCAAGTTCCTGTGTGTGTGTGGGGGGGCGGGGCGCACTTGTATCAGACTTTTACTTGGATGTGCTCTAATGGTGGGTCCGCAACACGACATGCCAAATCAGACTTCAGACTTCAGACTTTATACCCATGGCTGACCACCGCGCCAAGGATGCTGCCAAGGCGCTTGTCGCTAATCCACAAAGTCCGAGTGATTTCTGAGAAGGAGTACAATGGTATCGATATGTATGGAGATGCATCACGGACAACCGCAACCACCATCCGCTAATCACCACTGTCTCCCTTTTGCGCACATTTCACAAAATATCGAAATGTCATCTGCGAGGAGGAGTGCATTGCCTGTGCAGTCCCACAAAACCCCTTTGACACAAGGACACCACCAAAGGTGCCAGTCCCCGCATCGAAAAATCTGAAGAGAATCCGAAAGTCACGTATCACAGAACAAGTGCATGACAACACCTTCAAGACCAAGAGGCGCAGGGCGTTGGTGCACTAAGCCTTGCTACTATCTTGACCCGTGAATGGCCAAGCGAGCTTGTCCAGCAAGCAATGTTCGATTTTTAAGCAATGCATGGCCGTACAAAGATACATAACACCAGTGAATTGCTAGATTCTTGGCAATAACACGTAAACATCAATGCGAAGATGCCAAATGTGATCAAGGAGACGACCGCCCAAATCAATTAGCATCAGCTACGATGCTAGATCTCTGCAAGATCAATGGCCAAGACTCTGAGGACAATGTACAAGATATCCCAAGACTGCAGTTGCACTCCAGCGCCTCAAATGTCCAAGACAATTCAGCTTGTGAGGCAATTTCTAAGGTGCCGTTCGTCATCCCAGAGGTCGTGCTACGTAAGTGTCAGACCACTTACATCTTGCCTTTTATCTATTTTGTCATTTTTGCTGCCTTTGTCACAAATGCTGACAAAGCAACTCTATCAACCTAGAGTTTCACCGATATACTATGCGACCAGTCTCTGACAAGCCCCATGTTCATTAAATATTTGCAATCCTGCAATGTCCCACACGTTGTCATACATGACACCATCAAGCTCTGGAGTCAACCCGAGTTCCAGAAGGTAATCAACATCAGGTCTCTCATCAAGCAAGCGCATTTGATAGGTGTCCCAACGAATGCACCACTTACTGAGATGGCACCATATGTTCCCTTCAGTGGAGCACCGGATTTCGCAACACTGACAACAGACATTAAGAAGACCATTGCATTCATTTCCAAATGACTTTTGCCTTCGAGGGCGTGCGGAAGCAGCATAGTCCATATTTGTTGTTCCTTTTTTGGTGAAAAACACAGGCACAACAGTGTAGTACTGCAATAGGGGGAGAGAAACTCAGACTAATGGGGAGTACACCACCCACGGCCAGGAACCACGGCCAGCCATGTACAGTAGTCTGCCACGGTTATGCTTCATTAGAAAAGGAGAGCACACATCACTTCAGCAGTTCACCAGTGAACACAAGGAATCAGCTGAACTCGCTCAACATAAGGCAGCTGGAGAAACCCAAACCGAGCAATCAGGAGTAAGTGAAATAGGAAGCCACAACCCACACATTGTATCTATTTTCTTATTTCATTTTTTTCTTTGTATTTGTCAAGTTATGCTTCTGCAAAAAAATAGCAGACACCACTGTCCATATCAAGCAAACTGATTTCTTGGAACTCTGAGGGTAAAGCATGTCAACGCTTACGTGACCCCGGAGGCCTCACCCGGATAGCAAGGAGTCACAAAGCAAAAAAGCATCGGGAGCCCTCAGTCATCAATAAGGCCACGAGAGCTTTTATTGTCACTACTGCTGGCCCCAAGTTCCAACCCACGACATTTGGTTTGCACATCTGCTGCCTTGTCCCAACATCGGCAGATGAGATGTCCCGAAATTCCTGTGGAGAACAAATGTACTACAACTTGTCGGGGCCCATTGTTGGTCCGATTTCCGAGGGATTTCTCAATCATGCGTCAGTTGAGGTCAATAGACCTTCCCCTCAGAAAAATTACATTTGGCACCTCCAAATTGTGTAGAAAAGTGGGTTTGAACTTGCAAACTTATGCTGAGTGCCGTGTGAGCATAAACATGATGCTTTTCACCTGGAAACGTCTTATATTGCCTCGAGGAAGGCTTGCTTTGAGGCCGTTCAATTCAGCTTGGATGTGCAAGGGATATGCAGCGTGTAGCACATTGAATTCGCGTTGACCGACTCGTTGGTGAGGAGAAGCACCACCCCCACCACGTCTTTTCAAATAAGCGGAAAAAAAGGCAAACTTGCACAAGGTACACACGTAGTGTGATATGTGATGTGCACATTTTGCTCATGTGACCCTCAACCTAACCTCGCGAGTCAAGGCAACATGCACAGAAAGCATGCATTAACGTATTGTGTGTGTTAGCTGACCAAGGGGCCAAAGATGCGCGTCAACTGCTAACCACTTTACGTGTTGACGAGTGTGCTACCAAGCAGCACTATAATGAGGGGCCGGAGCTTGCAAGCTCATGTCATGTGCCCTAAAATGGTGTGGCCAATAATCAAAACAATTTTGCGGGCGTTGTATCTTGGTAGAGTGTCATTTTTACCTCTTTGGGTTGATTTCAAGTCTGCCATTCAGGCACAAATGAGGGCCAACAATTTTTTCTATTGTCGTCATGCAAGTCGTGTATGATCAGACCATCCAACCCACCTGCATTACACAACCCCAATTGTCAAATCCCCCACCGCAGCGCATTGTTGGGGGGAATTATTTATTGTGATCCGGAGGCTACTTGTGTCAAATTAAGCCATCCACATTCCAATCGCTTTCGCCCCAAACATTGCAGCTTTTAAATCAATACCACAAGGAGATCATCATGGTGCTTGCTAATGTCAACTCCATGATTTGCAAGTACAACCTCGAGAACTAGACCTAAATCCAACCCTAATTAAGACCCAATATTTGGACGGAGCCTGTGGACGAGGGACCATAGCTACGGGGATGAATAAGGACGAATGTTGACGTAGTCACTGGCCTCAAGGTATTGGATCTCCAGTGTTAGCAGGATCTGTTAGAGCGCAAAAATGCAGTACCACTGAAAAGCAGGACTTGAAAATTCAAAAGGCACTATTAACGGCCTCAGACAAGCGAGGCTGCAGGTTGGCGCACAGGGGAGGGGTCGCCATGGAACTTATGGCCCCTTGTCGCACTTGGACCCCATGGTACGTTTTGGGAGGCATTATTCGTTGGTACCAAAAAAAAACGGACACAAAAAGGACAAACGATCGGAAAGTTATACATAGTGATAGGGGGTGGTTATAGCCAGGGTGCTTCAAGGAGTGGTGGGGGGTATGTCTATCAAGTAAACGAAGCGAGCGAGGATGGGTTTGAAAGATGGCATGCGGAAGGAACTAGCGGGCATCACCTTGTGGCACAAAACTCTTATCTTGACTGTTTTGTAGAGATAGCAAGGCATTGTAAGGATTTCAATTTAGCGGCTGTCATTCCGGTCAAAGACCAAGGGAATGCCGTGCACGCAGTGCGCACAAAGGGCAATCTTTTGTAGGTCGACAAAGAGTTGAACTTGGTTGGTTGTTCCATAGAGACTTTTTTACGCTTCTTGTGCATTGGGGATGTGGCATATTTGAATTGCTACCCATGTTCACCCATTTTCAGCCATTTTAGCCCATTTTTACCCGGTTTTGTTGCACGTTCTTTGTTATAGGTAGCTGAATTATGATGATGGGGAATTGGTGGATGTCGTGCACATTCACAATGCAAACAATTAGCACGTGGCTTGTTACACACTCCAAAGCGGATTCCAACCTTCATCGTCATTAGCAACGCCGGCCATGCAAAACCGGGTTTGATCAAAAAAACATAGCTCCTAACTTTCTCCATGCCACTCGTGCGGACATGGCCACGTGATTCGCTTTGAGCGGAAGCACACAAGTCTCTTTTGCAGTACCATGGACATGAGTGTCCGCAAATTGTTGCATTGCCCTTGCCATTGGCGAACTACTCAACTTGATCAAGGACAATCTGCGAAACACCAGCCCTGTCTTTGTGGCCTCCATCCGCACTCTCGGATCATTGCCAATCAGTAACATGGTTTATCAGTAACGGCCCACATAGTGGTGCATGTTGTTGGGATCCAATGGGGTCAAGGCATAATGCCTATGTCCCCAGAAGGATGCCACTATTTTCCAACACACTGACGGAACCACAAATTGCCGTTGGACACAGCCACCAATCACCAAGTATATGAAGACCCTTGTGACATCCCCATAAATGCATGGGGGTTTCTTCCCTTCCTCCCTCGCTAGGCTTCATTGTGTCAGCACTGCACACAGTGCCCACGCAGTGCCCACGGATTGGGCACGCAATGCGGACGCAATGTACCAACCCGGCTCCAGAGCTATGTAAATATATTTGGGTGGACGTCAAGATGGTCATTCTCACACCCAATGAAATATAATTATGGGATCGAGCAGAGTATGACGGGACAAGCTGGGAATTACAATTGAGACATTTTTGATGGCAAGTAGACCCTTGGGCTTGTGTGGAGGGGGTCAACAATATGCACGGGCGGCAAACTTGCCGCATGACGTCCGACACTGAACGAAATGCTAAAGGCCCCAAAGAACAATCATTCCACTAGAGTAAGGAGGTGCAGACCGGACCAAGTTCTTTGCCAAAATTCCCAAAAAGGAGCAAAGAGTAGCCATTTCCAAGATACACAACCAATTGGTTGAGATGTTGAAAGACCTCCACATCTTAGAAGACCAAATGGCAATAGCGCCAGGGCCCCTTTGGATGCTAAATGGTGGATCGTTACGCTAGTGCGGTCACAACAGAGCCGATTAAGCAAGTTGAAATTAAGTGGTTTGAGAGGGAAAAATTTTCAATATCTCACTTGCAACACAACAAGGAGACTTATTGAAGTGCAGTGCCGTAGCGGAAGTCTACTTGGACAAACACTCCCGGACGCACAACAACAATATAAAGTTCTTGGCATTGCTCTAGTTCCACTTCGCCTCGTCAATGGATAAGCTTGAGAAAAGGCCACATGTGCAATTTGAAGCGACCAGTAAAATCTAGATGGGTGCTGTACAGAACGAGGATGTGCAGAAATTAACCAAGAATGTACTCGCGGGTCTAAGAGAAATGGTGTACAATTTTAATTGAATTTCAAATGGGCGGTAGAAAAGACCACTTCTCGGATGTTGAACTCGTCTGTGGTGGGGAGAAAGAAGCCAGACACAAGGGATCACTATATTCACTGACCTACTTGAGTTGCTACCACCACACGAGCTGTGGGACCTTGTGCAACATGTGCACAAAAGCAATATCATTGGTACTCAAAATTGCTATGTTTTGGGGGTGTAAAGTTAGCGCAGAAATGGTTACTTACTCACGGCTCAGCTCTGCTTTAGGGCTGCTTTGAGTGTGAGGCAGGAAGGGGGCCATTTGTTGATGTGCCATTTCGTTGCTTCTTCTTTCCCAACCAGTTTTCAGTCATATCTGCCATGCCAATTGGTGGGGATGTTCTAGGGCTTGTGTAATCACATCTAGTCCACGCACATCCCGGGGTCAATAAAGGTGCTTAAACGTTCATTTTGTTCATTTTCCCGTTTTACCCCAATTGGGGTGTTTTGTTATGGGTTTCCCACGTTTTTTTGTGTTTTTACATGGTTTTTACATGGCCTCGGAATGTTTATATGGGACATCCATGGTCTCCTATTTCCGCCCCACTTCCGTTCTCCCCATGTGTGCGTGCTGTGGCAACAAGCTCATCGGGAATATCACTTTGTGTACCCGTTGTATGCAATAAATACACACTTTGCGCATGCAACAAGGGCACTGCTTCACCAAACGTCAAAAGGGACAAGAAAAACAGGAGGCCACAACATGCAACACAAACAAAAACAGCTAAACTAGGTCGGAAGGATGTATCTAGGTTTATGCAGAAGACTAGCCTCCAAAATTCGCAAAAAAAAAGAAGGCCACACCATGTAACAAAAAAGAACAGCAAAACTAGGAAGGAAGCATGAATTTGGGTTTATGCAGAAGACCCGCATCCAATTTGTGGTTCTTAGCAACTATGAGTGGTGCCCTGAGGGCCAAAAGGGGAACCCCCCCCCCCCTAACCCATGAAATCCCCAAAAGGCTTTTGTCAATGGTATTGGGGCAAAAAACCTGCCTGGAATGTGAAACAGGCGGCAAACAAAAACTTAAAACGGGGAAATTTTTTTGGGTGATCCACACGTCCACACGTCCCATACGTTGGGGACGTGTGTGGGATGTTCAAACAAAAATCAGGGAGGCATGCTTGAGGTGCAACATTGTGGCACATTGTTGGTAGTGCCCCTGCTGCAAGATTAGAGTTTTGCCAACAACACAACGCCGTGCCACGAAAAGGCGATGTACATGCATGGACCCGACTTGACAAGGAACAAGCTATGTTAGGGGGAAAAGAGTGGCGATGAACGCGAAAAGGGTGAGGCAAGGTGTAAGGCGAGATTAAAGGGCAGGGCCAAGGCATTGTGAGAGGACATGCACAACATGCAACAATTGGTGCGAGATGAAGCAAAGGAGCGGGTAGGACCAAGCAGGGGGAGTGACAAGTCTCATGCCGTGAGTCTAAGGATCCAGATGTCTCTAAACCCTCCTGACCAGCCACTGCATGCTCTACCTCACCGCGTACCTAGAACAGTGGCTGACACTCCACTGCGGGATGTCCAATGTCCACGTGTTGGCAATCGTGTTGGCCGTGCAAGGCGTGAGCTTTGTGCTGCAGGTCCCGCTCTGCGTCATGGCCGACACCTATGGCCTCGCCAAAAACGAACGAACATCTGTGTCGTCACATGATAGCAGCTCTGGGTCATCCGGTGATGAGTCCTCGATGCCGCTTCGCAAAGCCCTCGGATAAGGCACCAAAAGCATCGGAGAGGCGTGTAGTGTGTTGTTTTTCAAGCAAAGTACGTGGCGAGCAAACCTTTGATTACATTTTGAGCATTGCACACTGCTCATATGCCATGAGCTTCCTCATTGCATGTGCTCTTTATGAGGGGGCCCCTTAAGAGCAATGCGCACGCAGTATGACTATTTTGGCGTTTGCCCGTACTAGAGACCCATACTTTGTGATACTCTAGCCATCATTGTTGTTTGGTGGCAGCATTTGATGCTTCTTCCACATCTTTTCACCCAATTTTACCCATTTCCACCTCTTTTCACACATTTGCTGCTCATTTCCACCACATCCACTCTTTTGCAGGTTGCTTTCTCACCACCATGGGGAAGCCGAGAAGGTCGGGATTACAGCTTCTGTTGCTCCCTTCAATGGGCATCAAACAAGGATTCTGAAGAGGACGTGAAGATTATGTGGCGTGTTACTTAGGCCACACAAACTACCCGCGTGTTAGGACCCCCTTATCTGCACTTTCTTACATTTTGGCTGTGTCATTTTTGTACTTGTGTTTTTGTGTTGCCATCTCTATGTTACCATATGGTGCATTTGAAATATGTGTTTCTTCCGTGTTTTGTGCGTGCACAACGGCAAATCTCAAATTTCATCTCTCTATTTGCAATTATGACTAGTTTTGGATGAACTTTCTGCCAGGTTAGGGTGAATAGCAAAAAAAGGTATGCCCATTTGAAGCATTTTATCAAGCTAGACGAAATTTAGTCTTCCCCTTCTCCTAAAATCCATACTCCATAATGACGCTAATTGGTTCTGGACGATATTTCTGCCAGCCCCCCCCCCCTCGTGTCCAAGGAGCGGTCACTCGGGTGGTGTGCCCTCCGCCCCCGCCCCTGTTTACGAGGACAGTTGCACCGCCGCCCGGACCTCTGGCCCGGGTGGACCCCGGGGCAGGGAAGCGCTCGGCGCGCCCCGGGGCCCCTCCAACCGCCCGTCCCGTCACCGTGGGAGGCAGGTCCAGCCTAGAGCAGCACCACCCGTGCCCGTGCAATCAGGGAGTGTGGACCGCCCCCAGTCGTGTGTGGAGCATGGCCAGCCCCTGCCATTGGCAGTAGTGGGCGACCAGCGGCATGTCGGTAGACCTGGAGGTGGCGTGTCCAGGCCGACAACTCCCCCTAGGGCTCAGTGTCAGGCTCCCCCGGCCTCCCCACCGGGGCCTAGAGCACCAGGCGACACCCTTCCCCAGACAGCAACCGCGCCCCACACACACAGGCACGGCGGCAAGTCCCTCTTGCGTGTGCCACCGCCGGGTATGGGGGTGGTCATCAGTCCGGTAGGCCTTGAGACCGGACAACCGTGAACCCGCCGGACCAGTTGTGACGCGCAGGGAAGGGCGATGTCTGTGGTCCCGGAGGTCCGGATGAGGCCTTGACCCAACCCCCCCCCCCCCCGTGCTGTGTCATTGTTTTTATTGTCATCACCCCCACTTGCATTGCTCCCTTTTGCTCAGGCAATACGTACGTTTTTGGTATCAGACTAGTTTGCTGTTAGCTTCACACACCCTATTGTGTTACCTTTGTTGGGCTGCATAGAGTTTTGCTGTGACTATTGCTTTTGCAGGTATTTGTGCTTGATGCCTTCAAAATGGTTGACATTCACGTTCTTCAAACGGCCGTGGGTGGTACATGGGCCAGGACCCCAAAGGTTGTGATGCGACTGGCACTCAAGAAAGGCAGGGCCCTGCCCCAGTTGGAGTTGGAACTTGAGTTGCGACACAATACAAAGCCTAGGCATACTGTGCTGGATGTGCGTGTTGTCTGGGATCGTGTGCGCCCACCAAGATGGTTAATTGTACTGCAAAAGCAATTGTTTTCACCGTATAACGTTGTAAGGGTCCTCACATATCCACACGGAGGGCCACGGGGGCTTCATATCGGGGCACTATGACTCAGTCCATCAGACGCAAGTTGGTCATGGCAGGGGAATGCACCTGCAACACACCTACATTTTCAGAGGTCGCTACCGCCCAGGCTAGGCATCTCTGGAGGTCATTCCAGAGGCAGCAATCTGCTTTCTGGTATGACAACTACCGTCGCTACATCAGTGGGGCGGACCCCCACAACCCTGATAAGAGCTTGAATATGCCTGCATATCGCTGTTTTGCACACTACTGAGCTGCCACAATACCCTGGTCTGCCTCATTTGGAGGTTGTTGCACAAGCAATCCCTCTAGTCGTTCCGTATCTTGTCCGTTGTGTTGGGTTGCCTCTACAACAGGATACAATACAAGATTGGCCTGTGCTGATGACCTTTGTTCGTGCACCGCTGGATTTGGATCCTACTGCAGTTGTGTCCCTCAACAGGAGGCCTTTTTTGTTGTGTTGGAATTGTAGTGTGGCACTCACGTTGAGTTACCTACAAAGCATTTATACCAATTGTTAAAGTTCTTGAGCAAGGTTGGGACCTGAAGGTCGGGGCTGTGGTACCACGTAAAGTGAAGTTGCGTCACATGGAGAAAACAATTGTTGGGCTGCTGCTTGCCACTGCTACCAACGAGGCTCGGTTGGATAGTACAACACAGGTACTATTAGACAATTATAGAGACCTAACTGATGTGCACACGGTTGGTCTCAAATGTCTCCTCGGACTGAAAGCCTTGTTGTATTCCTATTGTCCGGCACTGCTTGCCCTAGGTGTTCTTGTTCGTGAATGTAATTGGAATGGTCGGATAGCCTCTTCCAACACTGATGCTAAGGAATGTATTGCAACGAGTACTGTTCTGCTGATGCATATAATACCTTCAGACAAGTGGCTGACTACTGAGTACCTGTGGACCAATAGTGTGGCACTGTTGTTCTGGTCTGACTCGCATAGCCGCGCACTTGGCTATCTGTTTTGTGAGCACTATGGCGAGGCAATGTTGAGCCGTCTTCTCATGAGGTCAAAGGAGGTTGGCAATGCGCACTCGGTGCAACAAATGCCTGACATTTTTCTAACGCTGCCACGCACACTGCCGGGGCACAAAAATTGTGCTGGTGTTTTGACCCAGAAGTCCGTCGAAAAGTACACCAAAAATGTCCACCTATTCATTCAACATGTATCACATGCCTGGTTCCCTGTTCCTATTTTTCAAGAGGATAAATATGCGGTCAAACAGCTTGAGGAAGCCCTTGCCATGCGTTTTCCAGGAGGGTTGTCCCGTAGTAAGGTCAAAGAGCAAGATTTTGCCGAACTGCTTCTAGCCTCAGGTGTCTCATTGCAAGGACACAAATTCCAAATGGTGTGCAGGATTGTCTTAACACCTATGCTCAAAAATGTTCTGATGTGGATCAAAGGCAACACAATGTGCGCTACCAGATCTTTAACACAGTAGGTGCCAATGCCTCAAAAGCTCGACCCAAGCAAGCCCGCCGTGCGCAACCTGCGCCCCCTCCCCCCCCTCCACCAGCCCCTCCCCCCCCCCCCCCTCCCCCCCCCAATGCCTGCACCTGCACCTATTGATGATTTCAATTATGCGGATAGTGCCAATGGTGGGGGTGACTAGGTTTACAGTGACTCGTCCCTAGAGATGCTTGATGAAGATGTGGAGGTGGGACAGAGCACACAGGGTTGGGATTAAATTGCATGTGTTATTTGTTGTTATGCCTCAAAGTTGGGCTAATTTTCGTCCAGCTTTCGGATTTCTTGATTTCATTGTACTATTTGATATCATCGTGGAAGCAGGACTAAATTTCGTCCAGACCCGCCTTTGTTGTGAATTCGCCAGTCTGTAGCACTGTCCCATCGCTTTTGTACAGCTACTAGCAATCTTGAATTTGGTTTCTATCCGATCTGTAGTATTGTCTGTGTTCTACAATATAGTGTCCCCGATTTTCTCACATCAACAGTGCCCGTGTGTGTCTTTTGCTGCTTTCAAGCTATATCTGCAACTGATGAGCGTGAAAATGTCATTTGTGAGCCCACGGACTAGACCAATGATGAGGCACGTACAAATGGAACTTAGCAATCTGATGTGCCTAAGACCCCAGCTGAGCAACTAGCCCCCCAACCTCCTGCGAAGCCAAAGCCAAAGGCGAAGCCCAAAGGGAAGGCTAATATTTGTCCAGCCGACTACCTCATTTCAACCAAGCACATTCGGGTCCGCTGGTATTAAATTCGTGCACTGAAGGTCAGGTTTGTGGGCTGAACTCCGATCGCGTCCAAGCGCGCTATGAGGATTTACTGCGAACACCACCCCCCTGATGTTATAATCGATTTATTACTCGTACCTAGAGTCCGTATGGTCTGCACATGTTTACTTGTCAGCCACTGTCATTGTTCACGACAGTTTGGCTCTCGCTGAACTGTTGTTCTCTTGGAGGGCTTGTGGGAACTTTGCTTTTTGGTGACAGGTTTTTCTAAGTTATGAGTTTTGTTGCGAATTGCATGGCCCTCAGGATACAGTTGAGGCTCAAGTCCCGGCACGTCGCCTGGGACCCCAGTGCCGTGAGGGGCGCAGACCCGAGTTTGGGGCCTCTACGTCACCGGCACGGCGGCGGGCTACCTGTACCTGGGGCGACGGGGCACGGAAGAAGGCCGAGAAAAAACGAAGGCAGTTGAGACTGCCGAGGTTTTGCATAGCAGCCGTGGTGGTGGTCGAGAGGAAACCGTCACCGGCGGCAAGGGCAACAAGGTCCAGGGCGAGCTGTGGGGGACCAGGATGGCCGAGGGGGACACAGAGGGGAACGAGAGCGTGGAGCTGGCAGACTTCGCACCCAAGGCGGGGAGGAGGACCGAAGGGCAGGGGCCAGGCGCGGAAGCCACCCTGACGCCGCCCGAAATAACCACACCGGTGGGCATACCGCCGTAGCCGAGGGGGACGGATGCGCTGGGCCCTACCCCGAGGCGCCTCTGAGCCGCTGCGGGGGTTCGGGTCGGCTGAGCCAGGTGTGGGTGCAGGGGCCGGAGGGTTGGTGCCAACGGCGAGTGGTTGGGATGGAGGACTTTTTGCTGAATGGTGTTCTAATTGCTGTAACAGGGGAAACTGCAGATGTGCGAGCATGTATTGGTAATTTGAAGGTTGCCTATTCTGAGGAGTTTTTCCATGCTGATGTTTGTGTCTACAACCTGCCTAAGGCCTCTGCAGTCTACAGCATGGGACAATACTAGCACTTTGCAGTTTGCACCAGTTCAATTCCTGTCTGCCCTGCTATATGTCGTTTACACAGCGTACACTGTCAAGTCCCCTTCCTGTTGAAATTGCGTGTTTTTTGCTATGTCATATGAATTTAGTGAAGCAGAACAGTACATGAATAATGGTTGCCACACAGCAACCAATGTTTGCCGTAGCACTGTGTGTGCAGAGTGTGTTCCCAGTTAACATTACTGTAGCGTATTTGTCTGAAGACAAAGCAGTGCCAGAGGCCTTTGGTACTAATCAGAGGGCCGGTGTGTCAAACTGCGACTCTGTGGCGCCCATTAACTGGGATAGGGCCTGTGATGACCCGGAAGACGGGCTTCCAATGGATTGTTCCGGAATGAGGTATGTAGAGCAAGAAGAGGAGCCCCCCTCACAAGAGGAAGAGGGAGTTGACATGCAGAAGCGCCCTCGGCCAAGGAATCAGGTATGGGGGGTGGGGAGCTGAAGGCACACCAGCTAAGGAAAAAAAACCAAAGCCCAGTGCCAATGGCACTCCCACACAGTCCACCCCCCAGGCCTTTAGTAGGACCCGCGTCCAACAAGGCAATGCCTTTGCAGACCATTTTACCCCCTCCCAACTGACACAGGCATCCAGTGCTGCTGCTCCTGCTTCCAACCCTGATGTGGATGCCCAATAGGCACCACAAGCCAATGCAGGGAAGGGTGGATATAAGCCTTCCAAGCAGAGGGCTATTGGCTTGCACAAGAGGCGGTAGATTGTCTGTTCTGTCTGTTCTGGCCTGTGTATTGTGTGTAGTTTATTTATAAACCCGGTTCCTTCGTCTTGCGCTGTCTCTGTAGGTGTTGTTGCCATTTTGATACTGCGTTTTTCTGTTTTAGTTGAGCTGGCAGAAATTTCGTTCAAGTTTGTTGTTTTTGAAGAATACATTCTGCATTTTCAGGGTTTTGCAAGATCTGGCAGAAATTTCGTCCAGGGGTCCCTACATAGGCAAATAGAGACCTCATTTGTGATGATGGATTTCAGTGACTGTCGGTTGACAGTTTTTGCACCCTCACACCCCGTGTCAGTGATTGTCAGGGCTGTGACATCGTGTTTCTTGTCATATAGGGCAGTGGTGCATGTTCCATATGTGTGGTACACTCGAAATGGTTGATGTATTACAAAAAGTGGCTGCAAGTGCAGTCTCTCTCAATATGCATGCATGGTTATTGTGTGGCACTCCCTTGGATCTGGTTACATGAGAATACCATTTTTGAAATATAAAAGACTTCATTTCCCCTCACCAGGTGCAAGGGGTCCCCTGGGTAAAAATTTATACCCCATTTTTAGGTGTATCCCCCCTGGGCCAGCATGGCCCCTCGTAGCCAAGGGGTGGGGGGCTGGGGGTCGGGTAATTTGCGTGGCCTAAGTGTTAGACAGCTTACGTGCGATGTTGATGTTAGATGTTTGACATGATTGTGTGATATTGTGTCAATACACAATGTTCAAGTACAAGGAATTCTAGCACACACAGATGTCTGACATGATTGTGTTATATTGTGTCAATACACAATGTTCAAGTACAAGGAATTCTAGCACACACAAGTTTCAGTGGAGAAAAACCCATCAAATTTGGATGCAACAGTTTTCAGTGAAAAAAATGAAAAAAGATTTCCAAGTCAGATTGCAATTTTTACACCCCTCAGCTACTTTGCACCCCCAAGGCTTGGGTGTTTGGGGTTGCCTGATTTAAAGGGCGTTTGGAAGGGCCTTTGGGATCTTTAGGCGGAATCTAGTCTAAAAGTAGCACGCAGTGCAAGGATTCCCCTTGAGCATGGGTATGGGTTGGGTAAGGTTGGTATGGGACCAAAGGCGAATGAACAAGAATTCTCAGCAAACATCCAGGAATATAGTGCATAGTTATGTGAAAAATAATTTTTCTCCCCACTAGGGGGGTGGGTAGCATGTTCCATGAAAAAGTGACACTGTGGGGGAGGAGAATTTTTTTCCAGCCCCCCCCCCCCCCCGAGTGGATCATATACTTGAGCCGCCCAATTTCCAAGAACTATCTTGAGTACTCGTGAACACTTCGAGTCAGCCCCCCCCAAAAAAAAGTCAGAAAAGTAGACATTGCCACGGGTGAGAAAAAAGTGAACCCAGGTTGCTGGCACATTGCGTACATCAACCATCATGCACAAATTACACCATTTGCCGCAGACACGTTGCATGATGCAGATCAACCCTGCCTTGATCCTTGAAAAATGTGCGTGTATCTCTTCTGAAGATCTTTGCAGATACACAAGCCCTCAAAGAGAAGCCTGCTTACGCTCATAACAGAGCCGACACGCCAGCAGGTGAAGCAAGAGGCTCGTTGCTGGCCATCAAGAGATTGTCACTACCGTTTTGTTGCAAAAGAGAGACCGGTTGGGCGCTCATTTTGGGGACAGACGGGTAGAGGCTGTAGGGGGTGGGCTCCCAGTGGCCCTGCTTGTGCCGACACCAAGTGTGGGCACACACCCGCGAACATTTAGGTTTTGGGGTACAAGGCAAACTCCCGCACACATAAAACTTTGCAGTGTGTGCACTGTGCGCACTGCGTGAACAGTTATCTCCATGTCACAATTGTTTTTGTTGACCACCGTCGAAGGCTAGCATCCAGGCCTGAGAAGCGTCTGACTGGGTTGGCCGGTAAAGCACCCAGTAATGTACCCAAAAAGTGCCCAGCAACAGGAAGAAATGGTGGAAAATGCGGGGGTTAATGGGGAAAGATCCCCGCTTCGTGAAATAGCAATCCAAATCAAATGAGAACGTGAGGCTTGCTAATCTAGCAAGACACCAACAGGGGAAAGGGGAGGTAGCTGAACAGCAGTTGAGGCGACTGAACTGGTCATGGAAGTTGGCAGCGGAGCTGGAGGCGTGCCAGCATCCGAGGAGCAACAAATGCGCATTGTACAGTTCCAGAAATGGGTCCCTTAGCACAGGGCCCTTATTAGCGTCCTTAGTGCAGTGCGCACGCAGTGCAACAATTTGGGTGTCTGGTTGTACTAGACAACCATACTCTGTGGTACTGAGGGTTGTTTGACAACAGGTTTTTGATGCTTCTTCTGCATTGGGGATGTGGTATATTTGGGTGAGACGCTCAGGAAGTCCAAGGGGTTCGATGACCGAGCAACAGAATGGTTACTCCAGGCCCAGGAGGAGATCGCCGAAGGCAACGTGACCATTGCACAGATCGAGGCCTTCCAAGGCACAGCGGGGCTGGGGAACGTATCCCGCCAAAAGATTTTCTTCCACCCCAGTCCTGGGATGGGCTTCATTTCCGCACTTGGACAATATCATTCACCTTCCCCAGAGGATGGTTGTATCTGTGAAATGAGGGAAGTTGTAGGTTTGTTGGAAAGCTCAAGTGGTCTCCTATCTTTGCACCATTGATGCTTTTTTTGTTGCGTTGTGCACTAGCCATGTTGCCGTTGCAAGCTGTGCTCTGCACCCTAAACACTGCACATTACGCACGCTGCACTTGCGCTCACGCTGTGCATGTTGCACAGTACACTCTACACACTGTACACTGTGCACCTCTACGCAGTGCATTGTGCACATGCAGCACATCTCGGGGGAGAGATTGGCCTGAATGAGTCCCATGGTCCAGCGGTGCACTGCTGCTGCTGCTGCTAGGGCTGCTGCTGCTGCTGCTGCCTGCTGCCAATAAGCCATGTTCAGCTTTCAGTTGTGGCTCACTTTTTGGTCATCAACATCAGATGTCAGCGTATCATCCATCGAAACTTGGGCGGCAACCGAAGCACTGCTGCTGATGCTGCCTGCTGCCCCAACCCATGTTCAACGCACACCCTAAAACAGGGATACGGAACCTTACTGCTTACACCAGATCGGTGACCCTCATCCTAAACCAGTCCAAATTTTCTTTCTGTCATACAGACTGCTTTGCACAGGTTGTCTTGTCATTTTCATTGCTTAGTGGAATTATGTCGACTGCCAACAGCAATGAGAACCCCACGGAAGTGACCTGGGGTGCTACCAAGCTGCTCTCTGTTTGGAATGAATTCCGGTTTTCATGTCCGTTGAAGGAGAGGGGTTTCCAGATGAGCCGGTCAAATGCGGCCAAGACCGTGTTTGCCTTCGTCTGCCTGGCAGCCTTGGAGGGCTGGCAGTTTAGATTTGTTTCCAGCTCATCTGGGGTCTCATGGGTCACTCTTTTGTCCGCGATTCCCATGTGTATTCTCCTCATGGCGTCGCTGGTCCTGATCCGATGGTGGAATGCAGTCTCGCCCTATGCATCACATATAATTTGCATGGCTATCATTGTGGGGGTTGTGGGCAAAATGGCGCACTTGGTCACAGAATCGAATGTTATGGAGGTCAACGTTCGCCAATCTCTTGAGGGCATAAGCTCAGATCTGTTGGATACGGCCATAGCAGCGGTTGAACGTCACACAGCGGCAGCCATCTTTCTCTTTTCCCGTCCGATCCTGTGCGTTCTGGTGCAATGTTTGATGCTGAATGGCTTTCTGTATACGCGATGGATCCTGCTGACCAATTGTGCGCTCCCCGTGGGGGGCGTTGTGGCAATCTACTTGTATCCAAAGCTTTTCCCCGCTATTCCTGCCCTTTTTATCCCTTTAATGGTGTTGTGGATGAACGTTTTGCACAGCATTGCACAGCGAAAGCAGTTCTTGGCAGAGAGCAGACAAAGAGAGACACAAGCATTGGAAGCCGAACTGAGGCACGCACAAGCAGATATTGAATCCGACAGCATCCTCAACCACCACCTCAAGAACATCATGGCGGAGGTAAAAGGTTGCATTGAAACGTTCCTGGAGGATGACACCACAGATGAGCTCTTGCAGCGGGCCTTAGAGCGGCTGCAGAGTGGAATCAAATGGTGCAAGAATAGGCTTGTTCTGATCCGAGTGTTTTCCACTGGGTACATCCCGCAGCTGACATCGGTGCACCTTGCAACATTTGTTGAAGGTCTGATCTCCGGCCGGCAAATGCCGCATGTCACATTCCCTGACCAGTACGTATGGATTGATGAGAGCCTGTGTGCATTGATGTTGGAAAATGTGATTGTCAACGCGCTTCGACATGGACATCCTGAAGGGCCTGCCGTTTCCCTGCACATTGATCTGCAGCCCAAGCCCAGCACTGCCGAACATACAATTACGTTCCGGGTGACGAATCGTGCAGATCCAGCCAAGCCTCGGATTACACCCGAGTTTTGCCGGCAAGCCTCCGAAGGCAACCATCATGAGCTGAGTCCCAGTGGGCTGTCTGATGGCCTTGGGCTGAGCCACATATTCATGATTGCTAAAAGGCTTGGTACCGTAGCCTCACTAATTCAAGCAGAGGGTGACGACACAGTGGTTTTTGCGGCCTCTATGCCTGTCCGAGTCTGCGATGACCATCGCATAAGTGTTTCAAGCACTGTCGTGCCAGAGCAGCCCGTGCCGTCCGTGATACAGCAACGTCCCTGGAACCTTCGCTTCTGCTGTGCCGATGACAGCAAACTTGCTCGAAGGCTATTGGACGTCAACCTCAAGCGTCATTTTCAGGGAAGTTGTGTAGATATTTTTGGAGCAACCAAAGACGATTTGGAGGGCTTTGTGGAGGCCGCCATGGCACTGGCCGATGTCGTCATCGTGGATCAAAACATGGAGTACGGGCCAACGACGGTGTACGGCACGGACCTCTTGAAGCAGCTGACCGCCCTCGGCTTCGGGGGGCTTTGCTGCATCAGATCCGCCAACACTTCAGCTGACGACAGGGCGTTGTACACATCGTGCGGCGCGCACCTCACATTAGACAAGGGCCTCAGCTTCAGGGATATGGCATTGCGCCTTCAAAATGCATATGTCGAGCATGTGGCATTTTCCGCTCCATCTGCTACGTCTGGTGGCAGCAGGAGTAGCAGCCCCCACAGCAATCGCCCCGGCAGCGCTGGCCCCGCTGGCGTGCTGAACAACGTGGGGACAAGGAGGCAGGTGTGGGGACAGGGATGTAGCCGTGGCAGCGCTGATTCAGGGACAGCGAGGCAAGCGTGTGTGCAGGGTGGTAGGCCCTCGGACAGCGAGGCAGGTGTGTCGACCGGCAGCTTCGATTGGAAGGCGGTGGGTCCGGCGCTACATCGTCCGAGCTGTGGTTGATCATCATCTCTTCACGCACTTCGTGCACTGGTAGGTACAGACTGTGGCGATCCTGATACCCCATACAAAGGAAAGGCATTGCGGTATACTGCGCGCTTTAGCACATGTCCTGTAGATGCTTGAAAGTTCAGGCTGCCCAGCGCAGGAAATCCGCGCAGTCCGCCTCCATGCAGTGGTCCTCCTCGTTGGGGTCGTATCAACCGCCCGGTGTTGGTGATGCCATGGGGGATTCGGTCTCTTCTACAAGAACCCTGCAAAGGAGGCTTAGCCATGGATGAAGCCCCAAGATCTTGTCCCCGCACATGCTGTCAAGTGTTGATGCTGTTTCTGCAAAGTTTATTTGCTGTCAGGTTTTCTTTTCTTTTCCCTCTCCACTCTCCCCGCATTCTCTCGATTTGCCTTTCCCGTGACGAAAGGGGGATAACAGCGAGCTGGCCAATGAAGTCAGCGCCAGGCAAGCTTACCGTGCAAACCAGATGGTCGACCCACCCTTTGTGCAGTAACATGTAGGCTAGAGTTCTCTGACAAAACACGGCCAAGCGAAGATGAAGCTTAGGACCAGCCTGACAGATTGTACATATAACTATCCCTGATTTGTTGGATATGAGTATGCGAAACGAACTGCTGACCATTGCTGCATACCGGGGGGGGGGGGGGATTCGGCAGGTGCGAAAGTCGGAACGGCGAAATGTGGCACAGCAAAATTGTACCACATTTTGCTGTGGTATTTAAGGACCGAAGCCACGTTCTTGCCTTTACCAGATCTATGCACATTTTCTCTCCATTACAAGGTTCCGAGGGTCTGAATTGTTGGAGACATCATGTTTTCACTTTGAAACCTGTTTCACAGGTGAGTTGCAGGGAAAGCAGATAGCTGAATTGTAGAAGTACTACACCTCCAAACTGCAGGTCTCCAGTTACATTCCTGCATTGCCCATTATTTGGAAAATTTGTACACATTTTTCCACGGTATTTGAGATTTGGACCAAATTTTCCCCTCACCGAATTTTGCCTTACCTAAATATGCCCACACCAATCCCCCCCCCCCCCGGTATGCATACCAGGACGTGCATTTGTAGAGCGCCTTGTTGTCCTGCATGCGCCCGACGTTGCTGACTCATTTGCCATTGGGTCACACATGCCACATCCAGCCATGCAGCTCAGCCCCCCCCCCCCCCCGAACAGGCAGCATTTCATTCGAGCAAGTACCCATCATAGCAAAATACCCAAATTCATTGCACCATGTACACATTCCTTCCCATGCCCACTCCCCCCCTGCACCACACCTACTCTTTTGAGTTTTACTCCACCTTTTTGGAATGTTCTTCCCCGTCGTTCACATTTGCAGCAGGTGTTCTCTGTGTGCATACCCACAAAGCCCATTTTAACTTGTTTGAATACACATGCCATCTCCGCCACTCCTCCCACTGCATTGACAGACCTCTGCGCTCAATGCACTATTGTGCGCTATGTCTGCTGCACAAAAGACTCTGTGTTGGCTGTTGTCCAGGCCCTCCTCACCGTGGCAAACAGCAGAAAACGATTGTCTGCAAGCATGGTGCCTCCGAAGTTCTGCATGACTGGACTGCAGTCAAAGGCATGCCACCAGTGCAGTCTGATAACTGATCTCAAAAACCTGTTGTGAGTCGAATTTGCCCACATGACAGGCCAAAGCCCAGTAAGTTTTGATGGCAGGGTGGCATTGCGTGTTGGTATAGACTCTTTCGTTCATCTGATCATCTCTCGGTGTTTCTTCCAGGCTTGTGGCAGAGTGGCTGTACCAAGAATGCAAATCTCTATAGCATTTTTGGGTGTTGCGCAGATATAACTCTTTGCTTTTGGGTCAATCCTTTTGATTGTCCAGGCGATCCAAATTGTGCTTTCTGGGACAGCATTTCTGTGCGTCCAGCAACTATGAGGGCTTGTATGAGCTATGGGTTTTTGCCTTCATTCCCTGGGCTTCCCAAGCGTGTGGTGAATTCTACATGTGAGATGCCCCATTTGTGAAAAGTTTGCAAGTCCTCAGTACCAAACACAGAGTTCTCCCCCACCCCACCCCCAAAAGAAACAGGACTTGTGGCGCCGATTCTGGTGTAGTGTCCCGGGTATTCTGACGTGCTGAGGTGATTTGGGGCGTGCCCTACCTGTCAGAATGGGAGGTAGTAGATGGGATTGCGTGTTGTTGTTGATGTAGCCCAGCAGCAGAGCAGCAGGGCCTGGGAACAATGAGCATCAGTTGGCATCAGCCTGTTATGAACCTCGCAGTGCCAGCAGAGTTTGCAATGAGATCATGCCCCCCCTCCAAGAGCAAAAAGATGAGGCGAGTATAACAGGATTTGACGCAGATTGCAGCACAATGTAGAACATTGGCAAAGAGATGGCAGCAGCGGGTGGTGATTGAGTGCATCGTGGGTATCGCATCTATGTGAAGTTTGCAGACCAATGTGGTGGTGCGACCAGCAAGAACTATTGCCCCCCTCCCCCCATCGCAGGTTTAGGCTTGCACAGGCCAACCTGGAAGGTGTGAGTGACCCATTTGTGAGTATTTTCACTTTCGTGCAAGCTTGGCAGCCTGCTCAGCACCTACTCGGCCCGAAAGGTTCAACCGCCTGAAGACCCTGAAGACATACACCCCAGATGAGACAGACCCTGACCCACTTTCCATGTGCACACCGTGACTGATGCCCAAGGGAATTGACTGGTGTGCATGCATTGTATGTTGAGTGTTGTATGTATTTCTAAGCCTCACCCTAAACACTGCAGCCAGCCTGGGCAACTTGGAAAGACGTTTTGCGTTTGCACAAAGGGCTTGTAAAATAGCTTTCAGTGGCAGCAACCAAAAAGCCTGGGCAACCAGGGAAACCAGGATGTTCTCCCATTACCGATGGGGAATGCAACCCAAAAATTGCAGTGAAGCAAACCCTCCCCCCCCCCCCGATAGGGGGTCTATGTTCCGGCAACGGAACAGTGCCAGGAAGTCCGTATTGCAGTACCGATAGATGGTGAGGAACACCAAACAAATAACACGGCTGAGCTACTGGTTGTCATAACAGGTCGAAGTTGTTCAATACGGTGTTGACACGTTTTTGTGTGGTAACGCACTCAGAGTATGTGTATTTGGGGGCCACGGGTAAAGCGGAGAAGTGGAGGGCACAGGGTTGGATGGGTAGTAATGGTCTGCCGTCGAATGTGCATCTGTGGGTAGAGCTGTTGGAGTTGGTAGAGGAATTAGGTCCAAGATTGCAGTGGCTGTGGGCGCCTTCACATGTAGGGCTAGAGGGGAATGAGATAGCGAATGGCTTGGCGGCAGAGGGAATGTGCCAAAGTCCGTTGTGGGGGGTTGTGCAAAGTGGGCAGGTTCAAGCTCGGAACTGCGGTGAGTCCAGCGGGGATAGCACAGGATTTGCGGGATAGTTTGTCGTCCGACAGTGATAGGCAGTCGTCGTCAGTTGGGAGGGAGGTCATGCTGGGCGATGGTGCATTGTCACACATTGCCAGCAGGGGCTCCACTGGGGGCTTGGCGGCAGAGGGAATGTGCCAAAGTCCGTTGTGGGGGGTTGTGCAAAGTGGGCAGGTTCAAGCTCGGAACTGCGGTGAGTCCAGCGGGGATAGCACAGGATTTGCGGGATAGTTTGTCGTCCGACAGTGATAGGCAATCGTCGTCAGTTGGGAGGGAGGTCATGCTGGGCGATGGTGCATTGTCACACATTGCCAGCAGGGGCTCCACTGGGGGCTTGGCGGCAGAGGGAATGTGCCAAAGTCCGTTGTGGGGGGTTGTGCAAAGTGGGCAGGTTCAAGCTCGGAACTGCGGTGAGTCCAGCGGGGATAGCACAGGATTTGCGGGATAGTTTGTCGTCCGACAGTGATAGGCAGTCGTCGTCAGTTGGGAGGGAGGTCATGCTGGGCGATGGTGCATTGTCAGACATTGCCAGCAGGGGCTCCACTGGGGCCTCCGAACTGCGGGACGAGTTATAGAGTAGTGGCCTATATGCAGAGTTGTTGTCAGGATACGAGGACAGTGAGGGTACAGCGTCTAGACCCAGCACGGATGTCAGTGACAATGAGGGGTATCGGTCACGCAAAAGGGCCAGGCGGCTTTTGGGGGAACGTTAGCGCGCCGGGCGCGCGCAGGGCATCTTTTGTGACCCGTGCCCTACCGGTGGACTGTTGCCGTTGATATGTTGGGCAATATTATATGGATTTGCCCCTTGGCCCCCGGGACATCAGCAGATGTTTTGATTTGGGATGGGTATGGACCTTCTCGTACCCGAGGTGATTTCTTTGATTTCGAAGTTGGGGGCCATGATGGTGCTTATAAGGGCCAGATTCATGTCACTGTGCCATTCATTGGAAGAAAGAATGGCACTTTGACATCCCGCCAACAATGTTACAATGACGTGCACGTGTGGTATAGGGCATGCATTGAGCAGCCGTTTGCCCGGTTGTGGCACGCAAGATGAGGCAGAGGATGAGGCAGAAGTGTGTGTGTTGTGTTGCCACAACGCTCCACCGTCGCAGTTTGTGATGAGTGTAAGGAGCACTATTGTACTGAATGTATTGACACCCACACTTGTGGGACCAATGTTATGATGCAGCTCTACTGTTCGCGATACCTCAATAACGCCTATCGCTTCTACTGGAGATCGATGCGGTTGTGCTATCCTAACCCCCCATTCTCCCAACTTGCTAAGGTGTTGACCAAGATCGCCCTTAAAGGAGCGAGAGTGGTACTGTGTACCCCACTTTGCAACTTTCTTGAGCTGGGGCAATTTGGGTCACCTAATTCTAAGGGTGTTTCCAAGGGGTGTGCTTGGGGGCTCTTCGGGGGGAACATAGTCCAAAAGTAGCGCGCCGGGCGCGCGCCGGGCAAACATTCCCCCTTTGGGCCCATGACTTGGTAGGGTAGTTGTTTCTTTATGTATCGTCAACGGTAGTATAGAGGTAATGCAATGAGCGCCCAATCCCCCGGACGGGGGTTCGAACCCCAGTGGGGATGGAGATGCACCGAACGGCCAGTTTCAAGTGCTTTGTTGTGTATGCCAGAGCCGAAGGGTTCCATAGATGTACCTGTCGTAGTGGTTACGCATGCCGCCAGCGCTCCTCAAGGTGGGGGGTTTCGAATCCCGGGGGGCACATAACTGGTTGGACTTGTGTAGTGATCGATGAATATAGCCCTCTCGTCGACCGTATCTTGTGTTCCCAACCGTCGTTTTTGAGGCAGAGCATCCGGTGGAGGATGGTCACGAGTGTCGTCCAAATGTCTTGTGCTCCCCATCGGAGGGAGATCGTTTTTGGGCAGAAAAACCAGTTGAAGGTGGTTATGCGTGTCACTCAGATGGAGCCGGGTGTGTGTAAGCCGAGCACAACGGGTGGTATCATCCTTGTAGTGAGGGATGGGAGCATACTTGAAACGCACAGGACACTCACGTCACAGTGCTCTTTGGGTTGGAGGCCAGGTACGCGGGAGCCGATGGGAGTGGCTCTGCTTTCGGCGTGCAGACGGGTCCAGGTGTAGTGTCATAGGGAGGTTGGAGGATTAGTAAGCATGGGTGGTTTGGGTGACCGTTACTACGGCGAAGGTGACGTAGCATACCGGAAATGCACAGCATGCACAGGACACAGTTCACGGGTTCGAACCCCGGTCGGCCAGCCACGGAGCTGCTGCTTTGTTTTATTACATTGCAGTAGGGGGTACATTCAAGGTTGAAGGGTTTGGGAGGATTGTGCGTTTTTTTTTTCAGCAATGATTTTGGTGTGAGGCGAGACCTCCAGCAGTGCGAGTCACTGTCAACGGGCTGCAAATACCCGCATGCGCCCTCGCGAACCGAAGAAGCATGAGCACGAGGCATGGTGCATACTACTTGATGAGGAACGTGTTGCGTTTGTTGTCTTGGTGGGTTTTATCGTGGACCTCGTCCCATCGGCACTTGAGGCGCGGGCTGCCAATTATGTGCGGATCGGGCTGAGAATGCCAGAGACTGAGCAGAGGCTGCACCGGCTACTTGCGTTGGTCTTTAGGGTGATAACGGTGCATTTCATAGACTTCTGTGCTTTGTGGCCATGACCACATGCCTATGTCACGGGGGTGTATGCGAGTCCAGTATCCGTTGCTCATGGCCCCATAGGCGGCCGAATTCGGCCGACCTCGCCGATTTGTTCGGCCGATTTGTTGGATTTCTGGATTTCGCCGATTTGTTCTGCCAATTCCTTGGGTTTCTGGGATTTTGCTGATTTGTTCTGCCGACTTTCAAACAGCTGGAACACTTATCACCAATTGACTAAACACCTACCCCCCCCCCCCCTTGGCTAGCTACGCCCTTGTCCAAGCTACAGTAGGCGTAGGGACGGTATTAATTTGGGACCTTTCTTCCTTCAGTATCAAATGTAGTGCAGCCACATAAGAATGGGTTTGGTGACGAATTTGCCAGCCACATAGAGTCATGGACACCTTTGTTGTGAGTGTTGCGCATTTGAACCCACATAGCTCTGATTTTGGGGATATTTGTGCACCATATGCCCCTTTCTTGCACCAGCTCAACATGCAATCTTCTCTTTTTGAACCTGGGTGTCTACGGCCTTGTCCAAGCTACAGTAGGTGAAGGGACCGTATTAATTTGGGACTTTTGCTAGCTAGGACAAGGGTGGGGGGGTACTGACCTGATCACTATGGCAGTACTCTTCAGTGGAGGAAGCCAGGCAGTCTCAATCGCTGCCCCCGCACGCTGCACGAGCCTCTTGTCCACCCTCGTGCACAACACGCTACACGCCTGTTGAGGTGCTTTGGGATGAGGTCCGACCCGGTCGCTGGGACGAGCAGGGCGCCCCATGTCCGGCTGCGGAGGGCGGGCCAGTCCGTTGATCCAATGTCTCGCTCACCCAGGCTATGCTTCAGGTGCGCACGCTTCAGGTGGCCGACTGTTGGCGGGTGACCGTTGGGCGGGTGGTGGTGGCCTGACCCGGCAATTGGTGCCGGCCGAGGCTGAGCCGACTGAAATGACGAAGAAGGAGACCCGGTCCTGTGATGTCTGTCACGTTGTACAATGGACCTCGTGGAAGCAACTAGATGGTGCCGCTGTCGTTGCGAAGATGTGCCGCCGGGCGGTGCAGCTGTCAGAATGTATGCAACCAGCGGATGGGGCGGTTGTTCATGTGTAGCGGCCCCTGGAGGCTGCGGATGTCGGTGGGTGTCAGTACCACCAGGTGGTGCCGCTGTCAACTGGTGCAGGCACCACGAGATGGTGCGCCCGTCAGCGCAGGGAGGCGCCCTCGGCACAGTGCAGCCATTCGGAGATTAGAAGATGAGTATTCACATTTCCCCATTGACAATTCTGGCCTCAGCCCCTTCGTAATCCGAGGATTTCACTTGTGTCACAGTCGTCAGGATGGTGTTCCCCGTCCCCCCCCTGCCCCCCAGGGAGGAGCGCAAGAACACACACGCCAGTGGGCAAGAGTAGTTGCATAGGGGGACGATTTGGCTGTCCACGTTCACAGGTCCGGACGTGTCAAGCCCTCCAAGTTATTCGCTGTTGTCCCAACCTGCTCTCACTCTTCAATGCCCCACACGCCCGGACTTGGTCAGGCACACAGCCTTTCTTTTCAACTAACCAAGTAAGTCTTGTGACCCTGCCTAACCCCCCTCTTGCGGGTAATGAATGGTGTCTTTCCCTCATCAAGGACCCTGAGCAGCTTGGTCACCCGGAACACTTCCGCTGTATGTAGACGACACTCCGAAAAGCACAAATACATCAGGTTCTCGCCCTGACAGTGCGTTTCGTTTCTCACACCAATTTGCATCATCTCTCATTCCCGCTCCTTTTTGAAGTTATGTGCCTTTGAGTGGCTGCAATCCAGTAGCTCTTCGCAGGGAGCTGTGTTAAACAAGGTGAGTCTAGCAAAGGTTTTTTCCACCTACACCTTCGCTTGGCTCACCTTAATTAGGTCTCAACCCCCCCCCCCCCTCTTGTTCCACAACCACATTGTCTAAGCCCTGGGCCCTGGAGAGACCATATTTTCTTTGGGTCCAAATCAATACGGTGCCAAGTGCAACATGACGATGTGGGGGACCGTTTGTGTGGAATTTTTGCCAGTGGTAGAGCCATAGGCAACTGGTTTGTGCATCTAGGAGCTGTTTCAGCATGCATGTCTGTCCCTGGGGGTCTTACTACCCTTTCTTTCATGCACCATTTGGACCTGGCACCATTTGATCCTGGCAAAGAAGTTCTGTGGTGGAACGCCTCGTCTAAGCTGAAGGATGATGGCTCTCCTAGGAACCTGCATACACCTTGTCTGGTTCCACTTCTGTCTGTCTGGTCCAATTTTGAGGATTCCTTGGCGGACATCTTTGCGGACATACGTATGTGTGGGTCAGACACCACCACACAGATCGGTTTTGGACAGTACTCTACGGTCCCTTACACCTCGCCCACATCTCAGATTATTCTGAACTTTTGATGCCGATTTGTGTGACCTGGTTGCTTTATTGCACGACCTTCACATTGCAGTCCCAATCATCTTTGCAAGATTGAATAAATTCCTTCTGCCATCTGAGAAGACAATATAGCAGTTGTTTTGGCTGGCCTCTGTGACCTCAGCCCGTAGGCCATCAAATTTGATTGCTCCTATTGCAGCAGAAGAGACCCCACATTGGATATGTGGTGCCCATACTATTCATTTTTTGGTTGCATGATCTGTCTGCTGTGTGCGTTCACACACAAGCATGCTTTGGTGTGACCCGTTAGCGACGTTTGACAGTCAAAGATGCGAACGGGGGGGGTACCATGGTCTGCCTTGAGGGACATTGCATACACACAGGGGTGCAGACCCGAAGGGGTGCAAATTGGTACATCCCCATTCAGTGTTGGAGTTGAGGTGAGTGCAGTGTCGATTCTTGTATGGTCAGGGGTGGAGTGCCTGGACTTTGGTATGTGTCGTGTGCTGTCACAGTTCATTGCACAGGGGGGGCTGGGGGGGCACAGGCAAAACCATGACTGGATTGTCCCCCCCATGGTACACAGCATAGCTGTTCTCCACAGCTAAAGTCGGTTGCCCAGCCCCGCCTGATGCACCACCACCGCCGGTTCTTCGGTCAGTCCCCCAACCCCTGCCCCATGCACCACCACAGCCGGTTCTTTGGTCGGTCGCCCAGCCCCGGAGGAGAGGGCAGGACAGATGTCCTGTGATACATGGGGGAAGTGCCTGCACATTCTGTGCACAGGGTTGACGTGGCAGAGGACATGCACATCTTGTCCGCCAGCGACAGCTCTGCTCCCTGCATGCCACTCGGTGTCTCAACTTCGCTGTTTCGAGTGATTTTTTTCGAGTGATTTTTTTCGAGTGATTTTTTCGAGTGATAACAAAGCGATTCTGGATTCCACAGCAGCACATCGGCAGCCGTTGTTGGTGCCCCCCCTTTTAACCCGCAGCATTCAACTGCGGCACTAGTGCACTGACCACAGGGTACTGACTGTGCTAGATATGCAACTGTTCAAGGACCATGTACAGACCGAAGGGTGAATTTTTTTTCGAAAGTTGAAAGGCACTTTGGGTTTCCACATGACTCTAATTGCCAAACAACCAAAAGGAAGGTGCGTTTGGGGCCTGAAACCGTGATCCAAGTCAGTGGGAAGCTGTTTTGTCAGAAAATCGGTCCGATGATTTGTTGCACCGATGTATTGAGATTTCCTGGCGATTTGGAGGGGGGGGGGGGGGGTTGCGCATGCACTGGCAACCTGATTTGCAAATCCATCAGCGTGCAAAATGCCAAACAAAGGCATCAACTACGTTTCACCACCTGATGAACCCTGCCTTGCCCAAAGCCTGCCCATTGTGTGTTGGTGTAGACTCTTTGGTTCATCTGATCATCTCTGGGTGTATCTTCCACACTTGTGGAGAGTGGCTGTATCAAGAATGCAAATCTCTATAGCATTTTTGTGTGTTGCGGGGATATAAATCTTTGCTTTTGAGGTGAGTGCAGTGTCGATTCTTGTATGGTCAGGGGTGGAGTGCCTGGACTTTGGTATGTGTCGTGTGCTGTCACAGTTCATTGTACAGGGGGGGCTGGGGGGGCACAGGCAAAACCATGACTGGATTGTCCCCCCCATGGTACACAGCATAGCTGTTCTCCACAGCTAAAGTCGGTTGCCCAGCCCCGCCTGATGCACCACCACCGCCGGTTCTTCGGTCAGTCCCCCAACCCCTGCCCCATGCACCACCACAGCCGGTTCTTTGGTCGGTCGCCCAGCCCCGGAGGAGGGGGCAGGACAGATGTCCTGTGATACATGGGGGAAGTGCCTGCACATTCTGTGCACAGGGTTGACGTGGCAGAGGACATGCACATCTTGTCCGCCAGCGACAGCTCTGCTCCCTGCATGCCACTCGGTGTCTCAACTTCGCTGTTTCGAGTGATTTTTTTCGAGTGATTTTTTTCGAGTGATTTTTTCGAGTGATAACAAAGCGATTCTGGATTCCACCGCAGCACATCGGCAGCCTTTGTTGGTGCCCCCCCTTTTAACCCGCAGCATTCAACTGCGGCACTAGTGCACTGACCACAGGGTACTGACTGTGCCAGATATGCAACTGTTCAAGGACCATGTACAGACCAAAGGGTGAATTTTTTTTCGAAAGTTGAAAGGCACTTTGGGTTTCCACATGACTCTAATTGCCAAACAACCAAAAGGAAGGTGCGTTTGGGGCCTGAAACCGTGATCCAAGTCAGTGGGAAGCTGTTTTGTCAGAAAATCGGTCCGATGATTTGTTGCACCGATGTATTGAGATTTCCTGGCGATTTGGAGGGGGGGGGAGTTGCGCATGCACTGGCAACCTGATTTGCAAATCCATCAGCGTGCAAAATGCCAAACAAAGGCATCAACTACGTTTCACCACCTGATGAACCCTGCCTTGCCCAAAGCCTGCCCATTGTGTGTTGGTGTAGACTCTTTGGTTCATCTGATCATCTCTGGGTGTATCTTCCACACTTGTGGAGAGTGGCTGTATCAAGAATGCAAATCTCTATAGCATTTTTGTGTGTTGCGGGGATATAAATCTTTGCTTTTGAGGTGAGTGCAGTGTCGATTCTTGTATGGTCAGGGGTGGAGTGCCTGGACTTTGGTATGTGTCGTGTGCTGTCACAGTTCATTGTACAGGGGGGGCTGGGGGGGCATAGGCAAAACCATGACTGGATTGTCCCCCCCATGGTACACAGCATAGCTGTTCTCCACAGCTAAAGTCGGTTGCCCAGCCCCGCCTGATGCACCACCACCGCCGGTTCTTCGGTCAGTCCCCCAACCCCTGCCCCATGCACCACCACAGCCGGTTCTTTGGTCGGTCGCCCAGCCCCGGAGGAGGGGGCAGGACAGATGTCCTGTGATACATGGGGGAAGTGCCTGCACATTCTGTGCACAGGGTTGACGTGGCAGAGGACATGCACATCTTGTCCGCCAGCGACACCTCTGCTCCCTGCATGCCACTCGGTGTCTCAACTTCGCTGTTTCGAGTGATTTTTTTCGAGTGATTTTTTTCGAGTGATTTTTTCGAGTGATAACAAAGCGATTCTGGATTCCACAGCAGCACATCGGCAGCCTTTGTTGGTGCCCCCCCTTTTAACCCGCAGCATTCAACTGCGGCACTAGTGCACTGACCACAGGGTACTGACTGTGCCAGATATGCAACTGTTCAAGGACCATGTACAGACCAAAGGGTGAATTTTTTTCGAAAGTTGAAAGGCACTTTGGGTTTCCACATGACTCTAATTGCCAAACAACCAAAAGGAAGGTGCGTTTGGGGCCTGAAACCGTGATCCAAGTCAGTGGGAAGCTGTTTTGTCAGAAAATCGGTCCGATGATTTGTTGCACCGATGTATTGAGATTTCCTGGCGATTTGGAGGGGGGGGGAGTTGCGCATGCACTGGCAACCTGATTTGCAAATCCATCAGCGTGCAAAATGCCAAACAAAGGCATCAACTACGTTTCACCACCTGATGAACCCTGCCTTGCCCAAAGCCTGCCCATTGTGTGTTGGTGTAGACTCTTTGGTTCATCTGATCATCTCTGGGTGTATCTTCCACACTTGTGGAGAGTGGCTGTATCAAGAATGCAAATCTCTATAGCATTTTTGTGTGTTGCGGGGATATAAATCTTTGCTTTTGAGGTGAGTGCAGTGTCGATTCTTGTATGGTCAGGGGTGGAGTGCCTGGACTTTGGTATGTGTCGTGTGCTGTCACAGTTCATTGTACAGGGGGGGCTGGGGGGGCATAGGCAAAACCATGACTGGATTGTCCCCCCCATGGTACACAGCATAGCTGTTCTCCACAGCTAAAGTCGGTTGCCCAGCCCCGCCTGATGCACCACCACCGCCGGTTCTTCGGTCAGTCCCCCAACCCCTGCCCCATGCACCACCACAGCCGGTTCTTTGGTCGGTCGCCCAGCCCCGGAGGAGGGGGCAGGACAGATGTCCTGTGATACATGGGGGAAGTGCCTGCACATTCTGTGCACAGGGTTGACGTGGCAGAGGACATGCACATCTTGTCCGCCAGCGACACCTCTGCTCCCTGCATGCCACTCGGTGTCTCAACTTCGCTGTTTCGAGTGATTTTTTTCGAGTGATTTTTTTCGAGTGATTTTTTCGAGTGATAACAAAGCGATTCTGGATTCCACAGCAGCACATCGGCAGCCTTTGTTGGTGCCCCCCCTTTTAACCCGCAGCATTCAACTGCGGCACTAGTGCACTGACCACAGGGTACTGACTGTGCCAGATATGCAACTGTTCAAGGACCATGTACAGACCAAAGGGTGAATTTTTTTCGAAAGTTGAAAGGCACTTTGGGTTTCCACATGACTCTAATTGCCAAACAACCAAAAGGAAGGTGCGTTTGGGGCCTGAAACCGTGATCCAAGTCAGTGGGAAGCTGTTTTGTCAGAAAATCGGTCCGATGATTTGTTGCACCGATGTATTGAGATTTCCTGGCGATTTGGAGGGGGGGGGGGGTTGCGCATGCACTGGCAACCTGATTTGCAAATCCATCAGCGTGCAAAATGCCAAACAAAGGCATCAACTACGTTTCACCACCTGATGAACCCTGCCTTGCCCAAAGCCTGCCCATTGTGTGTTGGTGTAGACTCTTTGGTTCATCTGATCATCTCTGGGTGTATCTTCCACACTTGTGGAGAGTGGCTGTATCAAGAATGCAAATCTCTATAGCATTTTTGTGTGTTGCGGGGATATAAATCTTTGCTTTTGAGGTGAGTGCAGTGTCGATTCTTGTATGGTCAGGGGTGGAGTGCCTGGACTTTGGTATGTGTCGTGTGCTGTCACAGTTCATTGCACAGGGGGGGCTGGGGGGGCACAGGCAAAACCATGACTGGATTGTGCCCCCCATGGTACACAGCATAGCTGTTCTCCACAGCTAAAGTCGGTTGCCCAGCCCCGCCTGATGCACCACCACCGCCGGTTCTTCGGTCAGTCCCCCAACCCCTGCCCCATGCACCACCACAGCCGGTTCTTTGGTCGGTCGCCCAGCCCCGGAGGAGGGGGCAGGACAGATGTCCTGTGATACATGGGGGAAGTGCCTGCACATTCTGTGCACAGGGTTGACGTGGCAGAGGACATGCACATCTTGTCCGCCAGCGACAGCTCTGCTCCCTGCATGCCACTCGGTGTCTCAACTTCGCTGTTTCGAGTGATTTTTTTCGAGTGATTTTTTTCGAGTGATAACAAAGCGATTCTGGATTCCACAGCAGCACATCGGCAGCCTTTGTTGGTGCCCCCCCTTTTAACCCGCAGCATTCAACTGCGGCACTAGTGCACTGACCACAGGGTACTGACTGTGCCAGATATGCAACTGTTCAAGGACCATGTACAGACCAAAGGGTGAATTTTTTTTCGAAAGTTGAAAGGCACTTTGGGTTTCCACATGACTCTAATTGCCAAACAACCAAAAGGAAGGTGCGTTTGGGGCCTGAAACCGTGATCCAAGTCAGTGGGAAGCTGTTTTGTCAGAAAATCGGTCCGATGATTTGTTGCACCGATGTATTGAGATTTCCTGGCGATTTGGAGGGGGGGGGGGGGGGGTTGCGCATGCACTGGCAACCTGATTTGCAAATCCATCAGCGTGCAAAATGCCAAACAAAGGCATCAACTACGTTTCACCACCTGATGAACCCTGCCTTGCCCAAAGCCTGCCCATTGTGTGTTGGTGTAGACTCTTTGGTTCATCTGATCATCTCTGGGTGTATCTTCCACACTTGTGGAGAGTGGCTGTATCAAGAATGCAAATCTCTATAGCATTTTTGTGTGTTGCGGGGATATAAATCTTTGCTTTTGAGGTGACCGCAGTGTCGATTCTTGTATGGTCAGGGGTGGAGTGCCTGGACTTTGGTATGTGTCGTGTGCTGTCACAGTTCATTGTACAGGGGGGGCTGGGGGGGGCACAGGCAAAACCATGACTGGATTGTCCCCCCCATGGTACACAGCATAGCTGTTCTCCACAGCTAAAGTCGGTTGCCCAGCCCCGCCTGATGCACCACCACCGCCGGTTCTTCGGTCAGTCCCCCAACCCCTGCCCCATGCACCACCACAGCCGGTTCTTTGGTCGGTCGCCCAGCCCCGGAGGAGGGGGCAGGACAGATGTCCTGTGATACATGGGGGAAGTGCCTGCACATTCTGTGCACAGGGTTGACGTGGCAGAGGACATGCACATCTTGTCCGCCAGCGACAGCTCTGCTCCCTGCATGCCACTCGGTGTCTCAACTTCGCTGTTTCGAGTGATTTTTTTCGAGTGATTTTTTTCGAGTGATTTTTTCGAGTGATAACAAAGCGATTCTGGATTCCACAGCAGCACATCGGCAGCCTTTGTTGGTGCCCCCCCTTTTAACCCGCAGCATTCAACTGCGGCACTAGTGCACTGACCACAGGGTACTGACTGTGCCAGATATGCAACTGTTCAAGGACCATGTACAGACCAAAGGGTGAATTTTTTTCGAAAGTTGAAAGGCACTTTGGGTTTCCACATGACTCTAATTGCCAAACAACCAAAAGGAAGGTGCGTTTGGGGCCTGAAACCGTGATCCAAGTCAGTGGGAAGCTGTTTTGTCAGAAAATCGGTCCGATGATTTGTTGCACCGATGTATTGAGATTTCCTGGCGATTTGGAGGGGGGGGGGGGGTTGCGCATGCACTGGCAACCTGATTTGCAAATCCATCAGCGTGCAAAATGCCAAACAAAGGCATCAACTACGTTTCACCACCTGATGAACCCTGCCTTGCCCAAAGCCTGCCCATTGTGTGTTGGTGTAGACTCTTTGGTTCATCTGATCATCTCTGGGTGTATCTTCCACACTTGTGGAGAGTGGCTGTATCAAGAATGCAAATCTCTATAGCATTTTTGTGTGTTGCGGGGATATAAATCTTTGCTTTTGAGGTGACCGCAGTGTCGATTCTTGTATGGTCAGGGGTGGAGTGCCTGGACTTTGGTATGTGTCGTGTGCTGTCACAGTTCATTGCACAGGGGGGGCTGGGGGGGCACAGGCAAAACCATGACTGGATTGTCCCCCCCATGGTACACAGCATAGCTGTTCTCCACAGCTAAGCTAAAGTCGGTTGCCCAGCCCCGCCTGATGCACCACCACCGCCGGTTCTTCGGTCAGTCCCCCAACCCCTGCCCCATGCACCACCACAGCCGGTTCTTTGGTCGGTCGCCCAGCCCCGGAGGAGGGGGCAGGACAGATGTCCTGTGATACATGGGGGAAGTGCCTGCACATTCTGTGCACAGGGTTGACGTGGCAGAGGACATGCACATCTTGTCCGCCAGCGACAGCTCTGCTCCCTGCATGCCACTCGGTGTCTCAACTTCGCTGTTTCGAGTGATTTTTTTCGAGTGATTTTTTTCGAGTGATTTTTTCGAGTGATAACAAAGCGATTCTGGATTCCACAGCAGCACATCGGCAGCCTTTGTTGGTGCCCCCCCTTTTAACCCGCAGCATTCAACTGCGGCACTAGTGCACTGACCACAGGGTACTGACTGTGCCAGATATGCAACTGTTCAAGGACCATGTACAGACCAAAGGGTGAATTTTTTTTCGAAAGTTGAAAGGCACTTTGGGTTTCCACATGACTCTAATTGCCAAACAACCAAAAGGAAGGTGCGTTTGGGGCCTGAAACCGTGATCCAAGTCAGTGGGAAGCTGTTTTGTCAGAAAATCGGTCCGATGATTTGTTGCACCGATGTATTGAGATTTCCTGGCGATTTGGAGGGGGGGGGGGGGGGGGTTGCGCATGCACTGGCAACCTGATTTGCAAATCCATCAGCGTGCAAAATGCCAAACAAAGGCATCAACTACGTTTCACCACCTGATGAACCCTGCCTTGCCCAAAGCCTGCCCATTGTGTGTTGGTGTAGACTCTTTGGTTCATCTGATCATCTCTGGGTGTATCTTCCACACTTGTGGAGAGTGGCTGTATCAAGAATGCAAATCTCTATACCATTTTTGTGTGTTGCGGGGATATAAATCTTTGCTTTTGAGGTGAGTGCAGTGTCGATTCTTGTATGGTCAGGGGTGGAGTGCCTGGACTTTGGTATGTGTCGTGTGCTGTCACAGTTCATTGCACAGGGGGGGCTGGGGGGGCACAGGCAAAACCATGACTGGATTGTCCCCCCCATGGTACACAGCATAGCTGTTCTCCACAGCTAAAGTCGGTTGCCCAGCCCCGCCTGATGCACCACCACCGCCGGTTCTTCGGTCAGTCCCCCAACCCCTGCCCCATGCACCACCACAGCCGGTTCTTTGGTCGGTCGCCCAGCCCCGGAGGAGGGGGCAGGACAGATGTCCTGTGATACATGGGGGAAGTGCCTGCACATTCTGTGCACAGGGTTGACGTGGCAGAGGACATGCACATCTTGTCCGCCAGCGACAGCTCTGCTCCCTGCATGCCACTCGGTGTCTCAACTTCGCTGTTTCGAGTGATTTTTTTCGAGTGATTTTTTTCGAGTGATTTTTTCGAGTGATAACAAAGCGATTCTGGATTCCACAGCAGCACATCGGCAGCCTTTGTTGGTGCCCCCCCTTTTAACCCGCAGCATTCAACTGCGGCACTAGTGCACTGACCACAGGGTACTGACTGTGCCAGATATGCAACTGTTCAAGGACCATGTACAGACCGAAGGGTGAATTTTTTTTCGAAAGTTGAAAGGCACTTTGGGTTTCCACATGACTCTAATTGCCAAACAACCAAAAGGAAGGTGCGTTTGGGGCCTGAAACCGTGATCCAAGTCAGTGGGAAGCTGTTTTGTCAGAAAATCGGTCCGATGATTTGTTGCACCGATGTATTGAGATTTCATGGCGATTTGGAGGGGGGGGGGGGTTGCGCATGCACTGGCAACCTGATTTGCAAATCCATCAGCGTGCAAAATGCCAAACAAAGGCATCAACTACGTTTCACCACCTGATGAACCCTGCCTTGCCCAAAGCCTGCCCATTGTGTGTTGGTGTAGACTCTTTGGTTCATCTGATCATCTCTGGGTGTATCTTCCACACTTGTGGAGAGTGGCTGTATCAAGAATGCAAATCTCTATAGCATTTTTGTGTGTTGCGGGGATATAAATCTTTGCTTTTGAGGTGACCGCAGTGTCGATTCTTGTATGGTCAGGGGTGGAGTGCCTGGACTTTGGTATGTGTCGTGTGCTGTCACAGTTCATTGCACAGGGGGGGCTGGGGGGGCACAGGCAAAACCATGACTGGATTGTCCCCCCCATGGTACACAGCATAGCTGTTCTCCACAGCTAAAGTCGGTTGCCCAGCCCCGCCTGATGCACCACCACCGCCGGTTCTTCGGTCAGTCCCCCAACCCCTGCCCCATGCACCACCACAGCCGGTTCTTTGGTCGGTCGCCCAGCCCCGGAGGAGGGGGCAGGACAGATGTCCTGTGATACATGGGGGAAGTGCCTGCACATTCTGTGCACAGGGTTGACGTGGCAGAGGACATGCACATCTTGTCCGCCAGCGACAGCTCTGCTCCCTGCATGCCACTCGGTGTCTCAACTTCGCTGTTTCGAGTGATTTTTTTCGAGTGATTTTTTTCGAGTGATTTTTTCGAGTGATAACAAAGCGATTCTGGATTCCACAGCAGCACATCGGCAGCCTTTGTTGGTGCCCCCCCTTTTAACCCGCAGCATTCAACTGCGGCACTAGTGCACTGACCACAGGGTACTGACTGTGCCAGATATGCAACTGTTCAAGGACCATGTACAGACCGAAGGGTGAATTTTTTTTCGAAAGTTGAAAGGCACTTTGGGTTTCCACATGACTCTAATTGCCAAACAACCAAAAGGAAGGTGCGTTTGGGGCCTGAAACCGTGATCCAAGTCAGTGGGAAGCTGTTTTGTCAGAAAATCGGTCCGATGATTTGTTGCACCGATGTATTGAGATTTCCTGGCGATTTGGAGGGGGGGGGGGGGGGGGTTGCGCATGCACTGGCAACCTGATTTGCAAATCCATCAGCGTGCAAAATGCCAAACAAAGGCATCAACTACGTTTCACCACCTGATGAACCCTGCCTTGCCCAAAGCCTGCCCATTGTGTGTTGGTGTAGACTCTTTGGTTCATCTGATCATCTCTGGGTGTATCTTCCACACTTGTGGAGAGTGGCTGTATCAAGAATGCAAATCTCTATACCATTTTTGTGTGTTGCGGGGATATAAATCTTTGCTTTTGAGGTGAGTGCAGTGTCGATTCTTGTATGGTCAGGGGTGGAGTGCCTGGACTTTGGTATGTGTCGTGTGCTGTCACAGTTCATTGCACAGGGGGGGCTGGGGGGGCACAGGCAAAACCATGACTGGATTGTCCCCCCCATGGTACACAGCATAGCTGTTCTCCACAGCTAAAGTCGGTTGCCCAGCCCCGCCTGATGCACCACCACCGCCGGTTCTTCGGTCAGTCCCCCAACCCCTGCCCCATGCACCACCACAGCCGGTTCTTTGGTCGGTCGCCCAGCCCCGGAGGAGGGGGCAGGACAGATGTCCTGTGATACATGGGGGAAGTGCCTGCACATTCTGTGCACAGGGTTGACGTGGCAGAGGACATGCACATCTTGTCCGCCAGCGACAGCTCTGCTCCCTGCATGCCACTCGGTGTCTCAACTTCGCTGTTTCGAGTGATTTTTTTCGAGTGATTTTTTTCGAGTGATTTTTTCGAGTGATAACAAAGCGATTCTGGATTCCACAGCAGCACATCGGCAGCCTTTGTTGGTGCCCCCCCTTTTAACCCGCAGCATTCAACTGCGGCACTAGTGCACTGACCACAGGGTACTGACTGTGCCAGATATGCAACTGTTCAAGGACCATGTACAGACCGAAGGGTGAATTTTTTTTCGAAAGTTGAAAGGCACTTTGGGTTTCCACATGACTCTAATTGCCAAACAACCAAAAGGAAGGTGCGTTTGGGGCCTGAAACCGTGATCCAAGTCAGTGGGAAGCTGTTTTGTCAGAAAATCGGTCCGATGATTTGTTGCACCGATGTATTGAGATTTCATGGCGATTTGGAGGGGGGGGGGGTTGCGCATGCACTGGCAACCTGATTTGCAAATCCATCAGCGTGCAAAATGCCAAACAAAGGCATCAACTACGTTTCACCACCTGATGAACCCTGCCTTGCCCAAAGCCTGCCCATTGTGTGTTGGTGTAGACTCTTTGGTTCATCTGATCATCTCTGGGTGTATCTTCCACACTTGTGGAGAGTGGCTGTATCAAGAATGCAAATCTCTATAGCATTTTTGTGTGTTGCGGGGATATAAATCTTTGCTTTTGAGGTGACCGCAGTGTCGATTCTTGTATGGTCAGGGGTGGAGTGCCTGGACTTTGGTATGTGTCGTGTGCTGTCACAGTTCATTGTACAGGGGGGGCTGGGGGGGCACAGGCAAAACCATGACTGGATTGTCCCCCCCATGGTACACAGCATAGCTGTTCTCCACAGCTAAAGTCGGTTGCCCAGCCCCGCCTGATGCACCACCACCGCCGGTTCTTCGGTCAGTCCCCCAACCCCTGCCCCATGCACCACCACAGCCGGTTCTTTGGTCGGTCGCCCAGCCCCGGAGGAGTGGGCAGGACAGATGTCCTGTGATACATGGGGGAAGTGCCTGCACATTCTGTGCACAGGGTTGACGTGGCAGAGGACATGCACATCTTGTCCGCCAGCGACACCTCTGCTCCCTGCATGCCACTCGGTGTCTCAACTTCGCTGTTTCGAGTGATTTTTTTCGAGTGATTTTTTTCGAGTGATTTTTTCGAGTGATAACAAAGCGATTCTGGATTCCACAGCAGCACATCGGCAGCCTTTGTTGGTGCCCCCCCTTTTAACCCGCAGCATTCAACTGCGGCACTAGTGCACTGACCACAGGGTACTGACTGTGCCAGATATGCAACTGTTCAAGGACCATGTACAGACCGAAGGGTGAATTTTTTTTCGAAAGTTGAAAGGCACTTTGGGTTTCCACATGACTCTAATTGCCAAACAACCAAAAGGAAGGTGCGTTTGGGGCCTGAAACCGTGATCCAAGTCAGTGGGAAGCTGTTTTGTCAGAAAATCGGTCCGATGATTTGTTGCACCGATGTATTGAGATTTCCTGGCGATTTGGAGGGGGGGGGGGGGGTTGCGCATGCACTGGCAACCTGATTTGCAAATCCATCAGCGTGCAAAATGCCAAACAAAGGCATCAACTACGTTTCACCACCTGATGAACCCTGCCTTGCCCAAAGCCTGCCCATTGTGTGTTGGTGTAGACTCTTTGGTTCATCTGATCATCTCTGGGTGTATCTTCCACACTTGTGGAGAGTGGCTGTATCAAGAATGCAAATCTCTATACCATTTTTGTGTGTTGCGGGGATATAAATCTTTGCTTTTGAGGTGAGTGCAGTGTCGATTCTTGTATGGTCAGGGGTGGAGTGCCTGGACTTTGGTATGTGTCGTGTGCTGTCACAGTTCATTGCACAGGGGGGGCTGGGGGGGCACAGGCAAAACCATGACTGGATTGTCCCCCCCATGGTACACAGCATAGCTGTTCTCCACAGCTAAAGTCGGTTGCCCAGCCCCGCCTGATGCACCACCACCGCCGGTTCTTCGGTCAGTCCCCCAACCCCTGCCCCATGCACCACCACAGCCGGTTCTTTGGTCGGTCGCCCAGCCCCGGAGGAGGGGGCAGGACAGATGTCCTGTGATACATGGGGGAAGTGCCTGCACATTCTGTGCACAGGGTTGACGTGGCAGAGGACATGCACATCTTGTCCGCCAGCGACAGCTCTGCTCCCTGCATGCCACTCGGTGTCTCAACTTCGCTGTTTCGAGTGATTTTTTTCGAGTGATTTTTTTCGAGTGATTTTTTCGAGTGATAACAAAGCGATTCTGGATTCCACAGCAGCACATCGGCAGCCTTTGTTGGTGCCCCCCCTTTTAACCCGCAGCATTCAACTGCGGCACTAGTGCACTGACCACAGGGTACTGACTGTGCCAGATATGCAACTGTTCAAGGACCATGTACAGACCGAAGGGTGAATTTTTTTTCGAAAGTTGAAAGGCACTTTGGGTTTCCACATGACTCTAATTGCCAAACAACCAAAAGGAAGGTGCGTTTGGGGCCTGAAACCGTGATCCAAGTCAGTGGGAAGCTGTTTTGTCAGAAAATCGGTCCGATGATTTGTTGCACCGATGTATTGAGATTTCATGGCGATTTGGAGGGGGGGGGGGTTGCGCATGCACTGGCAACCTGATTTGCAAATCCATCAGCGTGCAAAATGCCAAACAAAGGCATCAACTACGTTTCACCACCTGATGAACCCTGCCTTGCCCAAAGCCTGCCCATTGTGTGTTGGTGTAGACTCTTTGGTTCATCTGATCATCTCTGGGTGTATCTTCCACACTTGTGGAGAGTGGCTGTATCAAGAATGCAAATCTCTATAGCATTTTTGTGTGTTGCGGGGATATAAATCTTTGCTTTTGAGGTGACCGCAGTGTCGATTCTTGTATGGTCAGGGGTGGAGTGCCTGGACTTTGGTATGTGTCGTGTGCTGTCACAGTTCATTGTACAGGGGGGGCTGGGGGGGCACAGGCAAAACCATGACTGGATTGTCCCCCCCATGGTACACAGCATAGCTGTTCTCCACAGCTAAAGTCGGTTGCCCAGCCCCGCCTGATGCACCACCACCGCCGGTTCTTCGGTCAGTCCCCCAACCCCTGCCCCATGCACCACCACAGCCGGTTCTTTGGTCGGTCGCCCAGCCCCGGAGGAGTGGGCAGGACAGATGTCCTGTGATACATGGGGGAAGTGCCTGCACATTCTGTGCACAGGGTTGACGTGGCAGAGGACATGCACATCTTGTCCGCCAGCGACACCTCTGCTCCCTGCATGCCACTCGGTGTCTCAACTTCGCTGTTTCGAGTGATTTTTTTCGAGTGATTTTTTTCGAGTGATTTTTTCGAGTGATAACAAAGCGATTCTGGATTCCACAGCAGCACATCGGCAGCCTTTGTTGGTGCCCCCCCTTTTAACCCGCAGCATTCAACTGCGGCACTAGTGCACTGACCACAGGGTACTGACTGTGCCAGATATGCAACTGTTCAAGGACCATGTACAGACCAAAGGGTGAATTTTTTTTCGAAAGTTGAAAGGCACTTTGGGTTTCCACATGACTCTAATTGCCAAACAACCAAAAGGAAGGTGCGTTTGGGGCCTGAAACCGTGATCCAAGTCAGTGGGAAGCTGTTTTGTCAGAAAATCGGTCCGATGATTTGTTGCACCGATGTATTGAGATTTCCTGGCGATTTGGAGGGGGGGGGGGTTGCGCATGCACTGGCAACCTGATTTGCAAATCCATCAGCGTGCAAAATGCCAAACAAAGGCATCAACTACGTTTCACCACCTGATGAACCCTGCCTTGCCCAAAGCCTGCCCATTGTGTGTTGGTGTAGACTCTTTGGTTCATCTGATCATCTCTGGGTGTATCTTCCACACTTGTGGAGAGTGGCTGTATCAAGAATGCAAATCTCTATAGCATTTTTGTGTGTTGCGGGGATATAAATCTTTGCTTTTGAGGTGACCGCAGTGTCGATTCTTGTATGGTCAGGGGTGGAGTGCCTGGACTTTGGTATGTGTCGTGTGCTGTCACAGTTCATTGCACAGGGGGGGCTGGGGGGGCACAGGCAAAACCATGACTGGGTTGTCCCCCCCATGGTACACAGCATAGCTGTTCTCCACAGCTAAAGTCGGTTGCCCAGCCCCGCCTGATGCACCACCACCGCCGGTTCTTCGGTCAGTCCCCCAACCCCTGCCCCATGCACCACCACAGCCGGTTCTTTGGTCGGTCGCCCAGCCCCGGAGGAGGGGGCAGGACAGATGTCCTGTGATACATGGGGGAAGTGCCTGCACATTCTGTGCACAGGGTTGACGTGGCAGAGGACATGCACATCTTGTCCGCCAGCGACAGCTCTGCTCCCTGCATGCCACTCGGTGTCTCAACTTCGCTGTTTCGAGTGATTTTTTTCGAGTGATTTTTTTCGAGTGATTTTTTCGAGTGATAACAAAGCGATTCTGGATTCCACAGCAGCACATCGGCAGCCTTTGTTGGTGCCCCCCCTTTTAACCCGCAGCATTCAACTGCGGCACTAGTGCACTGACCACAGGGTACTGACTGTGCCAGATATGCAACTGTTCAAGGACCATGTACAGACCAAAGGGTGAATTTTTTTTCGAAAGTTGAAAGGCACTTTGGGTTTCCACATGACTCTAATTGCCAAACAACCAAAAGGAAGGTGCGTTTGGGGCCTGAAACCGTGATCCAAGTCAGTGGGAAGCTGTTTTGTCAGAAAATCGGTCCGATGATTTGTTGCACCGATGTATTGAGATTTCCTGGCGATTTGGAGGGGGGGGGGGGGGTTGCGCATGCACTGGCAACCTGATTTGCAAATCCATCAGCGTGCAAAATGCCAAACAAAGGCATCAACTACGTTTCACCACCTGATGAACCCTGCCTTGCCCAAAGCCTGCCCATTGTGTGTTGGTGTAGACTCTTTGGTTCATCTGATCATCTCTGGGTGTATCTTCCACACTTGTGGAGAGTGGCTGTATCAAGAATGCAAATCTCTATAGCATTTTTGTGTGTTGCGGGGATATAAATCTTTGCTTTTGAGGTGAGTGCAGTGTCGATTCTTGTATGGTCAGGGGTGGAGTGCCTGGACTTTGGTATGTGTCGTGTGCTGTCACAGTTCATTGTACAGGGGGGGCTGGGGGGGCACAGGCAAAACCATGACTGGATTGTCCCCCCCATGGTACACAGCATAGCTGTTCTCCACAGCTAAAGTCGGTTGCCCAGCCCCGCCTGATGCACCACCACCGCCGGTTCTTCGGTCAGTCCCCCAACCCCTGCCCCATGCACCACCACAGCCGGTTCTTTGGTCGGTCGCCCAGCCCCGGAGGAGGGGGCAGGACAGATGTCCTGTGATACATGGGGGAAGTGCCTGCACATTCTGTGCACAGGGTTGACGTGGCAGAGGACATGCACATCTTGTCCGCCAGCGACAGCTCTGCTCCCTGCATGCCACTCGGTGTCTCAACTTCGCTGTTTCGAGTGATTTTTTTCGAGTGATAACAAAGCGATTCTGGATTCCACAGCAGCACATCGGTAGCCTTTGTTGGTGCCCCCCCTTTTAACCCGCAGCATTCAACTGCGGCACTAGTGCACTGACCACAGGGTACTGACTGTGCTAGATATGCAACTGTTCAAGGACCATGTACAGACCGAAGGGTGAATTTTTTTTCGAAAGTTGAAAGGCACTTTGGGTTTCCACATGACTCTAATTGCCAAACAACCAAAAGGAAGGTGCGTTTGGGGCCTGAAACCGTGATCCAAGTCAGTGGGAAGCTGTTTTGTCAGAAAATCGGTCCGATGATTTGTTGCACCGATGTATTGAGATTTCCTGGCGATTTGGAGGGGGGGGGGGTTGCGCATGCACTGGCAACCTGATTTGCAAATCCATCAGCGTGCAAAATGCCAAACAAAGGCATCAACTACGTTTCACCACCTGATGGACCCTGCCTTGCCCAAAGCCTGCCCATTGTGTGTTGGTGTAGACTCTTTGGTTCATCTGATCATCTCTGGGTGTATCTTCCACACTTGTGGAGAGTGGCTGTATCAAGAATGCAAATCTCTATAGCATTTTTGTGTGTTGCGGGGATATAAATCTTTGCTTTTGAGGTGAGTGCAGTGTCGATTCTTGTATGGTCAGGGGTGGAGTGCCTGGACTTTGGTATGTGTCGTGTGCTGTCACAGTTCATTGCACAGGGGGGGCTGGGGGGGCACAGGCAAAACCATGACTGGATTGTCCCCCCCATGGTACACAGCATAGCTGTTCTCCACAGCTAAAGTCGGTTGCCCAGCCCCGCCTGATGCACCACCACCGCCGGTTCTTCGGTCAGTCCCCCAACCCCTGCCCCATGCACCACCACAGCCGGTTCTTTGGTCGGTCGCCCAGCCCCGGAGGAGGGGGCAGGACAGATGTCCTGTGATACATGGGGGAAGTGCCTGCACATTCTGTGCACAGGGTTGACGTGGCAGAGGACATGCACATCTTGTCCGCCAGCAACAGCTCTGCTCCCTGCATGCCACTCGGTGTCTCAACTTCGCTGTTTCGAGTGATTTTTTTCGAGTGATTTTTTTCGAGTGATTTTTTCGTGTGATAACAAAGCGATTCTGGATTCCACAGCAGCACATCGGCAGCCTTTGTTGGTGCCCCCCCTTTTAACCCGCAGCATTCAACTGCGGCACTAGTGCACTGACCACAGGGTACTGACTGTGCCAGATATGCAACTGTTCAAGGACCATGTACAGACCAAAGGGTGAATTTTTTTTCGAAAGTTGAAAGGCACTTTGGGTTTCCACATGACTCTAATTGCCAAACAACCAAAAGGAAGGTGCGTTTGGGGCCTGAAACCGTGATCCAAGTCAGTGGGAAGCTGTTTTGTCAGAAAATCGGTCCGATGATTTGTTGCACCGATGTATTGAGATTTCCTGGCGATTTGGAGGGGGGTGGGGGGGGGTTGCGCATGCACTGGCAACCTGATTTGCAAATCCATCAGCGTGCAAAATGCCAAACAAAGGCATCAACTACGTTTCACCACCTGATGAACCCTGCCTTGCCCAAAGCCTGCCCATTGTGTGTTGGTGTAGACTCTTTGGTTCATCTGATCATCTCTGGGTGTATCTTCCACACTTGTGGAGAGTGGCTGTATCAAGAATGCAAATCTCTATAGCATTTTTGTGTGTTGCGGGGATATAAATCTTTGCTTTTGAGGTGACCGCAGTGTCGATTCTTGTATGGTCAGGGGTGGAGTGCCTGGACTTTGGTATGTGTCGTGTGCTGTCACAGTTCATTGTACAGGGGGGGCTGGGGGGGCACAGGCAAAACCATGACTGGATTGTCCCCCCCATGGTACACAGCATAGCTGTTCTCCACAGCTAAAGTCGGTTGCCCAGCCCCGCCTGATGCACCACCACCGCCGGTTCTTCGGTCAGTCCCCCAACCCCTGCCCCATGCACCACCACAGCCGGTTCTTTGGTCGGTCGCCCAGCCCCGGAGGAGGGGGCAGGACAGATGTCCTGTGATACATGGGGGAAGTGCCTGCACATTCTGTGCACAGGGTTGACGTGGCAGAGGACATGCACATCTTGTCCGCCAGCAACAGCTCTGCTCCCTGCATGCCACTCGGTGTCTCAACTTCGCTGTTTCGAGTGATTTTTTTCGAGTGATTTTTTTCGAGTGATTTTTTCGAGTGATAACAAAGCGATTCTGGATTCCACAGCAGCACATCGGCAGCCTTTGTTGGTGCCCCCCCTTTTAACCCGCAGCATTCAACTGCGGCACTAGTGCACTGACCACAGGGTACTGACTGTGCCAGATATGCAACTGTTCAAGGACCATGTACAGACCAAAGGGTGAATTTTTTTTCGAAAGTTGAAAGGCACTTTGGGTTTCCACATGACTCTAATTGCCAAACAACCAAAAGGAAGGTGCGTTTGGGGCCTGAAACCGTGATCCAAGTCAGTGGGAAGCTGTTTTGTCAGAAAATCGGTCCGATGATTTGTTGCACCGATGTATTGAGATTTCCTGGCGATTTGGAGGGGGGTGGGGGGGGGTTGCGCATGCACTGGCAACCTGATTTGCAAATCCATCAGCGTGCAAAATGCCAAACAAAGGCATCAACTACGTTTCACCACCTGATGAACCCTGCCTTGCCCAAAGCCTGCCCATTGTGTGTTGGTGTAGACTCTTTGGTTCATCTGATCATCTCTGGGTGTATCTTCCACACTTGTGGAGAGTGGCTGTATCAAGAATGCAAATCTCTATAGCATTTTTGTGTGTTGCGGGGATATAAATCTTTGCTTTTGAGGTGAGTGCAGTGTCGATTCTTGTATGGTCAGGGGTGGAGTGCCTGGACTTTGGTATGTGTCGTGTGCTGTCACAGTTCATTGTACAGGGGGGGCTGGGGGGGCACAGGCAAAACCATGACTGGATTGTCCCCCCCATGGTACACAGCATAGCTGTTCTCCACAGCTAAAGTCGGTTGCCCAGCCCCGCCTGATGCACCACCACCGCCGGTTCTTCGGTCAGTCCCCCAACCCCTGCCCCATGCACCACCACAGCCGGTTCTTTGGTCGGTCGCCCAGCCCCGGAGGAGGGGGCAGGACAGATGTCCTGTGATACATGGGGGAAGTGCCTGCACATTCTGTGCACAGGGTTGACGTGGCAGAGGACATGCACATCTTGTCCGCCAGCGACACCTCTGCTCCCTGCATGCCACTCGGTGTCTCAACTTCGCTGTTTCGAGTGATTTTTTTCGAGTGATTTTTTTCGAGTGATTTTTTCGAGTGATAACAAAGCGATTCTGGATTCCACAGCAGCACATCGGCAGCCTTTGTTGGTGCCCCCCCTTTTAAACCGCAGCATTCAACTGCGGCACTAGTGCACTGACCACAGGGTACTGACTGTGCCAGATATGCAACTGTTCAAGGACCATGTACAGACCAAAGGGTGAATTTTTTTTCGAAAGTTGAAAGGCACTTTGGGTTTCCACATGACTCTAATTGCCAAACAACCAAAAGGAAGGTGCGTTTGGGGCCTGAAACCGTGATCCAAGTCAGTGGGAAGCTGTTTTGTCAGAAAATCGGTCCGATGATTTGTTGCACCGATGTATTGAGATTTCCTGGCGATTTGGAGGGGGGTGGGGGGGGGTTGCGCATGCACTGGCAACCTGATTTGCAAATCCATCAGCGTGCAAAATGCCAAACAAAGGCATCAACTACGTTTCACCACCTGATGAACCCTGCCTTGCCCAAAGCCTGCCCATTGTGTGTTGGTGTAGACTCTTTGGTTCATCTGATCATCTCTGGGTGTATCTTCCACACTTGTGGAGAGTGGCTGTATCAAGAATGCAAATCTCTATAGCATTTTTGTGTGTTGCGGGGATATAAATCTTTGCTTTTGAGGTGACCGCAGTGTCGATTCTTGTATGGTCAGGGGTGGAGTGCCTGGACTTTGGTATGTGTCGTGTGCTGTCACAGTTCATTGTACAGGGGGGGCTGGGGGGGCACAGGCAAAACCATGACTGGATTGTCCCCCCCATGGTACACAGCATAGCTGTTCTCCACAGCTAAAGTCGGTTGCCCAGCCCCGCCTGATGCACCACCACCGCCGGTTCTTCGGTCAGTCCCCCAACCCCTGCCCCATGCACCACCACAGCCGGTTCTTTGGTCGGTCGCCCAGCCCCGGAGGAGGGGGCAGGACAGATGTCCTGTGATACATGGGGGAAGTGCCTGCACATTCTGTGCACAGGGTTGACGTGGCAGAGGACATGCACATCTTGTCCGCCAGCAACAGCTCTGCTCCCTGCATGCCACTCGGTGTCTCAACTTCGCTGTTTCGAGTGATTTTTTTCGAGTGATTTTTTTCGAGTGATTTTTTCGAGTGATAACAAAGCGATTCTGGATTCCACAGCAGCACATCGGCAGCCTTTGTTGGTGCCCCCCCTTTTAACCCGCAGCATTCAACTGCGGCACTAGTGCACTGACCACAGGGTACTGACTGTGCCAGATATGCAACTGTTCAAGGACCATGTACAGACCGAAGGGTGAATTTTTTTTCGAAAGTTGAAAGGCACTTTGGGTTTCCACATGACTCTAATTGCCAAACAACCAAAAGGAAGGTGCGTTTGGGGCCTGAAACCGTGATCCAAGTCAGTGGGAAGCTGTTTTGTCAGAAAATCGGTCCGATGATTTGTTGCACCGATGTATTGAGATTTCCTGGCGATTTGGAGGGGGGGGGGGGTTGCGCATGCACTGGCAACCTGATTTGCAAATCCATCAGCGTGCAAAATGCCAAACAAAGGCATCAACTACGTTTCACCACCTGATGAACCCTGCCTTGCCCAAAGCCTGCCCATTGTGTGTTGGTGTAGACTCTTTGGTTCATCTGATCATCTCTGGGTGTATCTTCCACACTTGTGGAGAGTGGCTGTATCAAGAATGCAAATCTCTATAGCATTTTTGTGTGTTGCGGGGATATAAATCTTTGCTTTTGAGGTGAGTGCAGTGTCGATTCTTGTATGGTTAGGGGTGGAGTGCCTGGACTTTGGTATGTGTCGTGTGCTGTCACAGTTCATTGTACAGGGGGGGCTGGGGGGGCACAGGCAAAACCATGACTGGATTGTCCCCCCCATGGTACACAGCATAGCTGTTCTCCACAGCTAAAGTCGGTTGCCCAGCCCCGCCTGATGCACCACCACCGCCGGTTCTTCGGTCAGTCCCCCAACCCCTGCCCTATGCACCACCACAGCTGGTTCTTTGGTCGGTCGCCCAGCCCCGGAGGAGGGGGCAGGACAGATGTCCTGTGATACACGGGGGAAGTGCCTGCACATTCTGTGCACAGGGTTGACGTGGCAGAGGACATGCACATCTTGTCCGCCAGCGACAGCTCTGCTCCCTGCATGCCACTCGGTGTCTCAACTTCGCTGTTTCGAGTGATTTTTTTCGAGTGATTTTTTTCGAGTGATTTTTTCGAGTGATAACAAAGCGATTCTGGATTCCACAGCAGCACATCGGCAGCCTTTGTTGGTGCCCCCCCTTTTAACCCGCAGCATTCAACTGCGGCACTAGTGCACTGACCACAGGGTACTGACTGTGCCAGATATGCAACTGTTCAAGGACCATGTACAGACCAAAGGGTGAATTTTTTTTCGAAAGTTGAAAGGCACTTTGGGTTTCCACATGACTCTAATTGCCAAACAACCAAAAGGAAGGTGCGTTTGGGGCCTGAAACCGTGATCCAAGTCAGTGGGAAGCTGTTTTGTCAGAAAATCGGTCCGATGATTTGTTGCACCGATGTATTGAGATTTCCTGGCGATTTGGAGGGGGGGGGGGGTTGCGCATGCACTGGCAACCTGATTTGCAAATCCATCAGCGTGCAAAATGCCAAACAAAGGCATCAACTACGTTTCACCACCTGATGAACCCTGCCTTGCCCAAAGCCTGCCCATTGTGTGTTGGTGTAGACTCTTTGGTTCATCTGATCATCTCTGGGTGTATCTTCCACACTTGTGGAGAGTGGCTGTATCAAGAATGCAAATCTCTATAGCATTTTTGTGTGTTGCGGGGATATAAATCTTTGCTTTTGAGGTGAGTGCAGTGTCGATTCTTGTATGGTCAGGGGTGGAGTGCCTGGACTTTGGTATGTGTCGTGTGCTGTCACAGTTCATTGTACAGGGGGGGCTGGGGGGGCACAGGCAAAACCATGACTGGATTGTCCCCCCCATGGTACACAGCATAGCTGTTCTCCACAGCTAAAGTCGGTTGCCCAGCCCCGCCTGATGCACCACCACCGCCGGTTCTTCGGTCAGTCCCCCAACCCCTGCCCTATGCACCACCACAGCCGGTTCTTTGGTCGGTCGCCCAGCCCCGGAGGAGGGGGCAGGACAGATGTCCTGTGATACATGGGGGAAGTGCCTGCACATTCTGTGCACAGGGTTGACGTGGCAGAGGACATGCACATCTTGTCCGCCAGCGACAGCTCTGCTCCCTGCATGCCACTCGGTGTCTCAACTTCGCTGTTTCGAGTGATTTTTTTCGAGTGATTTTTTTCGAGTGATTTTTTCGAGTGATAACAAAGCGATTCTGGATTCCACAGCAGCACATCGGCAGCCTTTGTTGGTGCCCCCCCTTTTAACCCGCAGCATTCAACTGCGGCACTAGTGCACTGACCACAGGGTACTGACTGTGCCAGATATGCAACTGTTCAAGGACCATGTACAGACCGAAGGGTGAATTTTTTTTCGAAAGTTGAAAGGCACTTTGGGTTTCCACATGACTCTAATTGCCAAACAACCAAAAGGAAGGTGCGTTTGGGGCCTGAAACCGTGATCCAAGTCAGTGGGAAGCTGTTTTGTCAGAAAATCGGTCCGATGATTTGTTGCACCGATGTATTGAGATTTCCTGGCGATTTGGAGGGGGGGGGGGTTGCGCATGCACTGGCAACCTGATTTGCAAATCCATCAGCGTGCAAAATGCCAAACAAAGGCATCAACTACGTTTCACCACCTGATGAACCCTGCCTTGCCCAAAGCCTGCCCATTGTGTGTTGGTGTAGACTCTTTGGTTCATCTGATCATCTCTGGGTGTATCTTCCACACTTGTGGAGAGTGGCTGTATCAAGAATGCAAATCTCTATAGCATTTTTGTGTGTTGCGGGGATATAAATCTTTGCTTTTGAGGTGAGTGCAGTGTCGATTCTTGTATGGTCAGGGGTGGAGTGCCTGGACTTTGGTATGTGTCGTGTGCTGTCACAGTTCATTGTACAGGGGGGGCTGGGGGGGCACAGGCAAAACCATGACTGGATTGTCCCCCCCATGGTGCACAGCATAGCTGTTCTCCACAGCTAAAGTCGGTTGCCCAGCCCCGCCTGATGCACCACCACCGCCGGTTCTTCGGTCAGTCCCCCAACCCCTGCCCCATGCACCACCACAGCCGGTTCTTTGGTCGGTCGCCCAGCCCCGGAGGAGGGGGCAGGACAGATGTCCTGTGATACATGGGGGAAGTGCCTGCACATTCTGTGCACAGGGTTGACGTGGCAGAGGACATGCACATCTTGTCCGCCAGCGACAGCTCTGCTCCCTGCATGCCACTCGGTGTCTCAACTTCGCCGGCGGCGACCTCAAGCCGGCACTCAGTGCGACACATGTCTCCAGACCATTGGTCGCCGGCGTGCACGTCCGGGGGGGGGGGGTCTGACCAAGACCAGGATCCACCCGACCTGTCCCCCACCCTGCTGGCGCCCCTTTTTGAGGATGCAATGTCCGATGCTGCCCTGCGAGAGGGCAGCACTCACCGTGAATCTGATGAGGACATGGACCAATACGAAGTCCAGTACTCTGCCCCACCCCCCGTGGAGATGAGGCCCCCGCATCCCTCTACCCTTCCTCCTTTGCACGGAGCACAGCGGCTCTGTACGGAGTTGCCAGGCATGGCCCGGCATGGCCACGGATGGATTCGTGAATCCAATGCACGACACTCCACCATGCTGTACAGCATGCAGGCACATACCCCTACTAACCACACGGCTGGGCTCATGAGGCATGGACGGGCTTCCCGTGAGCAAACATAAATGACGGTGGGAGGAGCCTCTTGTCATACAGGGCAGCAGCTCTCCTGATACCCGCACGACTTGCCGGTTGGGTGAATCTGGGTGATGGAATGGGCAGAAGCCCCATGGACTATTGCTCCTTAATATGATTTCCTTCCGGACCATTGATTCCCCAGTAACTACATGTGTAGACAGGCAAGCTGTGTGTTCTGGTTGCTGAGTGGGGACCTCTTTTCAGACGCAGAGTGGTCCAGCCATGTTGTTACTGCTCATTTCTTCTGCAGTGCATTGTGCCACCCAGCTGCCCCTGCTTTGCTGCAGTGTTTGACAGCCATAGTGATCAACTCCTGGGAGCTTTGCAACGCAGCGTGATCCAGCCAGGTTCACAGTGCTTAAATTTTTTCAAGCAGGCCTGGGGCCACAGATTTCAGCATGTTTTGCTCAGGTCAAAGTGCCGTGATTCATTCCGTCGGTCAGCCTATTGCAGTTGCATGGCATTCATGTCTATTTGAAAACATCATTGTTGCGCACATGAAGTATATGGTGCTGAAACTTTTTGAAGCAGGTCTGGGGTCATCAGTTTCAACCATCATTTTTTCTGAAGTTGCAGTTGCGCGTTTTCTTCGTGTTTGCTATTGTGTGCTTGTATGTGTGAAGAAGGAAAGGCATGGGAAACAAATGTTGAGCACCACAACAAAAATGGTGTAAAAGCATAAAAAAATTGCAAAAGGTGGCCAGCATGAGCTCCACAGCCACCTCAAAGATGCAAGAGGTACCAAGCATTGGTCCCCACCACGTTTACAACGATGGCGCAAGCTAGAAAATGCGTACACCAATAATTTTTTTTGGAGTTTTGATGACAATTCGCGTCAATGGCCCCCCGTGCGCGTGTCAATGGACCCTCCCCCTTCGAAAGAAGAAGCATGGCCCCCTTTGCAAATGGCCCCCCCCCTCCTCGAAAGAAGAAACACGGCCCGGGCCATTGATATGGGGGGGGAGGGGTGGTAGGCTTCTCATGCCTCATTGCTTGTAGGAACATGGCTGTGAACCTGAAGTTTCATGTTTCAAACACTTTCTTGTGTGTCAATGCCTTTGGGAACGTGGGGGGAGGCTAAGGTGCACTCATACCATGCACTCACTCACGTGTGTGTCGGTAGCTGTATGTGTCGTGCGCAAGCCACGCCTTTGTCCAAGCTACAGTAGCCGTAGGGAACGTATTAATTCCGTACTTTTGCGTAGCTATTACAAAGGGGGGGGGGGGTACATGTCACCACCTAATGAACCCGGCCTTGCCCAAAGCCTGCCCATTGTGTTTTGGTGTAGACTGTTTGGTTCATCTGATCATCTCTGGGTGTATCTTCCACACTTGTGGAGAGTGGCTGTATCAAGAATGCAAATCTCTATAGCATTTTTGTGTGTTGCGGGGATATAAATCTTTGCTTTTGGGTCTACCCTTTTGATTGTCCATGCGATCCAAATTGTGCTTTCTGGGACAGCATTTCTGTGCATCCAGCAAGCATTCCCTGGGCTTCCCAGGCGTCTGTTGAATTCTACATGTGAGATGCCCCATTTTTGAGAAGTTCTCAAGTGGTCAGTACCAAACACAGAGTTCTCCCTCACCCCACCCCCCAAAAAACAGGCCTTGTGGTGCCGATTCTGGTGTTGTGTGCCGGGTATTCTGACGTGCTGAGGTGATTTGGGGCGTGCCCTATTCGTCAGATTGGAAGGTAGTAGATGAGATTGCGTGTTGTTGTTGATATAGCCCAGCAGCAGAGCAGCAGGGCCTGGGAACAATGAGCATCAGTTGACATCAGCCTGTTATGACCCTTGCAGTGCGAGCAGAGTTTGCAATGAGATCATGTCCACCCTCCAAGAGCAAAAAGATGAGGCGAGTATAACAGGATTTGACGCAGACTGCAGCAAAATGTAGAGCATTGGCAAAGAGATGGCAGCAGCGGATGGTGATTGAGTGCATTGTGGGTATTGCATGTGTGTGAAGTTTGCAAACCAATGTGGTGGTGCGACCAGCAAGAACTATTGCCCCCCTCTTCCCCATCGCAGGTTGCACAGGCTTGCACAGGCCACAGACTTCCGCCATGCATTTCCATCCATGTCACCTGCATTGTGGAGGTAACTTTAGAAGCGTTTGCCATCCCAATCCCCACCATTGCTTTAACAATGCACCTCTTACAATCCAGGAACGAATGTGGGTGGATTCGGCTTGCTTACAAATGTAGGAAAAAGCAGTGTTCAAATTATTGATCAAGCTGGGGTTATGGCTACTTTAGTAGTGTTGGGCAGGGCTATGTCCCCGACATTAGACACCACCCTGTAGCCGGAATGTGACAGGGGGACCCACTGTCCCCATCAGTGCTTTTTTTTGGTGTCCTCGATAAACATACACCCAATTAGACAACCATGCCCGAATTCTGTGGTTCTCATGTATGTAGACGACCCGGTCGTCTTTTTCCCATGGGCTGGGGATGTCTCTAGACTGAGCACTGTGTTATAGGTCGTATGGGATTTCGCGGAATTTTCGGGTCTAACAATGAACCTTTGGAAAACGGCGGGGATCGTTTCCAATGAACAACTGGAGGCATTGTGCTCTGGGATGCGGCCGTAGATGTGGATTGCCCCCCCCCCCCCTATGCCCCCTGAGTATTTGTCAGCATGCAGGGCATCCCATTTCTGGCTCGGGCCTGCAGGCATGATGCCCCTAGTGTCTCCGACGCAGCCCGAGGGCGTGGGGAGTGGGGCAATCGCCGCCTCTTTGCCACCTTTGTTCATTTTCTTTCATCTCGTCGTCCCTCACCCGGAGCCCTGTTCCGCCCCCCATCTAAAGGCTAGCCCTGGGATTTGAGTCAGATGTATGATGCGCTAGCCTTCTACGGACACCTTGAGTGAGACTATGGACTTTGCATAAAAAAAAGGATGGGGAAGGCTAGGCTCCTGTCGGAATACTCTTAGTGCCAGCTTATACGAGTGCAAGCTCCTGTGTTACGGGCGGCTGGGTAGTATGCCTTGGCTGTCCATACTATCAGAGGGAGGATCCAGATTTTCAAAAGCAAGGCCCTTTCAAGCAATGTCAAAGACATTGGGGGAACGTTAGCGCGCCGGGCGCGCGCAGGGCGTCTTTTGTGACCTGTGCCCTACCCGTGGACTGTTGCCGTTGATATGTTGGGCAACATTATATGGTTTTGCCCCTTGGCCCCCGGGACATGAGCAGATGTTTTGATTTGGGATGGGTATGGACCTTCTTGTACCCGAGGTGATTTCTTTGATTTCGAAGTTGGGGGCCATGATGGTGCTTATAAGGGCCGGATTCATGTCATTGTGCCATTCATTGGAAGAAAGAATGGCACTTTGACATCCCGCCAACAATGTTACAATGACGTGCACGGGTGGTATAGGGCACGCATTGAGCAGCTGTTTGCCCGGTTGTGGCACGCAAGATGAGGCAGAGGATGAGGCAGAAGTGTGTGTGTTGTGTTGCTAGATCGCTCCACCGTCGCAGTTTGTGATGAGTGTAAGGAGCGCTATTGTACTGAATGTATTGACACCCACACTTGTGGGACCAATGTTATGATGCAGCTCTACTGTTCGCGATACCTCAATAACGCCCATCGCTTCTACTGGAGATCGATGCGGTTGTGCTATCCTAACCCCCCATTCTCCCAACTTGCTAAGGTGTTGACCAAGATCGGGGGGAACATAGTCTAAAAGTAGCGCGCCGGGCAAACTTTCCCCCATTGTGGAAACAATTCGGGCACGTCGGAAGGATTCTTGTATGGCCAGCGAAGATGCTTGGTCTATTGTGAATCCCATGAACCCTTTCTCTCGCTGTTACTGGCTAATGACATTTCCCAAGCGCCCCCTAAATATTCAATGAAGTGTCGCACATCAATACCCTCCCCCGGGTCTGATGAGGTGACGAGGTCCCGTTGAAGGGCCAACGTGCCACGGTTAGTCAAAAAGTAGAGGAGACAGGGTCGCTGGTGCATGGTGGGTGGTGGGGAACCGAACTAGGGGGTCACAGCACATGCGCGGGGGCAGCAAGGGCAAAACTCCCAAAGCAGCGTGGATCAAAACGGATTGCTTGCAGAGTAGGGCAGCATCCGACTGTCGAAAGGGTCTACAATATCAGCAGTGCCCTGATGGGAGGTTCTTAGATTATGACTTCTCGACCCGGAATTCGGTGTTGCTTTGGTGCCCTGAAGGAGAGTGGTGGGGGGTAGGGTGATAGGGGGAGGAGAGCCACAAGGGGGCAGGTGTAGACATGTAGGACAAGTCGAGTATCAGCGTGAGTCCGTATGTCAGGGGGTGCAGCCTATGGAACGGCAGCGGCCATTGCACTTGAGAACAAGGGGGCGGGCGAGTGCCTATCACGCTGGTGAATCACGGAGGGACGACGTGGGGGGGGGGATAGCCGCATCGAGGGCAGTGGTAACCTTGTAAACTACCGTGCTTTGGAAACGGGCGATGGACTGGTGAGCTGCCCTAGGCCCCCCTTGACGAGATTGCAGGTGCGTACAGAGGGAGTTAGGGCGCAATGCAGTTTTGTGTGTTGCTTTGGTTACTACGTTGAAATCCCCTAGCACTTTGGCACATTCTTTGACCAAGGGTTCGAGGAACCTGTCACAGGTGACTCGTTCATGGGCCGTATGGGGGCCGTAGTATGAGGCTATCGTAACGTGGCGCATCGATGGGTCCGTGTGTTGTGGCCCCGCGGCAGAATAATAGCCTCCCGGGCACGTGTACACCCAGACGGGGCTTGGCAGGTGCTATTGATGTGTATGTGAGGAGGGCAACTCCAGCCTTGGAGTCTAGGGAAGTGGTTAATAGGTGGTATCCCCAAAACCGGCCGATGTGTACATGATCCTCTTTTTTCCCTCTTCTTGCGCTCCCTTTGGCTCCGGCTCCTAGTGGTTCCGGCCCCGGGTGCCGTGGGCCTTGGCGCCGTGGTGGGCTGTTTTCCTTGTTGTGCTCCCCCGCCCCTATTTCCTCCCGTGCGCCCTCTGGCTCCGGCGTTTTGTAGTTCTGGTCCCGGGTGCCCTGGGCTGTGGCGCCGGGTTGGTTGTTTCCTTGCTATGCCCCCCCTCCCCCGGGCCAGAGAGAGAGAGAGAGAGAGAGAGAGAGAGAGAGAGAGAGAGAGAGAGAGAGAGAGGGGGGGGGGGGGGGGGGGAGAGAGAGACCCGCAGAGCGAGAGTTAGAGACTAACCGGCACTGTGGGAGGGTGGTGGGTGCGAGCTGACCCGGATATGTAGGCAGCCAACGCACAAACGCAAACCACCTGGAGTGGTACTGAACAGGTCAGCGCTGCAGTGCAGCAAGGCACTTATTGAAACATTGAACTGAGTGGTGATGACCATGCGCCTGTGACACGGGGGCGTATGCGAGCCCAGTATCCGTTGCCTCATGGCCCCCCCCGGGCTCCAGTCAGCAACCACCTGGTGTGGTACAGAACTGGTCTACGCTGCAGTGCAGCAAGCAAAACACTGAACAATGTGATTATGACCATGCGCCTGTGACATGGGGGCGTATGCGAGCCCAGTTTCCGTTGCCTCATGGCCCCCCGGGCTCCGGCCTTGTGTGGTTCCGGCCCCCGTGCCCTGGGCCTTGCCGGGCTCTGTTGCTGAGTGTCACCAAAGTGTACATCTTCACGATGCTGCACAAGCAAAGAGCGGAAGCCGTTGAAAAGATGCGGGCTTGTACTGCACGTGTTGTGACCACAAAGGAGACACAGTGTGCAAAGGTTATATGCACAGGAGGGTGGTGTTGCACACTGTGCGTGACTGTCGGGGATGCGGGTGGAGGTGGACGCGGTGAGGCCGGGGCCTTCGCTACGTGGAGATTGACGTAACGTAGGTGAGAGATACAAAGCGCAGCTCCATCGTGTCGCAACCAGAGGACCAAGGAGGGCTACATCTGGCTTCCTCATGCATTCGTGTGGCACCAGGCTGCCTACCCCTTGGTGCACATAGTCAACCATCCACATCACTTTCTAGCACCCATACGGGAACGATTTCGGGCCTGGTGCGTGAAGATAGGGCTCCCTTACCCCCTCTACCCTTTGCGCAAGCACGGCCTTGTCTAAGCACGCCGTGTATGAACAATTTGTGGCCGCAGCTCCTCCGCCTGTGCTGGACACAAGAACACTAATTTCCTGCCGGTCGGATACTGGGCGTGACGGCGAGCGTCGGATTATGGCTCAGCACGGGCTGGGCGTTGAACATCTATTGTTAGTAATTTTTGGCACCACGGTTTCCGTGGTCCCATATGTAAAATATGGTTTACAAACATTTTACCACACATTGCCACCCAATGATGTTTGTTTTGATCTCATTGTGAGCCACTGCTTATCTTCCCCTTGCACAGCCTATCACCATCTGTATCTAAGGGCTCTCCTAGATGGGGGCAGTCACGTGTGTTTGCCGTGATGTGTTCCGCACGCAATCACAGTATTGTCTAAGCACAGGTTGGGCGTTGAACCGCTGTTTTGCCAAGGTTTTTGGGACCGCGGCCGTGCTTGTGCAAGGGGCGCAGGGGGGGGAGGAGGGTACAAACCTAGACATTTCCCCTACATACAGCTTGGAATGGTCAGATTAGCCCCCCTCTCTGTCATGGCTTGGTCGGCAAAAGCCTCTCTTTACTGTGCCGACAACCCTCGTTGGTCAAACCGCCAGTGAACACAAATGATCTGCCAATTTGGCGCAATGTGTATTGCCGCAACGAATATAACTATACATACTACTCCTCCTCCGTGATTAAACCAGGGCTCACCACATGGGGCCAATTTGCTAGAGAGAACCATCCCCGACACCGTTGCACACTTCCCTCAGCATGGAAACCGGTATGTATCTCGGCACGCTGTGCTCTAAACGTGGTCAAACCTCAAGATAAAATTGACCTACCGGTAACATGGTCCAGGGGTTGGGGCAAAGGCTTTTCCTTGCCGTTTGCGAGCTCGGAGCCCAACATACATAGACTGCAACCCAATTGGGTATGGTGGGAGTGGACCCCGGGCAAGCTCCAGCGCACAACCAAAGAATTCATAAACCGAGCTTTGTGGCACCGGTTTCTCGTACATGAACACATTCTGACACTCACGGGCACGACTGATTGCCCGCTTTAGCACTCTATACAAAGGGGGCGGGCGCCAATACAAAAGTGTCTGTCCATCTGGGTCTGTATGCTGGTCAAATGGACCTCAATGTCACGGCGGGGGTGGGGTGGGGGGGCAGACCAAGTGGCGTGACTAGATAGAGCAATTGCGACATTCCATCCATGACACCCTAAGCACCCGGTTATGGCAAGCTCCACGCCCCACAGGGGAGCATGGGGAGCCGAGGGCAAAAGCTCAGGCACACAGATGGGCACAAGAGAGGAAAAGCACAAAGAATGCACAATATCAAGAATCATCATCCAGGAACGCAAAGAAACAATTTGCGGCGGAACTTGCACGGAGAATCTTGAGCCTCCAACAGATCAAGCATCATCGATAGATACTCCCGGGTCCGTTCGGCTATCCTTGGGTTTGGTGGAGATGAGTGAACGGGACTCAAAGCAGGAAAGGCCAAACTTTTGGAGAGAAATGCCCATAGGCCTTCTACATGATACATGGGCATAGGGTCCAGACTCGGACTCCGTGGACACTAAACCCCAAAGATGGTCTACGGAGTTGGGCTTTAGTACGGATGTAAGTCAGACAAATAAAAGGGAACGAATCAACCCCTTCCCCCCAACGGAGGAACAACAACGGAGGAACAACAGGGCAAGGGTTAGAGACTAACCGGCACTGTGGGTGGGCGGTGGGTGCGAGCTGACCTCGGTGTTCAGAGGGCCAGAGCCAATGCACAGTCAGCAACCACCTGGTGTGGTACAAAACTGGTCTGCGCTGCAGTGCAGCAAGCAAAACACCGAACAATGTGGTGATGACCATGCGCCTGTTACACGGGGGCGTATGCGAGCCAAGTATCCCCTGCCTCATGGCCCCCAACGGAGAGAAGGAGACAGCTCAATCTGGCCAAAGTGAGGGATTCACAGTAGGGAATCGCCACATTTCTCGGGCATGTGCATATGTGATTTCAGAATATTTTAATATTTGGGTGATCACTGCTCGCCCCTCCTTACTGCATGCTGATGAATAAAGAAGCAGGGCCCACATTCATCTAGTTGGTACTCACTCAAGAGCTCCAAACCTTCATCAACAACAAAGCAGTCGACTGGCTGTCCAGAGCCGCAGTGGAGGTCTTGGACAAAATCAGAGATGCGGTCGTGGACAAGGAGGAATGGCCCAGAGAAGACAGCGGATTGACAGGCGATGATTCCCAGTTACTGAAGGCGATCTCTACCTACGAAGCGGCCCATGCGCAAAGAATCGACATCCGATCTGGTGAATTCGGACCCTTGGCGGAAGGGGCGGGACAGTAGAGTCGAGATGTGACGAGGGTTAGCTTGGACTAGGGTTTGATTAAGGAACTCTCAAACTTCGTGGCAGTCGCGTTTGAGGTGGTTCTTTCGGCGGTGGATGGACCAATCCTGGCCAAAGTATCAGCGGAAGTGGGCCTCAAGATGGCAAATGCGGGAGTGGAGAAATACATCCTTAGGGACATGATCCCAACAATGTTAGAGGACCTAGAGTTCATAGACCAGGACACCTTGCGAGTGTTGGCATCATATGCCTTTTATACGGAAAAGGGATTTGAAATCCGAGTTGTAGGGTCCAAGGCCAATGTGACTTTTGTGCGGAGCGCCAAACAAGCGGAGGGTGGAAAGAACTCTGCTCCCGTGGTGGTTTAGCTGAGCAGGCGCACAAAAGAACTTGAGTCCAAACAGGGAGAGCATAAAAAGGAAAAGGTGCGCCCAAAACCGTCGGAAGAAGCGATGGAAATCCTGCTCTCGGAAGAGGGTGTCCCAAAGTGGATGGAGAAGCTCGGAGCCGCCCTCGTGCCGCAATTTAAGGAACCCGAAGGGCCGGAAGGGCGGAAACTGATCCAGTTCCTGAGGAATGAAGTCAGGGCAGCAATGTGGGGTACAAAAGAATCTTACGCACCGCTCGCCCCATGCTATTGCTCTCTGCGTCCAGATCCCAGGCGTACCCGAATTCACCTTCGTGAACCAGCATGGTTTGTTCACCCTACCGGAAAGGGAGGCCTTAGACGCCTGGATTGCGTCTGTTCCCAATGTGGGCATCGTTAGAGGAGGCTTCAATGACGGAATTTGGCACGCAAGGCCACGTCGCAGGAAGATATGGCACGACTCGCTCGACTCCGGACGCCTTGTTGACCCGCAATACCAAACGGTGCCTTAACCGCTTGGCCCGAGCCACACCCGAGGGGGCAAACGCCTGGACGCGCTCCTGCTGTCACAAACAACATGGAATGCACTCACGCCGGGTCTACCAAGCTACCACGTTCCCGTTGGGAGGCGACCACGCAGGTGTTGAAAACACCGCGGTCGTGCTCCCCAAGCCACAGTCCCCAGATCCCGAGGTCATCAGCATCCGCGACTGGACGGGTAGAGATCTGAAGCGCTTCCGCGCACATATGGGGAGATCGTACCGGGCTGTCCCCAAAAACATGACCATGGAGACTGCCAGCAATATGGTGCTGAAAGAGGTCGCGCGGTACGTCGCTGCACACAAGAAGCCAAACGGACGACCGTACCAGGCTCATGAGGATCTGCAGACCCGTCTCCCCAAGAACCCTTGTGGCCAGGCCGCACTCAAACAATGGGGTGAACATATGCAACGCAAACACCACAAGGAGGTGATGAAGAAACTGCGCCGTTTCCGCAAATCCGCAATTGGGGGCACAGGGACGTTCTTCGCGGAGCTCGCCACGTGGCTTGTGAAGCCTGCCCACGTTTGCACCATGTCTCCCAGTGTGGCGTCGGCAACCAAAAAGCTGCCCGATTTTGCGGGAGATCCACAATGGGATCCAGAGAAGACCTTCAATATGTTGCCAAATCTCCGCGTGCCAGGAGCTCCCGTGGGTCAGACCCTACAAACGTGGCGCGGGTTCCAGGAGACGGCCAATCAGCCCAAGAAAAAGTCAATGGGAATGGACGGGGTCCCGCCGCACACAATACAGTGGCTACCGGAGAAAACTTCGTGGTAATTTGGTACATGCATGTGGACATCGCTATAGGACGGTAGTTGCTTGCATCCCCGGGATCGCCCTTCTCATACAACAACGATATTCGGGCATCGGTCCATTCTGTCAGGATCTGTCCTTGGTTCCATACCTCACAGACTCTTCTATATAGGATCCATTGCATGTGATCTTGAGGCGCACCAAGAAACCTCTCACCGGAGTACTATCCGAGCACCAAGCTAGAGGACGAAGGGGACATACCACACTGTCCTAGGCTACAAAATTGTGGTCGTCAGCGCTCAGCATGCCACGAGCACCGGACGTGGTGCTCCTAGATATCGCCAAAGCGTATCCGAGCACCCCCCACCCACTGCTGTGGGCTGCAATGCAGCAGGTGGGGGTACCAGAGCGCTACATCTCCATGATGCAGTACGCATACCAAGGGACACGGTGCAACTATCGGGTTGATGGCGAAAAGACCACCAGAGGAGGGGAGCGAAAGAGGGATGTCCCCTCACGCCCCTACTCGTTTGCGTGGTGTACGAGATGTTTCACGGAACGCTAGCGGCAGAATTCCCCTCCGTCCACTTCTACACGTACATGGATGATGTGGCCTTTGTCTCGCCGGACCGATCGACTACGTTGTCCGTGCTAAGGAGGGTCACGGACCTGGACAACACACAGGGCTTCCATGTGAACAAAGGAAAAACAGAGGTGTACTGTTGGTCGGCGACCTACAAGGTGGACCAGCTACTGTGGGACGGACAGGTTAATACTGTCAGACCTCCCATCCTCAGCTACCTGGGACACATCATTGCACACCCACGGTGGGCACACAAGGCGCGGTCGGACTACCTGGACTTGATTACGTCGGACCTGGCTCAGTATGCGCATATTCCCATGGATGGCTGGGAACGAAAACAGGTGGTCAACTCCATCTTGATGCCTAGGTGGCCCCACCGGGCGGTGCTCATTCCCTCGGACAGGTGGTACAAGGAGGTAGACGGCCTGTGTTCGGTGTTTGTACGCCAACCTAAAGGTATGGTCCCGGGACGGAATATCAAACAACTCAGTGCCCCTGTATCTTGCGGAGGCATGGGGCTGCATCAGCTGTAATGGGCCTACCGACGGCGCTTCATCACCACCATGCAGCAGACCGTCCGTCACTAGCACCAAGCATTTCGGGTCTCCCTCAACACATCAGTGGAACGTAGCCAGACGCCTTTTCTTGCGTACGTGACTTTGTTGAATTCACGGGAGCAATCTCGTGCATATTGCTAAAGCACCCCCGTCGCCGTCCCGCGGGTCCGAGTCTTATCGACAGCGAGGACACGGAGGACGGTCGCATGATCCACAATAAAATAGCCCCAGGCGGCCAAGAGGACACAGCGCACCGGTAAGGGCTTGCCAAACCGCGGTGGCATGTCGTGGAAGGAGGACAGGTCCCGGCACGCTACCAACCCACTGTGGCAGGGGGTTGCGAAGTCTACACCAACGGTTGTGATCCGCAACGGACGACATGGTACACAGATGGAAGTAGAAAAGGCTATCTGGCGGGTAGGGGGGGCGCCACATGCGACTGCTGAGCAAGTTTCAGACTTCACTGCGGGCCACTGCACGTGATTGGACGAGTGCGGGGTCCTCAAACCCCGTACCGGGCGGAACTCATTGGCATGTATGTCGCTTCCTGCCTGGCACGAGCTGGTGACGAGGTGGTTTTAGACAATCAGGCCGCAGCGGATTGTGCTGCAGCCGCTCCTTACCATGAAGTCTCTGGCGTGGACGTCCGCCAGCCATTAGCACAGGCGCTCCAACGCAAGTCACTGGTGCCGGGGTGGGTGCCAGGCCACCGGGAAGAACATGAGGCGCGGACGCCTGAGGAAGCCCAAGACATACGGGGAAATAACCTTTCCGACTCGTTGGCTTCCATGGGAAGCGAGCCCCCATTGACACCATACACACCAGATGCGCCGCATGGCATAGGTGTGGGAGGCACGGAGGCACCCACGCCGGCAAAAAAGTGGAGCACGGCAATGCGCCCACATGCCACACCGGAGGGGGCGCACTGGGCAACTTGGCTGCCCTTAAAGGGAGAGCGCCGCAGGCTGTGGCTTCAGTGGGTGTGGGGAAACGTGTGGTGGAGAGGGTGCATGCCTCCATGGAAGAAATGGGCCCAACCATGTGCTCTGTGTGGATCCACACACCAAGGAACGGCGCAGACATGCCTTGTGCAGCGTGGGGCATGGAGGACACTGTTCGTGGACGAGTGGGCGAAAACCTGGGGACCCTGGGAGCCAATGGCCCGGCAGTGGCTCTCTACAGCCACTTATGACGACCTTGCCCGTGTAGCGAAGTTCCACATTCCCCTGTCTCTTGTGGAGTTAATCCCGCCCGACCACATGCTTGATTTCCGGTACAGGGTCGCGGTGCACCAATACCAGTGCATAAAGCTGGCTGGTGAGCTACGCCACAACCTTCCCATGCCGCAGAACTCGCTCGAGGAGCCGCGCTCCTCATCGGGCGGAACGGCCATCTGGTCCACGGCCTTTCGCCGCAGGGCCCAGTGCTCGCCCCCTACCGAGGAACACCTTGTCCGACAATGCCACTACAACCCCCGAAAACGCGCGGTGGCTGGCAGCCAACAAAGGTCTGCAAAACCCAAAAGAGATCATAGGCTGGAAACTAGGCGCACGGTGACGAAACTCCTGCGTCAACCATATACCGTTTCAAGGGCGTGCATGGTAATCAGGGCTTTACCGGTGTTGACCGGGGACGGACTCACTTGTGCGGAAACCTTCCTCGACACAGGCATGCACTTGACGCCGTCCGTGACCCCCACAAAACCGTGGCGACCGGTGACAGGCGCAACCTACATGGCGGCCAATAATCTGATGCAGACGGCTCAATCACTCATCAGGGAAACCGTGCGCGGAATCCTGGCGCAACGAAAGGTTAGTGTCGGGGTGGCAGTGACATGGGCCTCACACGTGGACGCCTGCGCTAGGGTGCTCGCCGTGTACGCTCAGCGCACGCGGTTTTGGTTCCACCATAGTGTTCGCGTGACGCTCTATGCAGCGCACCGCGCACGTCAACGTTTCCTTTTGGGCACACTGTCCAGCCTGCGCCGCCTAACCACACGGTTCCTGCGGCATATACAAATGTTTGAGCTGGCGCTGCGCCTTGCGCTCCCCCACTCGGCCGCAGTTGCCCGGGCCAACATTAGCCACCAGCAGCTGCCCTACCATAAGTTCCGCACATGGGCTGCTATGATGACCCATAAGCTGGGGGACAAGGACACGTGGTTGACCGCGGCTATGTGCGATACCTTGCAACTCCCACCGCACGTGACCCTTGGCTTGCTACCAACACACTAGAAAAACCATCACTTGAAACTTCGGACTGGGCAGCCAATGCCGGTGGCAGAGCAGATCTGCACACCACTGTCAGCCGACTTGTGGGATAACACTAGTTGAACCTCGTTTCAACTTTTGTTTGCGCTTCCTTTCTTAGGCAGTTTTTCTGTCTTTAATTTGTAGGGGGGGGGGGGTAGTGTTCTGCCCTCTCCCCATGGGCCCGAGGGCCGGTGCCGGCGGGTCAGCATGCTGAGGCGACAAGCGGGTGCTGCGGCTCCTTTTTGGACCGCATGAAGCAGATCGCGGGGGTTGAGAAGGGGCTGGTTGACCGCGGCCCGGCCACCGTCGAGAGTGCGGTGCTCGTGGGCCTGACCCCCGCCATCGCCGAGGTCAAGGCCCTGGCGGACGCGGGGCGGGGCCCGGCGCTGCTGCCGGCGGTCGTGCACAATGTCGAGTACGCTGTGGACATGGTTCTGCGGCTCAAGCCGCTCATCCGAGGTCACCACGCTGGTCGCAGACATTGTGGCAGTCCTGCAGCTCACGGCCAACGGCACGACGGAGGTTGTGGCGCAGTCGGTGGCGGCCTTCAAGACGGAGGTGGACACGCACGCCCAGGCCTTCTCGACAACGGACCTGCAGGAGCTCAACAACGGGCTCGACGCTGCGGTGCAGTGGGTGCAGTGCGGCCTGCTTGCGTCGCTGCAGAGGGCCCCTGCGCTGGAGGCGCTTGCGCACGACGGTTTGACGCTGCGCTCGGTCGGGTCCTTCACCACCGCCGCCGGGGTAGTGACACTGGCAGCACCAGCACCCGCGGTGGCAGCTTTGCAGCAGCGGCGGCAACAGTGGTGTTGCCTCTCTATCGCCGTCACCATGTGCAGTGGTAGGAGCATCAACACCCGATGTTGGCGGCAGCGGGACCAGCAGCGGTGAATCTGGCACCAGCAACACCAGCAGCTCTGGCAGCCGCGGCAGCAGCAGTGGTTTTCCCTCTGTATCGCCATCACAATCTGCAGGTATTGAGCCATCAGACTCTGGCATTGGCGGCAGTCGGACCAGCAGCGGTGACGCTGGCGGCAGCAGCAGCGGCACCAGCAGTTCTGGCGGTGGCAATAGCGGTGTGGTTGCCTTTATGTCGCCACATCACCTGCAGGCGTGGAACTTCGAGCAGTGGCATTGGCAACAGCGGGAACATGAGCAGCGGCACTGGCAGCGACGTCGCTGAAGGACTGGCGCAGATGTTGCTCGCCGCCGCCCTCTCGATGCGCGACGCGATCCACACGCCCTCTTAAGTCGTGGATGCTTCGAGCACTGGCGTTGATAGCAACGGGACCAACAGCAATGACGGTCGCGGCACCAGCACCGCCAACGTAAGCACTTTGTTGAGCCAAAGCCCCATCTGGCTACCTGCACTGTTGGCCCTAAGGCCGGTGTTATGGATCTTGGTTCGTTGCTGAGTTGCTGAGTGAGCCTCGGCTTGGCCGAGTTGCGCCCGGCGCCGTGGCCGTTTGGCTGCAGAGCAGCCGGGCGCCCACCTGCAGCCCTACTCGGCGCTGACGGATCCGATGCTGTTGCCGCTGTGTCGCCATCACCGTGTGTGGGTCCGGGAGCATACAGCCCGTATCGCCCGTCGCTTTGGCTGTCTTGACTTGCGGTGCCGGCCCTAAGGCCCATGGGGAGTTTTATGGGTTGGGGGGGGGGGGTTAGGAATCAGAGGGGTTTTAGGACTCAGTTTCAACCCTTCAGGTTCCCCAGCGGGGCTATGCCCAGCGGGTTCCTGATGGCACCAGTGCGTGGCTAGGGCTGGGGGGGGGGGGGGCAGGGAGGGTTGCGGCGGAGAATGAATACCCAAGTTCTGTGCAGTGTTCTTGTGCTCCGCCTTTGCAAACACTAGTTGAACCTCGTTTCAACTTTTGTTTGCGCTTCCTTTCTTAGGCAGTTTTTCTGTCTTTTACCGCCCACCCACCCACGGCGGCCGCACCGCTTCTGGGCTCGGCCGTCCGCCCGGCGGACCCCAACCGTGTCTCGTTTTGTTTGGGGGGGTTGCATGCTGCACCCCGCCCTTTATTGGGTACCATGGTTGCGTGTGGTTGGGTCCAGAATGATCACCGTCTCAGGTGGCGGCAGTCTGACATGTTGAGGGGGTGACTTTTTCGTTCCCTGGTACTTGTGTAGTGTCAGTCTCGTCCGTTGACCGCTGTGCGCTGGGACTGCGTCCGCTTTATATGCGGGCAGCCATGGCTCTCTTGGAGGGCAGGGTCAGCATTCTATCGCCGGCATCGCCGGTCTAGGTGATACATTGTACTGCTGCCCCAAGTTCTGTGCAGTGTTCTTGTGCTCCGCCTTTGCAAACTTGTCCCCACAGGCGTCCTCGATGGACTTGTATAACCCGCACGAAGCCTGTGGCTATAGTTACAACGGCCGGACTGATGCTAGGCAACCTGCCTATGTGTGCCCCTTCTTTGTTCATAGTCAGACTTTGAACTTCGAACTTATGTGGCGCCAAAAGAAAAAAAGGTACAAAAGAATCTTATGCAAGCAAGTACCACCAGAAATCAAACCATCGCCAAGAACATGTAGGAAGGAATTTGCAGTCGCAAGGAACTCGACCCAAGAAAAAGCATAACGTGTTGATGGAGCAGATGGTGGACAAGGCAGGACAGGTACAGAGAAAAAACAAAAACGGGGTACTTGTGGTTCATCGAGTATGAGGGGGACAACTCCTACATGATGAAACCAGGCGATGCTTACAATGTGCAAAATGACCCGGCAGAGAAGTGCACAGAATACGGAAAAGGACACTGGGTCTGGACGTGCGACGTGGTTTGACGAGACGAGATCCCAGGCGATGGAGTGAGCTTGGGCCCTCTATTTGTCTTGGAGACGGATCCCGGAGAGACGGGAGAATCGGAAGGAAAAACCGCTGCGTCATGCCGCAGGGGGCGAGAAATGTCTCAGTGTCATGTGACCGGGACAGAACTAGCAAAAGCACAGTGTGTTAGCCAGACAACATGGCACAACAGAGACGGTGCCGGAGGAGACGGGAGCGACGACAATTACCGGTCAGAAGAAGAAAATCAATCGGGAATTTGGAGTAATGGCCAACTTACCGCATTGCGGTAGTCAGTCTGGAAGGCATCCTACAACAACGCAGAGCTGGTGGACCTCCGAACAAGCGACCCTACTAGCGCTTGCTTGGAAGACGTCATCAGTGGGAGCTTTTGCATTCAGGTTTGCGAAAGCTCTGAAGAAAGCATACCGCAGCCCAAGAAGAGCCAGAATGGAAGATCCTTGGGCAACAAGAAAAAATGACCATGGGGAGGATCCTAAGCACCACCAAACCATTCCTCTTAGCGGCAACATGGGCGGTGTCTATGGGAATCGCAAAACGTACAGTGCCCAAATTCTTCTGGAAGTATGTCAAGAGAGCACAGAAGAGGGGACAGCGGAGAATGCGTGGGACGAGACAAAGGTCCCGTGGGCATCGGTTGAGGCCCTGCAGACAATGGCTGCCCAGGCTCGGCACCCTATTGAGTGGGCGGTCTTGGCGGCAGCGGTAGTGTCGATGGTGGCAGGACAACGCGTCGGAGAAATGGCGGGGATCAAGGTGAGAGGACTGGACAGAATGAGAGGCACCATCACGTTCTGGAACGAGAAGGTCAACCGCATAACGTACTCCCGGACATTGGGGCCCTAGGCGCTTAGATATGTCCGGTTCTTACACTGGTGGGCAATCTGAAAGTTCGGCTGCACCTAGCAGGACAAAACCTTTAGTGGGCCGCGGCAGCCCGAACGGGTCATGGCCAAGCTACTCGCAGGGTCAAAGTTCCAGGAGGTCCGCTGGCATGGACCGGGCCGACTTTGCGCGGCAACCCCGTACCTTGCAGGAACCCCCTTGCCTAGCATCAAGGCGTGGTGCATATGGCAGTCCACACAAGCGGCCAAGGGGTATGCGGAGTGCGCAGAAGAAGGGACAATCAAATTTGTCTCCCAATGGTCCAGCGCCCCAAATCTCGTCAGCAAGGACATGTTCGCGAAGAGGTCATGTAGACTTGCAGTCCCCGATGTCCGGCAAGCGGAATTCTTCCCCAACAACGTTCTCAGCGATAGTATTGACGGCAGAGACATTGGACAATGAAGCGCAAGTACCTCGGGGGGCAATGACACCCAGGCCTGACCCCGCCGACGAATGCCCATGAAGAAGCGCCGTTGTCGGGCAAGGGCCTAATCTGGTTGATGATGGCTGGCAGCACCCCGCAAAGTGGACCACCTGCCTGGACCCGGCTAGTTGCCGCAATGCACGGCCTCCTGATAAACATTGCGGAGCCCTGCCGTGGAAACTTTCACGTGGGGTGGCGAATGGGCTGAAGGTGCCCTGCTCGGAAACCATCCGGGCGCCGCAGCTGGTCTCATTTAGAGCACGCAAACGGTTTTACGAATATCACACACAAGGACCGTGGATGAAGACTCTTGTACATGCCATAGAGCAACTGTCGAGTATGGATTGGGACCTTTTGGATGACGATTACGATGGATCCGACGGAGAGCCAAGGGAAGGAGTTGTATCCGACGACATGGCAGATGCAGGAATTGGGCTATGTGGGAGCTATGGCGCGCCCCTGGAGATCAGGACCGCAGCTGTGTCTTCTCAAAGGTGGTTACTCAGATCCAAAACTGGAAAACACAAATGTCCAAGTACCTAGTCCACCCGCTTACAAAACTATGTAAGCTCTCATGCAAGGCGCTCTTGACGGATGGCCTCCTGCACGCACGGGCAAGCGACATGGACAGCAACTGCTGTGCATTTGTGAAGCCAAAGAACGCGCAAAACTGCGCCTTCATCGTGGACCTGCACAACCTGATCAAGGAATGCACAATCAAACTGCGCAAGTCCCCACTCTCGACGGTGGCGGAGATCTTCAATAGGATAGAACCAATGAGACGGCGAGGCCCTATGTTTGGAACCACCGCCGACCTGACGAATTTCTACTCGTCGTCGAGGATGCTTGATGTGGTGAGGGACCTCTTCCGCTTGGAAGACGCGCGGACTTTCACTCACTTCCATTTGGGTGGAACTACTCCCCGCTTATTGCCCAAGGAACACCGGGGGACCTCATCAAGCGATGCGTGGAGAGGTTCGCTTGAAGTGGGGTGGTGTACTTCCATTACCTGGATGACATCCTGCTTTTGGCAAGGGACACAGCCCTGTTGCGGGTGGTCAGGTGCAGTCTGTGCGAGTTGTGGCAAGCGCAGCCACTATTGATAAGCAGCAAAAGCCACACGGATTCGTCGGCGCTGGTCACATGGATTGGTAACACTTTTGACCGAGCCAGAGGGACAGTGCACAACACTCCAGGAACAATGCGCAAGGCGCTGGCGGTAGTGGTAAGGGCAGCGGTGTCCAAGCTGACGCCAAAAACAGTGGAGAGGGTAATAGGTCGGCTTCAGTGGCTGTTTGGGCCCCGGCTAGGCATGACGGCGTTCACGTTTGGTTAGTACGGGTGGAAGTCTACAGGGTTCACGTGCGCTCGCACGCCCTCACGCATTATGACCCTCAGCATGGTGGATGCGTTCCTAAGTGGGACACTGCCTGTGCATGGGACAATATCTGCTGCCCCCCCCCCCCCCCGCTTGCACCTTGGGTGGCAGTAGACGCCACAAAGGCGGGGGGGGACTGCACAGAGTGGGTGTGTCGCCTAGCAACGGAGCTTTTAGGTGCTGAACCTTCATGTCGCAGAATCAGCAATAGGGAGAACTCTAGGGCATAGGGTACACCACCAGCCTAGTGGAAAAATGTGGATGGAGCCCTGCCAACGTGGTGGGGGATAACATGGCGGCCATTGCCAGGGTTAAGAAGCTGTCTACCACACCGGGGGCTGTCACCTAGAACAAAATGCTACGTAGGATCTTCAACAGGCTCCGGTGGTGTGGGGCCCTGTGGCATTTGTTTGGGGTCAAATAAGAGATGATGCTGGCGGATCCCCTGTCCAGGTTGAAGGGGACCGACCGGAAATCACTAACCAGGGCGACAATAGACGCTATGTCCAAGTGGGGAACCCTCATGTCCGATGTCCGACAACTGAACCACATGGGCTCGGCAGGGGTATGACCACACCTCTTCCACTTGCAACCGCGCCTAGCAAGTACTGGCCTCCATGCCACATCATTTTATACATGCCCATGTTTTCACATGTGAGCCGAGGCCCCTTGGTGTCATGCCACCAAAGGCGCAAGATGAAAGGCCTAAGCCGCAACCGGAAAGACAGCGCTTCAAGGTGTTGGCCATATGACACTTGGCAGAAGTGGAGCAGGAGGCATTTGAGACGCCGAGACTCACACTTGACGCGATGATCTGGAGGCACAATCAAAGAATCTGGGCAGGACTGCACATTAGCTCGGAAGCCAGAAGGACGATTGAGGTTGTCAGGACGAGAGGGGATCCAAAGGTGAGGTTGAAGCATGAAATGTACTCCCTACTTGTCTAGGTGATGTGGCCTCTGAAACAGAGGGTATGCGAGAACATGCTGGTACAATGGATCCGCAAAGACACATTGCAACTTCACGACTTTGATTGGGAGGTCTCCTTGATTGTCCCTACCCCAGGCGGACGGACACCAGTTTCCGGTTCTGCCAACTAGGCCAGGGCTTATCACCACATTTGGTTTTCGGGAATGCCCGATATCTTGCGCCGTTTCGAACAAGTCCTATTCCGACAATGTGACCCAATCTTGGGCGACGCACTGCGTGTAGTATATACACTTTTGATTACAGAGCCATGCATTAGACAGTACGCTTGAGCAACACTGACACGGGTGCCTCGCCGAGTGTCCCTAAGGACATGACATGCTCCTTTGCGAGTGCCCGGGAGGACGGTAGTATCGTACTCTTGCGAGGCACTGTAAAGGCGAGCCATGGGTCTAATGCAGGCGACGTACCCGTGTCTTTACACGGATCCCAAAGCCCTTTCGTGTCATGCCACCGAGGGTCTATGGATGGGACCAACCCCACAAGCTCAGACGCTCAGTTGTTAAGCCCATGTGTGGATGCAAGTACTTGTAGTGACACGGTCCCCGGAGGGGTGGGTAGCATGCTGAAGCAGCAATGACACAGGTACATCGATGAGTGTCCCTGAGAACATGACATGCTTCTTTGGGCGTGTACTCGAGGACGTGAGTTAAATACCGCTCGGATGTACTGTACACGCGTGACATGGGTCCAAGGCAGGAGACGAACGAGTGATTTTACACATGATATGAAGCCCTTAGGGGTCTTGACACCGAAGAGACTTGGAAGGGTCCATCGCCACAGTCCTAGAAGCACAGAACTTATGCCCATGTCTGCATGCTACTACCTGCACAGACACGTTCCTCGGTGGGATGGGCGCGGAGAGTGATGGAGCACGTGCCTTAGTTTGTGTTGTGCTTGTGAGACCAGAATCCAGGGAGGAAAATTCAGGGAACCACCGGATTTCCCATGCATGTGGATATCTGATTTCAGAGTATTTTTATATTTTGGTGATCATGGCCCGCCTGCCTGCCCTATACAACGAGGTGTTTCTATACACTCACGGACACTCACACCATACTGAACCCATAGCCCACCAGCAGCCAGTGATGGAGCATGTGCCTGAGATTCTTTTGTGCTTGTGAGACCATGATCCAGGGAGGGAAATCTACCAACCCCCCTACTTCACTTGGGCGCGATGGATAAGCACCAATAGTGACACGACGCATGCCCCACGCTCTAGTGAGGACTCGGACTCATAGTCCCCTGGCGAGAAGGGGCTCCTCTTGATGAGACTTCAGCATAGATGTCGTTGAATCTACAAAAAGGTGAAGAACCCCACAACCCCACGAGTTAAAAAGTGGTGCGGCAGCATTTATGCATAGGATGTGGATTCCTCTCATCGCCTGTTCCAACACAGTGAATCCACAAAAAGGTGAAAAAACCCCACCACCCCAAGGATGGCCAGGACGCGCCGAACGTCACGTTTGCCGGCGCCTTGGGCACTAATTGGGAGGGGATGATCAGGGTAGCAGCATCGTTACATTACCATAGTCCGCATGCACGTGGCTTGGGTTGCCCTGGGGGTACATTTCAACCCCAGAGGCTCGTAGTGGTTTTGTTTAGTGTCGTGGTCCATGGAGATGATCGTCCCTTCGGGCGCTTCGTGTTCCCCAATGACGGAGCTGGATGTAGTTTTGGTGTTTTTTTTTGCGATCCGTGGAATCGTTGAGCGGTGGCTCTGCCGGTGAGGCTGTGTGGTGCCACAACTCACCTCATTTCCTTCCTTCCTCCATGGTTGTTCAACACACTTTGTCTGCTCTTCGCTTGGGCGCTATCCATAAGAGAGCAAGTGCGTGTGCGTCGAGCAAGATGCCAAGGTTGAACGAAACTAAAAAGACTCATAAGCTGTTCACTCAAACTTTCAAGGTTCGCCTGTGCAAGCCAAAAGCTGCTGAAGTCATGAGCAACGGATATTGAGCTTGCATATGCCCTCGTGACATGGGCATACGGTCATAATCACAACTCATAGCACTTTGTTTTTCCTTGCTACACTCCAGCGCAAGCCATATCATCGCAAAACGTTGCCTTGAGGTCGCCGCACACGACGGCTATGGAATGTTCCGTAGGCCGTCTACGTAAAATCATCCTCCCCATAGGCGACGGTTAGCCATGAACCATGCACGGCAAGGTACACACATGTGTGTGTGTGTGTGTGTGTGTGTTGTGTGTGTCCGGTATGCTACATCGCCGAAACCATGGCAACCGTTTCCTGAGCCACCCGCTCCCAAAGACATTTCACTCCTCTGGGAACTTGATCCACGGACCAATTCGCATCATTTGCCGAAGAGCGAGGGCAAGGCCCGGGACCCAGCCTCCAACCTTCAGAGCACTCTCATGCGTGTGTCAAAGGTGTTTCAGGTATGCTCCTTGCAACGAGACGAGGGGGGCATGGAACGCAATGTGTGCACTGGCAACCTGATTTGCAAAGCCATGAGCGTGCGAAATGCCAAACAAAGGCATCAACACCCGGTGAATCGGGGTTTGCCCCAAATCCCCCAATTTTGTATCAGCGCAGTCGGATTGTTTCAAGTGACCACCTGTGGATGTGTCGTCCACCCTGGTGCGAGAGTGGTTGTATCAAGAATGCAAACACTAACCGTCCAAGCCATCCAAATTGTGCTTGCTGGGACAGCATTTCTGTGCGCCGAGCAAGCATTCCCTAGGCTTCCCAGGCGTCTATTGAATTCTACATGTGAGAGGCCCCATTTGTGAGAAGTGCTCGATATCAAACACAGAGTTCTCGCCCCCCCCCCCCAAAAGAAATAGGACTTGCAGCGCCGATTATGGTGTAGTGTGCCAGCTATTCAGACGTGCCAAGGTGATTTTGGGTGTGTCCTATACATGAGATTGGGAGGTAGTAGATGAGATTGCGTGTTTTTGGTGGGAAAGCCCAGTAGCAGAGCAGCATGGCTCGGGAACAATGAACATCAGTTGGCTACAGCCTTGTATCAACCATGACAGCCCGCAGAGTTTGCAATGAGATCATGCCCACCCCGGAAGAGCAAAAAGATAAGGCGAGTATTAGAGGATCGGAAGCAAATTGCGGGAAAATGTCGCACATTGGCAAAGAGATGGCAGTAGTGGGTGGTGATTGAATGCATTGTGGGTAGCACATGTGTGTGAAGTTTGCACACCAATGTGGTTGTCCCACCAGCAAGAACAACAGGACCGGGACCTGATCACAATGGAAAAAGCATTCTAGCTTATTCCAGCAACACAATGCTCCAAAATATGTTTTTGAGATGCATCTGGGTTCCATAAAGCGGGACGCCTGGGGAAAATATCACCAATGTCCTACTCACTTGCTCCCTAGACGGGAAATCAACCCGGGGAGAGGCACACCCATTGGGGCCATTTTGGGCCCACATAGCGGTTTATGAGTGACACTTTCTCCAACGTCACATAGACCAGCGATCGCTTCTTGAAAACCGAAACAAATTGTGTTACGTCATTCGACACGCAGGGGCATGCCGTTCCTCGGCACCCCCACCCTCGGCTCTAGACACAAACTCCATGCGGGGGGTTGGGCACCCTCCACAGTTTTGCAGCAAGACAATAAGAGCCACCGAGGAGTCCAGCACAGCGTGGGGTATGTACTCGCAGCCCAAAATACGCGGCCATAGCAAAGGGACAGGGCACCTTCTCGGGGACGGATCCCTCAATGTAGAACCCCAAAAAAGGACTCCATAAGGCGCTCCTGCGACCACCAAACTACCCACCTCATCTAGGCCACAAACATCTGCAAATGTGGCACCCGTTGGGACCAAATAACCCTCTCTAGCACGTCCACCATCTTCCCCAAGAAGACCAAGTGTGTGGTGGGCATTCATGTCGTCACACATTTTTTGTCGTCAAACTTTATGTCATGTCACCGCACCTTTTTGTCATCACAGTTGGTGTCATGTGGTCACACTTTTGTGTTGGCATACTTTGTGTCATTCTGTCACACTGCTTCGTCTTCACGGTTGGTGTCATGTTGTTACACTTTTTTGTCTTCACACTTTGTGCTTGCACACGCTTAGGGCTAACAACGAAGCCGTCCCACACCAGTGCCTCCAATTTCCACGTCTATGCCATTGGAGGGAAAAATTGTCATGGAGTTGGGGGTGTTCCTGGTTGTAAAGTTCCTCAACGGCCGCTGCTCGGCGCGAGTGGTGGCGAAGGGTCCGCTGAAGTGGTGGGTGTTGCCGTGCGTGTATGGACGCGGAAGGGTGGCGTGCCGGTGGAGGTTGGTGCAAGGTGAAGCGGCTTGATGCCAATGGAATCCGTTTGGCTAAATCCGCTAGAGTATCCCGCAAGGAACGAGGCGGTGGGCCACCCGCTAAGTGTGTTGCCTCCGGGTGCGGCCGTTAGCAGTGCAAAGCCTAAAGCCCTTTGGCTCACCTTACTCAGATTGCGGTGGAGTTCTGAGGGGTTGTTTAGAACCCCCCCCCCCCCCTTGCCCAGTTTCCGTTGCCTCATGGCCCTGCCCCGCCCCTGCAGAAAAGCCAATACAGATAAAACGCCACCATGACACTGCACACTGTCCGGGGAAGGGATATATAAAACATATAGCCAACATACTATATTGGTATCATCCACGACCCGCGCGCCGCCACGGGGGGGGGGGGGGGAGGAACCCCGGTAGGGGCACGTAGATGGTCGACATAGAGGTATCTTCAATGAATATGTGGCATCCTCTCCGGTCAAATCTTTTGCTCCCAACCAGCACGGAGGTCTTTTTTTTTGTGCACCAGGCAACACGAAAAATCGAGGCGAGACCTTAGACAATGAGGGCCATTGTTCATGCACAGCGAAATGGTACTCGGCTGAGGCGAGACGTCTGTCCAAATTTTGTACTGTTAAAGGCTGAACCGAGCACAGCAAAAGCAAAAGGAAGGAGCATACGTGAAATGCACTTGCACACACATCACAGTGCTCTTCGGGTTGGAGGCCAGGTCCGAGGGAGCCTCCTGTGGAGGCGATGGGGCCGGCTCTGCCTCGAGGCTTCAACACGTGATATGAACCGATAAAAGTTTGAGTCCCGGAGGAGTGAAGCGTCAAACGCAAGCGGCTGGTGGCGTCAACAGTTATATTGGTGACGGCCAAGCATCAAACCGGAAATGCACTACACACACACGCCACAGAGCGCAAGCTCGGAACCAGGTCCCGGTTGGCCTGCCGTGGAGTTGTCGCTTTTGTATGAATGGGATGCTTGCCTAACCGAGCCAGTGGGGGGGGTGTAGCTACCTCAAGCGGGCCAAGAAACATTCGGCCTCATCGGAGATGTGCTGAAATATAGCAAGTCAAACAATGAACTAAGTGGTGACGATGAAGATATGCCCGTGTCACGGGGGTATATGCGAGTCCTTTATCCGTTGTTCATGGCCCCTGCCTCCTGACCAAGGAAAACTCAATGCAGTGCTGCATCGTGGTGCAGTGCGACAAATTAACACTGAACTGAGAATCCCGAGTATGACCATGTACCTGTGTCAAGGGTGTGTGTGTCAGTCCTGTATCCGTTGCTCAAGGCCCTGCCCGTTGAATCGCACAAGCCAGCCGGAGCTTTGCGAAGGGGGCGGGGGGCTACCGGAAGCCCCCATGATTTTTCCATTCTTTGCGGCTACTCACACGCCACTTGGGTTGGCTCGCGACAAAGTAGGTGTATTCCCTTTGGGTCCCGGTTAAGAGCGAGACCGTTTTTCTCAACAGGGTTTTTGATGCGGGAGATGGTCTCAAGCTTCCGCGGATGGCAGTGGAAGTGCCGGTATTGGTGAAGACTTTGAGTGGGCTGAAAAAGAAGAATTGCAGGGGCTTGTTGCATGTCATCACCCCCCCGCTCCCAACAGCGGGTGGGTTGCGGCCCGAGATGCTGCACTAGATGACGCGAATGAGACGTTGCCCGAGGATGTCTATTTTTTTGGGGTGGGGTTAGAGGATTTTGATGTGGAAGTGCCCCAGGTGTTGCAGGAGTTGGCGAGAGCGCTGCCGGTGTTGGGGCTTCTGGTGTGGGTGACATGGATTCCTTCCGAACTTCAGATTCCAAACCCGCTATGCCACCTCCACGTTATTTGTTGGGTGATAAAATGAGAGCTGAGTGTATGGCTTGGCTCATTTACGCAAACAAGCAAACCTAGCAAAGAATGATCGCACATGTTTATTCATCATCCAAATTGGTTCAAACGCAAATCTCTGACAGGACTTCCAGCCACACATCCACCAAATTGGCCTCATTGAGGGATGGTGTTTTCAAGTTTCTCGCCTTCAATGCCATCGGATGCTCAGACTTAGGGCGGCGGTATGCACGTCTCCCTTGCTGCTATGATGTGCCAGCATGATACGCGCTTGCCCTTGCCGTGTGTCCGTAATGGGAGTGCACTGTTGATAACGGAGCGAATGTTTGTGATGGAAGTGTGCTGCCACCACTTTAGCCGAAACATTGCCCCGAGATAACTCGGCCACTGCCAAGGTACACGGAATAACTTCAAAAGATTTCAAATTTCCATTGGGACGTTTTCGAGTTAAGCCCCACAACCCCCCGCCCAACCAGATTACTTGGCCCCCGTAAAAGAATAGCCCAACTTATTTAGATCCCGCATGCATTGGTCCACATCCAGTAGCGTTGCGAGGCGCGGTTCATGAACTCCGATTATATCTAAGGATGCCGACCTCGCGTAATGTACTACCATAGACAACCTTGTCACTTTCCGTTTACCATCTCTGTGACTATTTTGAGATTCAAGGTCATCACCCTCAGAGGGGTGGTCAGGCTGTGATGATGTTCCATTGGTGCTTGCCGCCTCGCTGCTACCATGGCCATAACGCTTGTGCTTCATTCTCTTCAATATTGTCGGGACTACTGCCTCTAGACTCATGGCATCATCCATGTCTTTGGCTGTGATCAATTTGGGCGGTAGCGCTCATTCTGGGCAAGCCTTCATTGCAGCGGCAATGAGATCCTTCTTGGCCAGTTATTCGGACTCCCCAACAATTGACACCGCGTCTTTACCACTCACCCCATGGAAAACGATGCCCGCGAGCGGTGCCAGATCCTCCCCGGAGATTCTCTAGGTTGCCATCCTCATCTGGCCCATGCTTAACGGCATATAATTGATAACCACTTCGATGCGAACACCGCAGACAAATCTGCTTGGTCCCATCACGGGGGCACGTCGATTGTGAAGACCCTGGGCATATTCTAGTGCCTTGGGAGCGGACGCCGTTTGTTGTTGTCTGCGGACAAAACCTTTTAAATGGTGATATCTTTGAAGCATAGGCCCGCGGCCGAGCATGTAGGACATGTTGCTCTTGAAGGACCTCCCACCTTGACTCTAAAAACTCCAACCAACATTTTGGACGGGCCCGACATCTGAATGCGGCTCATGGATTTATCTCCAAACGGGCCATCCAAGGGCCAGAACATGGCATATTAGGATGCGCCATTGGGGGAAGCAATGGCTGTGTTGCAACGGTTTGGGGATTATTCTAGCAGCCGAATCTAAAAAAAAATGGCAGCCACGTTGCGCAACTCCCAAGCGGATCATCGGTTAGACACACTGCAAAGGTATGGTACTTCCGTCCGCAAACCGACTTGGTGCGTAGGTATTTGCCTAGGAAATGCGTTGGTGGCATCCGCCAGTCAACCTTTAGATTGGGGTTTAACATTGGACCAGGCATATGCCCAAGTTTTGCCACAGTGTTTGCGTAAAGTAGGCATTGTCTAGGCCCTCCCATCCCCAATTAGCAAGCGCATCTGTTTGTTAAAAATCTGGATATTAATGGTGCTTGGCTCGACGGCCAAGGCCTGTACCCTGATAGACTCCTTGATCCATCAGGTTAAGCTGATTTGCCGGGTGGTGCTAAGGCTTCACAGTTGGGGCCTATACTTCCCAAAGCGAAATCTGCGAAATCTCATTCCTTGGTCACGAGTGCCCCGAGTGCAGCCACCGGCGGAGGTACATGAGGTCCCCCTGTGGCACTCAAATTTTTGTTGGCAATAGATATGGTCATACATACTATTGCACCACCCTAATCCGGGAATGGATACCTAGTGGAGTCAACTCATACATCACGAGCACAAAACACATGTGCGGACAGTGCCACCAACATGGCGCCACGTCTCCTTGATAGGGCAACACTCTATGCAGACCATCAAACCATTGCACTCTGAGCAACCTTCTCAATGGAAATGGTTGTGGGGAAAGGGAGTGTTTCTTTCCTTTTTAGCGGAAGACAGAGAGTATCCAATCAGATAGGGGGGAGACGTCTGTGACACATTCAGCCGGTTGAATGTTTGCGTGAGCACGCGTGAGTTTATCCGTGTCAACCGTTGGGGCAAATTTTGTGTCCATGCACGCGTGTTTGTTCTCTTGTGTACAAGGGCATGCCCGATCTATGGTCTGGATGAGAGTTTGGACCACACCCTACGCATGTGCTAGTTTTACACCGTGGTCCAGCATGTAATGGGGGTGTATTGGCCGGATGCTGTTGATGGTGTGTCCAGGTTTCAGCTGTTTTCCTCCGGGCATTACTTGCTGTCATTAGAGTGCCCGCCCAGCATGGTTATGTGGCTCGCTTGTCACGTGTTTTGGAAAGTGAGATGGGTAGGTCACATCAGTGGGGAGTAGCCATAATGTATAGGAAAGCCGTCAGTGCAAGCCGACGGGGCAGGGCCAAGGGGGAGGAGGTAGTGGCACCACCTAGGACGGCGAAGAAACAGAGACTACAGTAACGCACTTGAGGTAGTGGGCCACTGGGCAGGCGGCCGATGACTTATGGTATGGATAGTGAATGGCTTTACACCCATGCACACTGGCTAGCCAATATGTGAGAGAGAGGACATGGATGGTGGGAGGGCTAGGGGCTGTGCCATCACTCTCGGTGTGTTGTGCAATGGATAGATGACCGGGACATTGGAATTGCCGACAGTGCCTCTTTTACAACTACGCCCACAGGACAGTGTGTCTGACGTGTAAAGCCTGGAAGCCGGGTGCGTGGGGCTGTGACCTGTGCAGACGCAAAAACAAAGAACATCTTGCAGTGTGTCACTGGTGCCGCCAACCGAGGGAGGTGAAGCAAGGAGCGATGCTGCGGAAGCCGGCCCCAAAAGGGCATATGTACACGGCCCCAAGACCAGGAGGGCAGGCACAGCCTGCAAAAGGGAAAATTGTACACTGGACCGCCAACGAAAACACGGGTGCCACCACCAAAGGTCCAAGGCGTCACAGACAATGCGACATAGCCTCAGCAAGAGCGAGCACGTGAGCAAGCGATGCCCGTGAGAGCCTCCGCATATCAAGAGCATACTAATAGGGCCCCCTGGGAAACGCAGCGAGAGGCGGAGGAGACCCTAGAGCCTTCGCACGAAGCGCACGAACGATTACAGGAATGGTTTTGGGGTCACAGAGATAAAGGGACAAAAGGGATGGCGCACGAGCTGTGGAGGACGTTACCTCGGTCGTGGTGGGGTGGGGAGTGCTGCTTTAGTCAATGGGTCACTGAGCAGTACCTGCGTGCATTCAAGGACTAATGCTCGGGGAAGGGTAATTGAGCAAACCGACTTATACATAGATGACAGAAGCTATGAATAACATAAGGCCCATAGGTGTGGCACCACGTGGTTCATATGCAAGAGGTAGATCAGGCAGGTGGTGAGCAATGCAGGTTCCCCAAGTGAAGCTGGGATACATGAAACATGTGGAACCCTCGTTTGTACTATATGCCCTACATCTTGGTCTAGGCGGATGCGTGAGAGCTCATATTGTCCTCCACAAAACGGTTGAGCCTGTGAGGGCAAAAAAAAGGAAAGTGAGATGGCTAGCGAAGGAAGGGGCACCGGTTACAATAGACGGATTTCTAGCCTTATGGGCGGAAATTTTGTCCGGGTAGGTGGGGGAACAAAACAAAACCCCACTCTGTGCACAGAGGAGGTGTGAGTGTTTCTTGCAGCCTTACAGTCCATGGTGACCACGGTGGTCTTGCTCCCGAAACCCCGCTCACTGTCAACACAGGCAGTGGAGAGACCCCCCAAACCGGCAAGTTCACCGGAGATACAGGTCAGGCATAAAGGCAAACTGGTGAACCTTAAAGTGGTAGAGGACTTGTCATAGAAAATTAGTGCTTTGGTGAATGAGGGTGTTTTGCTGGTGTACACAGTTGGGTCCTCAAAGAGAACGCACCGCCGGCACATACCACGGGTTGGGGGGGGGGGGGTAGGGGGTTTATGTGCCAGCAACAAATTATGTCTAGAGATGCGGATCTTTTCCCCGTTGGATGAGGACCATTGACAACAAAGTAACACACCGGAATTGTGAGCAGCCATCATAGAATAATCCCTGTTTCACACAGTCCTGGTCAGCGTGTGTATTGTTGCTGATTCTGAATATGTATACCTGGGAGCCACGGGAAAGGCGATTAAATGGCGATCGCAAGGGTGGGTGGGAACTAAGGGGCCCCTTTCCAATGTGAGCATGTTGGTGGACCTATTAGATTTGATTGACGAGATGGGGCCCACGGTCCAATGATTGTGGGTGCCGTCCCATGTGGGTTTAGAGGGCAATGAGGTGGCTAATATGCTGGTGATTGAAGGTATGTGTCGGAGTGCGATATGGGGTGTCGTGCATAGCACACAAGTGCGGGCTTGGTGCCTCAGTGTTGCCAGTGATGGGGACACGGTGTCCCAAGCATACTCGTCTTTAGGGATAGTGTCGAAGTAACATATGTGGGGCAGGCAGATTTTGAAGAGGACCTGCGTGATGGTGCAGGGACGGTGGGTCGGATGGCGCAAGCAGTGATTCCACACAGTCCTCCAATCCTCGCATGCCCCTTCGGGACCACAGCTTGTATGTTGACATTTTGCAAGGGTATGACGACAGTGATGGGGAGGTGTCGGGCCTGAGTACAGAGGTTAGCGATGAGGAGAGGTACATGACACGGAAGGGGGCTGGGCGGGTGTTAGGGTCCTAATCTGGCCCGTTTTGTACCGGGATCGGTGACTAAGTGATAGCAAGTGGTATCTCATGGGTGCATGGTTCATGGCCTAACTTGGCCTGCTCTTCTTTTGGTTTCGATGTTTGAGTGTGCCCGCTTTGCAGCTGGTGGTACGGTGGCGGTTATGCATAG